>JAGFMF010011678.1:5730149-5745089 GCA_019455555.1 Galemys pyrenaicus | reverse complement strand
TTGGGGTATATTCCTAGGAGTGGGATTGCTGGATCCTATGGAAGTTCCATTCTTAGTAGATTGAGGAACCACCATACTGCTTTCCATAATGGTTGGACCTTCTTGCATTCCCACCAGCAGTGTAAGAGAGTTCCTTTTTCTTTAAAGTGTTCTTTAACACACTCTGCGCAAAACAGCGTCTCAAAATGCTCATTGAAAGTTATATTGAGGGCCTCCCTGGTGGCGCAACGGATTAAGCAACGCACTATGAAGCCAACACAACCACTGCAGCACAAGTTCGATCCCGGCCACCGGCCAGGGAGGGGACCCACATGGCACAGCAGACCTCTCCTGCCTCACCCACTCTCAGCAGTGTGTTTCTGTATATCTGCCTGTTCTGTTCCCCACTCTGTCTCTGGTGGATCCTTTCACTGCCCACACCTCTGGCCTGTACCCCAGTGTTTGTATGCATAAATAAATAAATCTTTTTTTTTTAAAGAAAGTTATATTTAGAAAAATAAGTTTTACACAAAAAGTGAACTGAGGGATCCTTTCCTTGACTTTGAAAGGAGCATAAGCTAGGAGAACAAAGTAAAAGATAAAGAATGGGTGGAAAGAAGAATTTTTGAGAAGTAGATATGTTTCTAGTTGTGCCTCCACCAATGTGTGAGAAAGAATTAAATTCAATTACCTTGTCTATATCTGTGTAAGCACAGTAACTTTACTGCAGTCAGGCCTAGTTGCCATCAGTGCTTGATTTGGGGGTTCCTATAAAATTTGCTAACTCTTTTTTTATTGTAATAAGTCTAGGAAGGATGTAAGGTACCATGAGTAGTTTTATGTGTTTGACAGAAGACTTTTCTTCCTAATCCCCCACCTCAATTTTGTATTGTTTTTAAGCAGTTGTTCTCAACAGGGTCATGGCTGGCCTGGGGCAGGGGTGGGGGTGGAGGGGAGTAAGGGGAGGAAGGGCTGCCCCTAAAAATTATCGCTATAACCTTGTTAAAAAAAAAACAACACATCCTAGTCCCTACCACTGAACTACTGAATTAGAATTTCTGAAACTGGAGTTTCATTTTGTTTTTGCTTGTTTGTTTTGAATCTTTTTATGGGAATAAAATAAGCATATAATCAAATGCATAGATCTTAAATGCTCAATTCAATAAATTTTAATAATTATATCCACAGAATAATACCACCCAAAACAAGAGAAAGGACATTTCCATTATCCTCAAATTCCCTTGTGCCTGTCTGGTTTGCTTCAGCCTACCAGAAGTAACCATTCTTCTGATTCTGTCACTGTATCTTAGTTTGGGGATGCTAGGAATTTAAAAAATACAGATAAGTGGAATGGAGCATAGCTGCCTTTATCAACTTGAATAAATCTGAAAAATATATAGCAATAAAGCAAAAAGCAAGTGGCAGAAAAATATAAGAAAATTACTTCATTTTCATAAATTACATACAACTTAAAAGTAGGCATACACAATGAAAATTACTCTTTAGACATAACATGTAGTAAATAAAGGTGTATATGGGAATGATAATCATTAATTTCAGGATAGAGGCTACCTTTGGTGGAATGGGAAGGACTAAGAATAGAGAACACTCAGAGGATTTCAACACTAGTATTTTAATAGGCTGAGTAAGGGGGTACATTATTTTTACCTTTCTTTATGTCTGCAATATTTCACAATGAAATAATTAAAACTTCACAGGAGATTTTGATGTGTATGCCCTTATAATCTCAAGAAATATTCAGAGTTTTAATAATTATATAAGTATTTTTCAAAGGGCAGAAATAATTATATCATCATATGTTCAAGGAACAATTTTAATCTCTGTTTTGACAATTGCATTATGGTCTACTGTAAAAAGTACATTCAAAATTACCTATTCCAGAAGGGCATGGGTGATTTTTTTGTCTAATTAATCTTTTATTCTTTTGAATACCTGATATTATATGCACTACAAACAGTAGACATACATGATTTCTTTTTGAAAAAACAAAAACAAACAAAACCAAAAGGCAAACAAAGAAACACAACTTACAAGATTCTAAATCTACCACATCTACCTACATTTTAGGTTTTCATCAATCTATAGTATTTTAATTCCTCTTGATGACGCCTATGTACACTGATTTTACATCCATCTACATTTTAAGGTCTCTGGGTTCTAAAGGAAAACAGCATGCCCAAGGGGCTATTATACCAGTCTTGAAATGTTACCACTATGGCATGTAACACATTTGAGAAGGAGAAAGACAGTTGGTACATAGAAAAGAAGGAAAAGAAAAAATTCTTCCTTGAAATATGTACTAAGTTAGTTCCAAGAAAATCCTTGAGGATCATTCAGTAGGGTAGCTGCTAAGGGGTCTAAAAAAGATCATTTAATCATGTCAGGAAAGACTTTTGGGGAAGCTCATACATAAGTATTATTATTATTTTTTGGCATAGAAGAACTGGCGTGCAAGCCAAAGGTGTAGAGGTGAGAGGATTCACTAGGACAGGGTGGAGATCGAATTCAGACCATAAGAATGATATTACTGAGACTTAACCCCTAGGCCACCAGGGAGGCCTACACATAAGTCTTGAGATCTCTCCACTTCTTTTGTATACACCTCTGTATAGAATTATTCACACTTTATTATAGCTACTTACAACTCACCTCGTAATTAGACGATGAATGCCTGAAAGGTAAAATTAGAATCTTCTACACTTTTGTTTTTCTTGAATCTTAGAGATGGCATTGCCCAATAAACATTTACTGGAGTAAGAACAAGAAAGTGAAGAAAGTGAGGGGCCTCCCTGGTGGCACAAGGGGTTAAGGTGCAGCACTATGATGTTATCTGCAGCTACTGCAGCACAAGTTTGATCCCCGGCCAGGGAGTTGACCCACATGGCGTGGCAGACCTATCCAGTCCTGCTCATTGCTCCCTTCAGCAATGTGCTTCAGTTGATCCACCTGTTCTACTCCCTACTCTGTCTCTGGTGAATCCTCTCACCCTCCACACCTCTCGCCTGTACCCCAGTTCTTGTATGCATAAATAAATCTTTTTTTAAAAAAAAGACATTTTTATAATTTAAATTAAAAATGTTAAAGGGTGTTAGCTAGTTGGGGTGAAGGCCTGAGGGCGGTGAGTCTTTAGTGACTAATATGTAAGAGAGGGATAGCCAGCACTCCCTTGAGGAGCACTGTAAAGGGATGAGCCTCTGAAAGTGGAAGAATACCTTGTCCACTTCACAGGAGAAAGATCAGGGAAAGTTACAGTTAAGTAGGTAGGTGAGAGTTAACAGAGTTCTCCATATTTACTGTTATCGTATACTCTTCTATTATTATTTCTAATAATTTTCTATTATTATTTCTGTTTTCTTTCTAAGTAAGAGAGGAGTAAATTTGGTACTAATGAAGGGGAAGCAATGGGGTTGGAGATGGGAGAACAGTGGAGACCTATGAGGAATGGGTACAGTTACAGACCAGGAGAGCCAACGAATTCCTGGGCAGTGTTAAGGGACAGTGGAGAACAGAGAACACGAATTCATGTGGCCTCAAGCCTGCCAGTCTGCACAGTGTAGTTCTCTCCAGGTGTTCATGGCAGCACAGGTGCACATGTAGATAATAGGAACCACTGGATTAATCCAAAGCTGAGATTTTTTTCCAGACTGGTGCCAGAAAAGAACAACTGAACCACTGAGTTCAAAATATTTGTCAAAAGTGGTTGATATGATAAACCGTGGAGAATTTTATTCAGCAGAATGAGGGAAGAAGTGTGGAAGGGGCTCATTTCTCTTCCATAAGAACAGTCTGAGCGGGACACAAAGTACCCCTCAGAGTTTGCCAATTGATGGGTTAGAGAGAAGAATAAGGGGGGCCCAAGACTAGAACAAAGGGAAGGTCCCACAAAGGGAGTGGAGGAAAAGGGAGTGGGGTGTGGGGGAAACAGAAACAGAGAGAGACAGAAATTCAGAGGCTGAGGTCATTTGGTTTATGACAGATTCCTTGGCTACAATGTATGGGTTCAAGAGATTTCTGTGTCCTTCTTCTCTGTGTCCTTATAGTAAGTAAATTTTCTTCATTTTTTTTCCCTCCCTCCCTCCCTCCCTCCCTCCCTCCTTCCCTCCCTCCCTCTCTCCCTCCCTTTCTCCCTCTGTTCAGCCCTCTCTCCCTCCCTCTCTTCCTCACCTCCTTTCATTTTTGGCAGAGGGGAATTGGAGAGGTTTGCTTCAAAATATTCTTATAGGGCCTCCCTGGTGGCCCAAGGGATTGAGCGCTGCACTATGGGGCTTCTGTAGCCACTGAAGCACAAGTTTGATCACTGGCCAGGTAGGTGACGCACATGGCACAGCAGACCTCTCCTGCTTTGCCCGCTGCTCCCCTCAGCAGTGTACCTCCGTTGATCTGCCTGTTCTGCTCCCTGCTCTCTGTGGTGAATCCTCTCACCACTTCCCCACACCTCTGACCTGTACCCCAGTTCTTGTATGCATAAATAAATAAATCTTTAAAACAAAAAATTAAAAAAATTAAAAAAGTTAAAAGATGTCTGCGTGTATTTTTATGTCCTTTTAAAAAATTGTCTTTTTAGTAGTTAGTTTTTTTTTAAAGATTTATTTATTTATGCATACAAGAACTGGGGTATAGGCCAGAGGTGTGGGGGGTTGAAAGAATTCATCAGAGACAAAGTGGAGAACAGAACAGGCAGATTGACTGAAATACACTGCTGAGGGGAGCAGCAGGTGAACCAGGAGAGGTCTGCTGCGCCATGTGGGTCACCTCCTTGACTGGGGATCAAACTTGTGCTGTAGTATCTGTGGATGTTTCCCAGTGTGTTGCTTAACCCCTTGTGCCACCAGGGAGGCCACCTTTAATACTTAGTTTTTACTGTATTTTACAAAAATATTAATTGGTGATAGGCTGCAAAGAAAAAAATAAATAAATGAGTTTACCTCATAGATTTTGAAAAATCTAGATGTGGAGAGCATCTCTGGGATTTAAAAAGAGTCAAAAATTTAATAAAATTAGACTTGGTAATAATCTCTAGGATCTGACCCCAAGAGCACAGGCAACAAAAGCAAAATGGGCAAATGAGACTACTGCAAACTATGATTTTTCTGCATCAAAGGACACAGTCAATCGAGTGAAAAAGCAAACTACTAAATGGGAAGTATGTGTAAGTCATATGTCTGACAAGGGATTAATATCCTGAATGCATCAAGAACTCATATTACTCAACAACTCAAAAATCAAAATAATCTAATTTTAAATATGGACACTTCTCTGAAGGTGATCTACAATCAAGCACATGAGAAAATTGTCAGTATTCACCGGGGAATTGCAAATCAAAATCACTTCCTAGGGCTTCCCTGGTGGAGCAAGGGGCTGTCTTCACACAATCAGACTACTGCCAGTCACTTCCTGGCTAGGGAGCTGACGCACACCGCGCAGCAGACCTCTCCTGTCTCCCTGGCTGCTCCCCTTGGCAGTGTGTTTCAATCAACTGCCTGTTCTGCTCCCCACTTTGTTTCTGGTGAATCCTCTCAACCTCTGCACCTCTGGCCTATTCCCCAGCTCTTATATGCATGAAATAAATCTTTAAAAAAATAAGTAAGTACTTACTGTCTGAGGAAAATCCATCTCTGCTGTTTCTTATATTATAGTTGCAATGTGCCCTAGGAAATGTTACTATTTCAATATGATAGACTAATACTGAAATAAGGAATGGACTTAGATTGAAAATTTTAAGACTATTTCCTGTCTTGGAAATTTTATATTAAAATGGATAAAGAAATACAAATTTAATTCTACAAAAGGCAATACTTTAAATCAAAATGTGTAATTCTTTTATGGCATATGTGTTATGTGGCATTATTTTAAGAGAAACCTATAAAATAATAAAAGCAGTAATAACCATGTAACACAGTAGTCTATTGGAAAGAGTATTGACTTTAAAAATTATTTTAAGAAATTATTCATATGCTATAAAATTCACCCATTTCAAATGTACAGTGATTTTAGTGTATTCACAAGAGTTGTGCAATCATCACCTGAATCTATGTTTGTAACAACTTCATCTCTAAAAAAGAAATTTATTACCCATTAGTAGTCACTCCTTATTCCACTTTGCATTAATCCTAGCAACAATTAATGTATATTCTATCTCAATAGATTTGCTTATTTTAGACCTAACATATAAATGAATCATATAATATGTGACCTTTTGTATCTCACTTCCTTCACTTAGCATTATGTTTTCAAGGTTCATCTATGTGGTATAGCATGAATCAACACTTCATTCCTTTTTATGACTGAATTAGGTGGTTCCATTTTATGATTACACATTTTATTTACCCATTCATCAATTGATGAACACTGGTTTGTTGCCACTTCTTATCTTTTATGAATAAGATTTCTATGAATGTTCACACACATTTTTTAAAAGACAAATGGTATTTTCATTTCTCTGGGTTATATCAATTTGCTGAGGAATGACATTGCTGGATCATAGGATAACTCTAACTATATTTAACATTTTGAGAGATTGCCAGGTCATTTTCCAAAGTAGCTACACTATTTTATATTCCTAACAGTATATTCTTGTCAAAGCTTGTTATAGTACATTTTCCTGATTATAACCAGCTTGGTGGATGTGACAATTATTGACTTATAAATCAATCAAAATAAGTCCAAAATGCAACCAATGACCAGTTCACTTCCACTCACTCTCAACTTTTGTTTCAGAATCAATTCTATAGGTATAATATAACATAAGAGGCCTTCTATGCCCCTATATCTACCCCCTTATCTCTCTAGAACCTCATGTTCTGTCATTTCCCTTTCTTACCCTTTATGCTTTAGTTACACTAAATTGCATGAAGTTTTCTGAATGCACCTGTAACCTCTGAAGCTTTTATCTGCTTTTCTCTCTGCCTAGATTTCCTCCCATCTTTCTTTGCCTAGTTTTCACTTATGCTTTGAGAGGCTTTGTCAGGCATTCATTTTTGATGGAGGTATTCTCGAAATTCCCAGCTATTATTTTTTTTTCTATGTATCCTTATTTTTATCAGCTTCAAAATAATTTTTTCATCATTTTTTGACTACTGAAGGTCCCCCTGCTATTTGTTATCATTTAATTGCATTCTATGCTTGCACTAGACTCTATGTTCAATGAGGTCTCATCGGGGGCATGTCTTGTCAACCCTTGTTCCTGCATCTGCCACTGTACCTGACTGGTAAAATTTTTAAAATGTAGGGAATCAATAGTTAAATGAATGTGAACTTGAGAAGCTATCAGGAGAAAAATATCAATGTAATGAGAAAGAATCCATGTATTGATGAGAGTGTTAAACATACACAAAGAAATGACATTTAATTCAATCTATGTCATCCCCTTACTACGTAACTTTTGGCAAGTTCCTTAATATCTCTGATTCTCACTATCTCTAAAAACATTTTCTTTATGCATAAAATTAGAAAAATAATATTTCCTGCCTTATGAGGTGGTGCTGGGGTAACAAGTAGCAGGCAAAATTTAGTAGTCACAGAATGCTGGAAAAAATCATTTTGAAACTAATAGGAATAAGGATATCTAGGGATTAGTGAGCAAACATCTTGTTATCTCTGACTTGGAGATGATTGTCTTAGTTATCCATTTTTTAAGCCCTCTCGATTTAGCAGCTTAAGAGTTAAATTTTTATTTCTTATAGTTTTTGTGGTCAGGAATTTAGATGTAATTTAATTGGATCATTGTGACTCAAGAGTCAAGAGGTTACTATGAGGGTATTGACGGGGCTGTGGTTGTCTGGATGCTTTATAAAACTTGACCAGAAAATCTGTATCCAGATAGGCCACTCACGTATCTATTGACAAAAGCGTTTCATTCCTCACCAAATGTATCTCCACGGAGCTGTTAAATATCTTTGGAATATGTAGCTTTGTGAAGGGTTTCCACGCTACTTGTGATGTATCAAGATATAGCGCATGACCCAAAGAGAGTAAGGAGGCCACAATGCTTTTTATGATCTAATCTTTTATTAGTCCTGCATCATTATCACTTCCACAATATTCTATTCATTAAAAGTAAGTCACAAAATCTACTATGTACTTAAGGTGAAGAGAATAAAGCTTCAACTTTTTGAGAGGCGTATCAAAGTTTGTCAAGATTATTTTAGAACTACCACATATATTTAAAGAAATAACAACAATAAAAAGCAATAAAATTCCATATGCCTAGAATTAAAATGAAAGGAAGAGCTTGGTGACAGATGAAAAGATTGGTGAGACACTGGAAAAATCAGCAAGAGCCCGATTCCTGATTGCCCTGTTCATTTTAGTGATTTATTTTTAAGGACAGAGGAAAATCACTAGAGCTTTGAAAAATAGCTTTATTGAGATGTAATTTATAAACCATACAAATCACCCGTTTACATATTAAATTGTTGATTTTTGGTGTATTCACACTGTGTATCTATCATCACAGTCAACCTTAGAATATTTTTATTACCCCAAAAAGAAATTCTGTACTCCTTCCTAAGCAGCCTTTAATCTTTCTGTCTCCACAGATTTGTCTTTTCAATCAGTAGAATCATGGTTCTCTGTGACTGGCTTCTTTCATCTACTATGGTTTCGAGTTTTATCCACATTGCAGTATGTCAATATGTCATTCCTTTTAGTAAGCGAACAATATTTTATTACATAAATATACTACATTTTATCTACCTGTTGATAAACTTTTGACTACTATGAATAATGTTGCTATAGCTATAGATATTTATGTATAAGTTTTTATGTAGACAAGACTATGTTTCTTTTACATGCGTACTTGGGAATGGAATTGCTGGGTCATCTGATAACCATATGTTTAACTTTCTGAGGAATTATCACATTGGCTTCCAGTTGGCTGCCCTGCACAGCAATGTATGTGTGTTCTGGTTTCTTCATATTCTTGCCAACACTTGTTATTGTCTTTTTGATCATAGTCATTCTTGTGGGTGTGATGTACCATCTCATTCTGTTTTTTATTCACATTTCTGTTTTTATTTATTTATTTAAAAAGATTTATTTAGGCATACAAGAACTGGGGACCAGGCCAGATGTATGGGGGTGGGGAGAGGGTGACAGAATTCACCAGAGACAGAGTGGGGAGCAGAACAGGCGGATCTACTGAAATACACTGCTGAGGGGAGCAGCGGGTGAGACAGGAGAGGTCTGCTGTGCCATGTGGGTCACCTCCCTGAGGGGGGGAGGGGGGGGGGGGGGGGGGGGGGGGGGGGGGGGGGGGGGGGAGGATTGAACTGGTGCTTCATTGTCTGCAGATAACTTCATAATGCTGTGCCTTAACTCCTTGCACCACCAGGGAGGCCCCACATTTCTGTTTTTAAATGTATGTTTCATTATTATTTAGATATGGAAAGGCCAACAGATCCGATACTCACAGATCCCAATGAGGGGTTATGAAGATAAAACCACAAGGGGAAGCATGAAGTTTGGGCAGGAGGGGGAATGTGGCCAATCACTTTTATTGTGGTTTTTATGGAAAGGAACAGAAAGGGCAAGGGGTGGCTAGGTTGAGTAATTTCCACATGCTCTGGGGCATAGGGAACAATTTCTTTAGTTATCTAGTACCTTACCCTAGGGTAATTAGAGCAGGGAATTAGCAGCTAGGAGTATAAGCACCTGATAAAGGAGCTGGCTGGGAATGGCCTGGGGATTGGTTGGTTTCCATATGAAAGGCATGCTCAAGGGCAGGTAATTTACTGTCTCCAAGAATGGGCCATCTCTGAGAGGTCCCATTACTTCAGAGTCAGTAAGTTCCCCAAGTGTCAAACTACCAAAAACACATGGTTCATATAATTCCCCAGATGATGAGCATTTCTTCGTATACTTATTGACCATTTGTATATTTACTTTGGAGAAGTGTCTGCTCAGGTCTATTGACTATATTTAAGTTAGGTTGTGTTATTATTGAGTTGTAGTAGTTCTATAAATAGTCCTTTATCAGGTATGTCATAAAAAATTTCTCCTATTTTATGGAATTTTTTTTTCTTCCTTGATGATGTCTTTTGAAGCAAAAAAAAGGAGTAAAGTTTTAGTGGGAAAGTGAACTAACCAGATTTACATTTTATAAAGAATATTCTGTTTGAAGTATAACTGCATAGAATAAGGCCAGAGAATTGAAACCAATTAGGAGACAATTGTAGTGATCCAAGGGAGAAATCCAAGTCCTTATAGGCTATCAAAAAGTAGAATGTTCCTATTTAGTAGGCTGCTTTTTGGGGGGATCTGAGGATACTATTAACACTAACTTATATAGGAGCATTTAGAGCATTGCCTGAACTCCAAGAACCTACCATTTCAAACCAAATATATTTTTGGATGGCATGGGGGAGTGGCTTAACCTGTAAAGGTAGCCTGAAAGACCAGTAGAACAGACACAAGTGGGCTTAAGTAGGAGTTGGAATTTCTGGGACTTACAAATTGATTGCCAGTTGATAAGCAGTATAAAGTGATGCCATTTTAAAAAAAAGATTTATTTATTTATGCATACAAGAACTGGGGTACAGGCCAGAGGTACAGGGGCGGGGAGGGGGGGACAGGTGTGAGAAGATTCATTGGAAACAGAGTGGGGAACTGAAATACACTGCTGAGGGGAGCAGCGGGCTGGACAAGAGAGATCTGCTGCACTATGTGGGTCACTTCCCTGGCCACAGGTAGGGATGGAACTCGTGCTGCAGTGGCTATGGTTTGCTTCACAGTGCATTGCTTAACCTGTTGTGCCACCAGAGAGACCCCTAAAGTGATGTCATTTTGATGAGCTGTTGGGCTTGGTGAATGGGGTCTTTAAAAAAAGTTTTAGCAGAGTTCCCCTTTCAGCAGCGCAAGATGAGTTTACCCAGGAGATGAAGACGTTAACACAGACACAAGCAGGCAATGGGTACATTTTAAAAGGACAAGTTTAGGCCTTCCTAGTGGCTCAGGGGTTAAAGTCTCAGCACTATCAAGCTATCACCAGCCACTGTAGCGTGAGTTCTATCCTTGATTAGGGAGCTGACCCACACAGGCCGGTGCAGCAGACCTCTCCTGCCTGGCCCACTGCTCCCCTCAGCAGTGTATTTTGGTCAATTGGCCTGTTCTGCAACCCACTCTGTCTCTGATGAATCCTCTCTTCCCCCCACACCCCTGGCCTAGATCCCAGTTCTTGTATAAATAAATAGAAATTTAAAAAAATTTAAAAATAAACAAAATAAAAGGACAAGCTTATTAGGAACAGGAGAAAGAAAAAAAGGAGAGATACCTGCATAGACACAAAGGGCAGCCCTGGGATTGTTAGGGGAAAGGTAGGTCTGAGTGTATTACACAAATAAGTTTATGGACTCCAACCCCCACTCCAGACCAACAAATTCCAGAACCACAAATCCGATAAGATGATTATCGAAGAGTGGATCACTGAGACCTGAGGGTGGAGTTAAGCAGCCAGGCTGGGTGTAAAACCAGAGAGGTGAGGCTTGGGAGCTCTCTTTGTCCGGAGCCATCTCCCTCAGGTCGGAGCTAGCACTCAGCGGAAGATCTGGTAGGATATTTACGAATTTGTATCTCTGTCTTCTCCTTGTGTTAGTACTTCTTTATTTCCCCTTCTTTTGTAAAATAAAACCCTTTACTAACCTTTGTTGCTTGTGCCTGAAGTTGGTGCTTATTATAAGTGCCTTTCGAGTGTGTGGGTGAGGACCCAGTCAAGGAAACCCATTTTATATTAGGGTTGCCCTTTAACAAATAGACTTATTTAAGAGAACTGGGGCTAAAGACAGGTTGATCATTGAACACAGTAGATCTGAATTTCATGTAAGATATTGAAGTGAAGATTAGTTAAAAATCATTTGAATGTTGATTCAATGAATATATGATTTAGGTTCCCACGAAAAATATATTAAGTGTAGTTCTAGATTTTGAAGTCATTTTCATACAGATCGTAGTTAAAAATCATTAGATGCATGGAAATTATTCATGGAACTAGATTGGAAGAGTGGAAGAGGGACGTTAGAGAACCAAGGAAGCATCGGTATCTTAAGAGGTGAGAAGAGGAATTTGGAAAGAGAAAAAAAAAGGATTGGCCAGGGAGCTGTAGGAAAACCGAGAAAGTCCACACCAGGCTGTCAAGGTAAGAGAGAATCCCACAGTATGAAATCTTTTTCTGAGAAGTCAAGAAAAAAATTATCTGTTCAAAATAGGAATGTGGAGATTAGAAGTAATTTTATTTTATTTATATATTAAAAATTCTTAAAGATTTATTTATGCATACAAAATCTGGGGTACAGGTCAGAGTCATGGGAGGTGAGAGGATTCACCAGAGACAGAATGGGGAGCAGAACAGGCAGATAGACTGAAATACACTGCTGAGGGGAGCAGCGGATGAGTCAGGAGAGGTCTGCTTGGGCTATGTGGGTCCTCTCCTGGCTGGGGATCAAACTTGCGCTGTTGTACCACAGATGCTTCACAGTGCAGTGGTCAACCCGCTGCGCCACCAGGGAGGTCCTAGAAGTAATTTTAGTAAGAGAAGTTTCTGGGGTGAAGTAAAGATGGAAGCCAGAGAGCAAGGATTTCTAGTGATGTCATTTTTGGAGTCAGTGGGTTTGGAGAGCGGGGTTCTTGGGTTCACTCTTGGAAAGGTTTCACCAGAGTTCCTGTCAGCAGTACACTGTGAGTTTCCCAGGCGAGTTTCTCCATGAGAAAGAGACGTTGGTTATTTAAAAGAGCAGGCTTATTCGGAAAAAGGACAGGAAAGTAAGATACTTGCATAGACACAAGCGGGCAGGAAGAGCTGCCCTGAAAGGCTTGCTGAGAGAGGCCTGCATGGTTGCAGGTGGTGACCTTGAGGAGAGCTGCCTCTGCTGAGGGAGCTCAGTGAAGAGAAGCTCTGGTAGGGTACAGGTCACGGGGGCAGGCAGGAGGCTGCTGCCCTGTAGAGTTAGAGAGTTGGTGAAAAGAAGCACCTGTATAGCCACAGCTGGTCAGAAGGACGGCTGCCCCGTTGTGGGGGCAACGCTAGGTTTTATCCTCTTCTTTTGGTAGGAAGGGGTTCATTTTTGTGAGTGCTTAGATTGTTGCCAATTTTGGACAACTATGCAGAACCAGAAAGAGACTGGAGAGTCAACAGTGGGCAATCTCCATATCTTTACCCTCAGGTCTGTTCTCCCTATACTCCCTCCAGCAAGTAAGTATCACTTGTGATAAGGCACTGGCGCCTAGGATCTTGATTTCTATAGCTGGGTTTATGGTCCCCTCTACCCTACCTCCTTTGTGTGTCTAGTCTTGTGAAACCTTCTTTAGGTGTTCTCTATTCTTATCCTCCATCACTAGGAGAAAATGGAGATAGTGAGTTTGTATGGTCCCAGAAAAAAGGGAAGTTCCAGGTTCCCTGCTTCACCCAAAGGAGGGTGGGGCTGAGCTAGGAGGAAAAGGAAAAGGGAGGAAGCAGGATGGAGAGCAAGAAGGGGACCTGGAGTAGATACATGGAGCAGAGACATGTGAAGAAACTGCACTTATTTCTTGGTCCTGGAACATATGTAGGTGAGAGACCTGTGGGGGAGGTTAACAATGGCAGGTTTTATCTTGATTTTGACTTTTTCACTCTTTTCCTCCCAGACTTGTCTGATCCTTTCTTACCCTTGTTTATGGGTCTCCACTGAAGGTGCTGTAGACTTGTGGCAGGCTTTTGGGCTTTGCTTTGGGTCAATCCTTTTTGAATGGACTTTTGCCCACAAGGGCATGGGTAACTTGATTTAGTAACTATATTCTTTTGTCTTTTCTATATTGTTCATAATTGTATTAAAGTTCCTTTCCATGAAAGGTTTTTATATGTATTGTCTTGATGTGGTGGATAGCAGAACATATTTAGAGCTAGCAGGTTTGGGGGTTCTGGGGTGTCCCTCTCCCTGCCTTGTAATAAATTTATAGAAATATTTGGGTGAGGGGCCTCCCTGATAGCACAAGGGGCTAAGTAATCTGCAGCCACTGCAGCACGAGTTTGACCCCAGGCCAGGGAGGTGACCCACATGGCACAGCAGACCTCTCCTGCCTTACCCGCTGCTCCCCTCGGCAGTGTATTTCGGTTTATCTGCCTGTTCTGTTCTCCACTCTGTCTCTGGTGACTCCTCAATCCCCCAACCCCCATAACACCTCTGGCCAGTACCCCAGTTTTTGTATGCATAAATAAATCAATCTTAAAAAGAAGAGAAATATTTAGGTGATTTCAGGGGTAGGATTGTAATGGAAGGAGAATATGAGTAAGAGAACAATGTTTTCCATATGAAAGTGTGCTGAGGTGTTTGCTGGTAAAAGGCAATAAAGACATTAAATATATAAGAGGACAATATATGTTCACCAAGATAACAACGATACCTGAGAAGCAGTGAGCACATTAAGGGCCCAGATTGGTTCCTCATACCAGCCATTCTTTAAAAGGAATCAAATGTTGCTGAAGAAGTAGTTGATACTAGGGCTGGATCAGGATGAGTCTGGAACATGCAGTCATATCTAAAAATCAGGAAGTACTTAAAAGAGAAAAGGAACATGTGCAAAGGACACAGAAACTAACTTAAAGGAGGTAATGGCCGAAGTTGAACCATAGAATAAAATATCCATGCATCCATTAATATAATTAAACAGATAAGTTAGAGAGAAGGTAAAGCTTCTCTCTTCAATTAATAAAGGATGAATGAAGAAAATATTATATAATCTCTATTATTCAAATACAATAGTAGTAATTAGAATAACTGTTGATCCACTGACAAAGGTGAAATCAGTGGGTGAAAAGTTTGAGGAGAGACAGGATGTTTGCAGGTTTTTTATTTTTTTACTTTTTTTTTTGCATATTTTTTTATTAAAATATTTTAAAATTTACATCTACTTGCCATTAATTGTAATCCCCATGTATTCCCCATCACCATCTCACCAGTGCACCATCACCTC
>JAGFMF010011678.1:5711270-5726953 GCA_019455555.1 Galemys pyrenaicus | reverse complement strand
TCTGTCTGTCTGTCTGTCTGTCTGTCTGTCTGTCTGTCTGTCTGTCTGTCTGTCTGTCTGTCTGTCTACCTGCTATATCTAGTCTCTTCATTTTTTTTTTCCACATTAATGGCTGTATACCATACACACATTTCCCCCTCCCACCCGGAGCAATTTTTTTCTTTCCACTAAGCCTTCCCCACCCCTCCAAGTGCCCATACCCCATCTCATCATTGAGCAATTTGTCGTGGAGCATGTACAGTATTAGGACTTAGAGTTCCATAATTCTTTTATATTTCTACTTTTTGATGTAACAATGTTTTCAGTTCCCTAATGATATGCATTTGGCTTCCCCTAGTATTTTTGCTATTACAAATAATGTAGTAAAAAAGGTATACATATGTATTTCTCTCTCTCTCTGTGCATATATATATAGATAATTTTTAAGAGTAGTTTTGTCTTTCTATGAGCAGTGTTTTTCATGTGTTGTCTATTTTTTTCTATTGCGATACTGATCTTTTTGTTTGCTATTTCATTTTTGGCTTACTTTTTTTGGTTGATCTTTTTCCTATGGATTTCTAGGTACTTGAATAGCAGAAAAATCAGTCCTTTGTCTTTGATAAATTGCATTTCCCTCCTTATTGTCTTTTTGACTTTACTAACTTTTTTAGTCTCTTTACCTAATTCTAAAATTTCCTGGGAAGGCGATAATAGGAAAAAGAGATCCACATTTGGTTAGTTAACGGAGGTCAGGGAGGTAGTCTTTTTTTTTTTTTTAAAGATCTATCTATCTATCTATCTATCTATCTATCTATCTATCTATCTATCTATCTATCTATCTATCTATCTTTTTTTTTTTGGGTGTAGGCCAGAGTTGTGGGGGTGAGAAGATTCACCAAAGACAGAGTGGGGAGCAGAACAGGTGGATCTATTGAAATACACTGCTGAGGGGAGCAATGGGGGAGACAGGAGTGGTAGCTGAGTCATATGTGAGTTCTCCCTGGCCAGGACTTGAACTTGTGCTGCAGTGGCAGCAGATAGCTTCATAGTGCTAAGACTTAATCCCTGCACCACCTGGGAGGCCACAGTCATTTTTTTATATCCAGAATCTATCTATGGAATGGGAATGAGTAAAACTGAAGGGGAAAATTGTGAGCCAAGAAGGTACCTGAAAAGGAAGGGTCTATGACATTTTTTTTAATCCCTCTCTATATTTCAGTGTATAACAGACAATTTCTTTCTCTTCACTGGCGAAACTCTCCTTGTCTGGGGGAGAAAAGCTCACAGGTTTTTTTCTTTTTATTGTAAATTTTATTTTTAAAGATGTACCATTATTTTACATCCTTGCTTATTTTTTCGTAATACAGGCTCTTCCCTCAGGTGTGGTCACCATAGACCTCTGTGAAAAATTCAGTTTTAGTGAAGATAAAAGATAGTTACCATTGCAATTGAATAAGAGTGGAATATACAGGTATGCATAGAGGAAGTAGCAGCTTATTATGTTTGGGGCATTTGGGGAAACTTTATAAGAAAAAAGGCATAAGCACTGGGTTTGTGAAAACCCAGATAAGTGGAAATGAAATGATGAGGTTGATCAATGGTTCAATCTCATTATTATAAGTGGGATATAAATATGGAATGTGTGGTTGTCACAAACAGAAGAGTAATATAACCAGAATAGAAGAATAATGTCAACAGGTATGATATAGGATTTATCGTTTCCTTATTGGCAAATAATAACAAATCTTGGTTACATAAAGTGGGAGCTACCATCATGCTTCTAGATTGAAATGTGCCTTCCTGACAAAGAAAAGTGTGGTTGCTACAGAAGGAAGATTATCCTAAGCAAAGGAAGTTATCCTTCCTATTTTCTGTTATTTTTTTTTAATATCATTTTCATCAATTTCATCTCCCTCCTTCCCTGTGAAGTTTTTTTAGACTTGTCTATTCACTTTTTGGAGTGATTGCATGAAATAAAGGTAAATTTCTCAAGAGAAACCTTCACTGGATCTGGGAGTGAGCTATTTGAAGTCCATTTCTGTAGGAGTGGCAGAATTTGGAAGCACAGGTTGAGGGATATGGATATTACCTTCAAACAGACACCCTAAAGGGTGATATAAAAGCCATATGTTTTGAGGTACTATCCACGAATAAAGGATTTGTGGTCAGATAAGTTGGAAATATTTAGTACTATATCCATCTCTTAGCATTCATAGTGCACATTGTCATATTAAGTCCAGAAGATAAAGCCTAGATGGCAATGAGAAGACTTTCAGTTTAAAAGAAATGTAGAACTAAAAAAATATAAATTTACCTTACATTTTTTGTAATGTAATTTATTATAATTTTGAAAGAAATTAATATAAACAGTGGGGTGCTGCAAAGTTATGAGACACAGATTTTGCATTTCCAGTTTTCTTTCACCCTGCTTAGAATGCCATTTTGAATTTCCCCTCTTTTTTTAGTTTGCTTATTTATTTGTTGTTATTCAATAGCACTTTTTTATTATTAAATATATGTATTTACACATACATTACATTTAAATATATATTTTACAGAAACATTTACATCATTTTTGTATGTTTGATTTTACCTCAGATGTTTGACATTTCCCCCCCCCCAGCTTTAAGCAAGTATAATTGGCAAAACTTAAAAGTGTACAACATGATTTGATATACTTACACATTGTGAAATGATTACCGTAATTAAGTTTACACACCCATTCCCCTACCTACTTACCTTTGTTATGTGTGTGGTGAGAACACTTAAGATCTACTCTTTCAGCAAAGTTCAATTCTTATGCTATCTCCTCTTACAGATGATCTTAGTACTCTATTCCTTCCTTCAGGATATTTGGTAAAGAACACTTTATGGGGTGCCTTTTTTATTTTGAAAGATTTATTTTATTTATTGCATCCAACAACTGGGGTATAGGCCCGTAGGGTGTGTGTGTGAGAGGTGGGGGTGAGGGTTAGAGGATTCACCAAAGACAGAGTAGGGAGCAGAACAGGCAGACTGACTGAAACACACTGCCGAGGGGAGCAGCGGGCAAGGCAGGAGAGGTCTGCTGCGCCATGTGGGTTAGCTCCCTGGCTGGGGATCAAAAGTGCTGCAGAGGATGAGGATAGATTCATTGTGGTGAGACTTAACTCCTTGTGCCACCAGGGAGACCCTGTGGCTGCCTTTTATAAATACTTGCACAAAGAAAATTACTTTTTCTTCATGATTGACTCCACTAATAGGCACAATAACTACCATCTATTGAGTTTCTACTTTTAATTAATCAGAAAGTAAATATAATGAATGCATTTAAAAAGATGAGCAAACTGAGTTTTAGAGGGCTAAATAATTTTCCTAAGGCCACAGCGCTTGATGATCCTGGTGAGTGTGGCATAGCAATCTTTCACAAAGGTAAGCCCATTGACAGTTACTTTAGATAATAGCATGTTACCCACTATCCAGTCTCCACCAGACTGAAAAACAGGAGTTACAGCATTTGCTTGTCCTACATTCTTTTAGTATATCTTGCAACAATGTTATTCTAAGTTTAATTGGATATGAAAACAATTATCACTTATTATGAGGAACAAATCCCGAGACAGGTTTTCTTATGATTTGCCATATGCTGTGTCACAGAGTAATGCTCACTTATTCTTTTACTCAACAATATCCATGGAGTGTTTATTTTGCACAAGGTTTCAAATTTGGCAGTGAGAAATACAAGGCAGACTAGGAAAAAGAACTGATCTTCAAGGAATTGATGATGTTAAGGGATATTAGAAATATGAAAATAATTATAATTAGGCAATATGCTCCAGATCAAAATCAAAGTATAGGAATGCAAAAGTGGCATAGGTGATTTCTGATTGGGAGGCAATCATACTTGTGTTCTAAATGTGAACATAAACAAGCATGCTTAGAATTTCAATGGCTTTCAGTAAATGTAAATGGTTTATTTATGACACATTGGCCATTTTATTTACAAAAGTTCAAGATGTTTTTAAAAACAAAAATTTATTTCCATTTAAGGAAATACCAAGGTTCTCTTAAAGGGTTAAGTAGTAGACATTTTGCCATTTCTAATGTTCATCTGGCACTTGAGAGAATTAGATACAAGTCAATTGTAATAAACCCAGTGTGATCAGGAGTAGAACCTTGGTGTTTATCAAGATACTCAATAATTCAAAGATTTAAAGTCTATTTGAAACGATACACAATACTGAATGACAATAAGCTTGAGAACATTTATTCAATTTTTAACATGATAATAATGTCTCACCTTCAAGTGTTTTACTTTTCCTGTTTGCTTAGAATTTAAACCAATAAGGAAGAAGAAAATCTTCATAAATATTCACAAATGAAGCCTGGCATTGCTCTGTTCTTCACTTGAGTCTGACTTTCGGAACCTTATTTTTTGACGTTTTTCTTTTATTGGCATATAAACATACTTTTAAAAAAATTTAGTCTGTGCAATGGTTCAGGGATTTGAATTATACTGACCAGTGTTAAGAAACTTTATTTTCTTATTGTTCAACTTAGGTATGGTGAATTCTTAACAATGTTCAAAGGAAAATCAAGAATTTAAATGTTAGACTTATTATCTTGGTGAACATATTTCATATGAAGAAAATTAATATTAATTTTGCCAGATTTGTTTGAAGTTTATAATTACTAGGGTCCTTCCATTTCTAAAGTGGCATGTATTACTGCTATTAGTCTCTTAATGGTTGTTTGGAGGCAGAGTTAATGTTAGGTTCTCAGGAAAAGCTATTTATATCATGAAATTCTTGATATTTTATTAACATTTTTATCTCTGAAATTTAAAAGAGCACCACTAATGGTGTTTGCGTTGTATTTTCATAAAACTGGGGCTCAAGGGATCTCAACAAATAGAAAAAAAAACATACAGAAGAAAAACACCTTTCCCTCTGTATTTTTCTCTGCATGATTGGTTTCATTAGAAAACTTACGACCCCGCTTAAATATTATCGGTTTCTAGAAAAACCACTAGAATGTTTTCACTGAGTGTGAATGTGAGCAGGTGTTAAGTTTCTAAAAATCGCCACCTGCACTTTCCTCTAATTTTCCCTTGAGTTAAAGCAAGTTTGATGAACACTAAGTTTTTCTCGCCCATGCAAAGGGACCGTGTAAGAAAGTTATTTCCTTTCTCGATGAAAAACACCGAAGGAGGAATAAAAACTTCGAGGGGAGGGGAACAGGGACAGGAAAAACCGGGTAAGAAAAAAAAGCACCACTCCTGCCGCCGTGGCCGCCACCACCACCAGTCCGCAAGCGGAAACCTCGTGTACCTGAAAACACTAAACATTCCAGGTTAGAACACAGAAGAAACAAACCGTGGAAAGCAGAGTGGGGGGCGGGGGGCTGGGTCGGGCGTTGGGCTGCGGCTAGTAACACAAGGATCGCAAAGGGCACCCGAAAACCAACGCTCCCAGGGGGAAAGGTCAGTGCCCGAGAGCCTGCCAACACCCCAGCGCACGTCCCGGCGCCTTCGCCAGCGTGTTCAGCCCGCGCGGCAGCGTCCGCAGGGGCAGGCGGCCCGGGTTGGAGCCGCGGCCGCCGCGGGTCCCTTTGTCTCCCGGCTCGGCAGCGGCCGCGCCGTGACCGCCGCCCGAGCGCGCTGAGGGACGGCGGGCCACGCGCCCAGACACCTCCCGCTGGCCGCGCCGCGCGCGCGGAGGCGGGGTTCGCGCGCCCGCCGGCGCCGCGGCCCAGCTCATCCCGAGTCGGCCGCCTGGGTACCGGGCTTGGCCCGCGCGGTCCTCCCCAACTTGTCGCCCGGGCCCGCCGGGCTCTCGGGCCTCCCCGACTCGACTAGCCAGTACGACCTTGGGTTTCTCGTTAGTTCCCAGCCGGGGCGAGAGTGAGGCGCCAGAAACAGTTGTGGTTTACCGCGCGCGCTTTCGGCTGAAAGGTCGGGCCCCTCGGCGCCCGGCTCGTCAGCACTTAACGACTCCCGCGGGCCCCGAGGAGCGACCCCTTGGACGGGGCTGGCTCCTCGAGGGGACCCCGGCCGGGGCGGGGGCGGAGGGTCCGAGGCGGCGGGACCGGCCAGGCGGGGACTTGGTCTCCCGAGGGAGAAGGAGAGGCGGGAGCGCCCGCGGGCTCGGGTCGCCGGGGCGGAGCTCGGGGACGAATCAGAGGTCGTGGCGGGGAGCCGGCGGCTGTGGGGGAGGCGGAGGGCGGCGATCCACCTGGACGACGTGGCAGCCTGTCCCCGCTCCCCGGCACCCCTCCCCGCTCGGCCGCCCACCCGCCCTCTCGCGGCCGCCGCGGCGAGCCTGCTCTTCCCCGGCCGGACGGAGAGCGGCAGTGTCTCCCCGCCCGGCGTCCGCCGCGCGTCTGCCCCCACCCCCCGCGGCCGCGCCGCTCGCGAGCCCCGCGCGGCTCCGGAGAGCGCAGTGGCGGCGGCGGGAAAGGGCTGCGGACCCGCGTTGCCGCGTCGCACACTCGACGACGCGCCCGGGCCTCGACGCCTTCCGCCCGCTCCCGGAGCAGGTAACAGCGGCGGGTGGGACGCGGCCCGGCGGGTCCGGGGTAAGGGTCCCGGAGGGAAGGGGGCCCGGGGCGCCGAGCCGAAGCGGCGGTCCCCAGGAAGCGGCGGGGGGTGCTGCGCCCGCGGCCCGAAGGTCCCGAGCGTGCAGGCCGGCGCGGGCCGCCTCCGCTCCGACCCCCGGGCCGGGCCCGCCCGGACGGAAGGGAAGTGAGGCGCCGGCGAGAGGCGGGCCCTGGCGCGCCGCCCGAGGCCGGGCGAAGGCGGGGGCCGCGGCCGCTTCCCGGCCTCCCCGTGCCTGGCCATCCTCCAGGCCCAGACACACCCCTCGGCCCCCCCTGCCCCAGGCAACTTCCCTTTCGGTTCCGGCGGGCACTTGACCTCGTGCCCCTCCGAGCGCCTTTGGCGTTCCCCAGGCGGAGCCTTCTTGAACTTCAGGCCGCCCTCCCGGCTCGTCGCCCTCGGGAAGCCGTGCACTTACTTCTTCAAACCCAAACAATGCCTCCCTCCGCGCGCTGGGTTTCAGATACCGCGGGGGGACGTTCCCAGCCCCCTGGTATCTGTGCTGCTTTGAGCCGCGTCCCCACCGCCCTCTCCCCTACCACAAATTAGAGCCTCATTGCGACCTTATTTGAATCCTGCTGTCGTCCGGACCCTTCCCGAGATGTCCCTTTGGGAATGCGTCTTCGATAGAGTGAGTCATTTTACTGTGGACAGTTCATTCCTTACGCTCTAGGTTTGGGTTTTGTGTGTGTTAAAACAATGGTTTTCCTCATAAGGAGAACCAGGGAAATGAAAAGTGTAGGTGCCAGATCACACTCAGTTGTCGGCTTTAAAACCCTCCCTTGGGCCGCAGCCTCCAGGAGTGGGATCTGGTATTTGTGGCATGGACACGTTTGTACACATTCTCGCCATGCAGTGGTTGTAATGTCTCTATAGCACAGTTCTGACTGCAAGGCGGGATTGGCTGCTTTTTCCTACTCGGCAGCTTCCAGCCAATCGGAAAGCGCTGCTTGCCTAGAGACTGGTTAACTCAGAGAAGGTGGGGATTGGTTGAGCGCCGCGAAGAAAATCCTGGAGATTAACCTGGCTCTCAGAAAACAATGACTGATTTGCGGCTGCCTCTCTTCGACCCCCCCCACCCCCCAATATTATCTGTTCATCCCAGCATCAACCTTCTAGTTCAGCTTTAGTATTTTCGTTGTTTTTCTCTCAAATACCCCGCTTTGCTTTGTAACTCGTTTTAACTCTCATCTTTCAAATTTCAAAGAATCCGTGCATGCCTCAAAGAAATGGAAGCATCATGTGTTTTTTGTTTTGATAAGCGTGGTTCCGTTTTCTTCCACTGTGGATACCTAAAGGTCGGAAATTAAGTCAACAATTTTAAACTCCTATGCCAGAGCCTTTATTATTTAAGTGACTGCTAGGGTGGGAGGGCTGCAATGGTGGGGATAGGAAGAAAAGGCTTGAGATGGCTGCTTTTCTACAAGGAGGCTACGGGTTAGTTCATTAAAAAAAAGAAAAAAAAAAGACTGATATGTAAAATAATAGCCCAGTACAAATCAGCATTCACTACTTATGAATGTCAGTTGTTTACCTGTTGACTTCATTTGCTTTGAAGGGTAAAGAGGAAGTACTGGATTTCTTAGGAAAAGTGGGCTTTAATTATGTAAAGGAATTAAAAAAAAGTAGGCATAATATATACAGTCGAGAATAAATATCATTATAGATACATTTTTTTCTTTAACATTATCTGAGGATTTTCCTTTTATAATCTCCATGATTATGCATGTCTTGTGATAAGCAAAGCTGTCACCAGGTATTAGTTAATATAAAGTTTAGAAAATAGCTACCATCTTTGCCTTCCTTCCTTTCAAGCTTTTTGTCCTCAAAATCACATTGTAATCTTGGGAAGAATTTGTCAGGTTAAGGATTGAGTCTTAACAAATTACTTTTAATTGGCCCCTCCCTGGTGAAGCAGACCACAGTCACTGCAGCAGGAGTTCGTTCGTTAGTTCAATGTTCAATCCCTGTTGCGGACTGGGGAAGTGGCCCACATGGCACAGCAGACCTCTCCTGCCTCGCTGGCTGCTCTCCTCAGCAGTGTATTTCAGTCTGTCTGCCTGTTCTGTTCCCCACTGTGCCTCTGGTGGATCCTCTCACCGCCCACATCTCTGGCCTGTATACCCAGTTCTTGTGTGCGTAAATAAATAAATCTTTAAAAAAATTACTTTTAATTGCTTTTAGATGTTTATAATCAGAAATGAAGAATTTGAACATTTAAAAAATGCTATCCCAGGTAATCAGTCACATCATTATGTCTGTGTCACTCTCATCCTCAGTAATGAAAATGGCTAATGTATGTGTGTATGCTAAGTAAGCACTCTTTTAAGCATTTTACATGTTTTTAATTCTCACAGTTCTGTGAGATTTGCACTATTGTTGTTTTACAGATGAGGAAACAGGAAATCTGAGAAATGTGGAGTTGCCCAAGGTCACCCAGCTAGTATATGGCAGGATTTAGTCAAGCCTAGATCTTTGTCACACAATACCTTACTCTTAATACATTCTTTCCATGGCCCTCTGAAACAAAATCTTTGATACAAGTAAATAGCTATTTCCAAATAGCTGTCATTCATCCTATCAATTGTAAGATGGAGTAGTATTTTATGTACCACTACAAAACAAACAAACACCACTCCAAGTAAAATGACATGTCATTGGTACTGGGATGCCTCCCCACTGCCAAAATATAAAAATCTGTCTTCAAATTGATAAATAAGATAAATATTTCCCCTTCTACATCAGAATGAGTAATTCAGTTTGCTTATTTGAAGTCATATACAGATTTTAACATTACTCTGAGATCTGATTTTGTGAATTTACTTTTGAGAATCTTACTACTATAAAATCTTAAACATATACCTAGATGGAAAATTGGCAGGCTATAAGAAATGTTGGCATTGTCTTTCAGCAATTATTTTATTAGTGCATTGAGGCTAGACTAAGGTTAATAATTTGTGCTGTTCCAACCTTGCATCAAATATTAAAAACATTTCATTAATTTCCTTGGACATATAAACTGACTAAGCCAACTAGGTTTATAAGACTGCTAGTTGATGGACCCACATGTTGCACTTGCCTGAGTACTGGCTTTGGGCAACCATTTTCACTAAACCTCACTATGTTGACGGTGGAAACTTTTTCTAAATGTGGTTTGTCTGTTCGTATCCATTTTCTTAAAACTTTGGTTAAGACCTTAATCTCTTTACGTTTTAAGATTTATTTATGCATCTGGGGTGTAGGCCAGAGGTGGGGAGGATTCATCAGAGACAGAGTGGGGAGCAGAACAGGCAGATCGACTGAAATACACTGCTGAGGGGAGCACACTAGCCCAGGCAGGAGAGGTCTGCTGTGCCATGTGAGTTAGCTCCTTGGGGGTACTGAACTTGTGCTGCTCTGGTTGGTGATTGCTTCATAGTGTGGTGCTTACCCGCTTGCGCCACCTGGGAGGCACCCTCTTGAATCTCTTTTTCTCTTCAAATATTTTACTCTAGTTTGCTGTTTTAATTGATGGGAGTTTAAAATGTTCACACGTGAGGGGCATCCCTGGTGGTGCAAGGGGTTAAGCACTGCACTATGAAGCAGCCGCAGCCGCAGCCTGCAGCTTGAGTTCATCCCCAGCCAGGGAGGGAACCCACATGGCACAACAGACCTTCCTGCCTAGCCCACTGCTCCCCTCATCAGTGTATTTCAGTCAGTCTGCCTGTTCTGCTCCCGGCTCTGACTCTGGTCAATCTTCTCACCCCCACACCTCTGGCCTGTACCCCAGTTCTTGTATGCATAAATAAATCTTTAAAAAAAATGTGATACTACCTTAATTGTTTCATACATTATTATGAAATCAGATTAACATTAAAAATTCTATCTTGTAAAATCTGTTTTACATAAAAATTTTGAGATATAGTTAGATCATTTCTTGACTTCTCATAGTAGTTCTTTGATATTTCATTGGATTTTGTAGCTGTAACACTTCATTATGTCACTTTCGTGATGCAGTGTAGTATTTGGTAGGGTGAATTTTCCCCATGTGCTTTTTTTTTTTAAAGAGATTTTTATTTATGCATATAAGAGCTGGGATACAGACCAGAGGCACTGGGGGTGAGAGGATTCACCAGAGACAGAGTGGGGAGCAGAACAGGCAGATCGACTGAAATACACTACTGAGGGGAGCAGTGGGTGAGGCAGGAGAGGTCTGTGGTGCCATGTTGGTCTCCTCCCTGGCCCTGGCTCGAAATCTCACTGCGGCGGCTGCCAAAGCCCCATAGTGTGGAACTCGACCCCTTGAGCCACCAGGGAAGCCCCATGTGCCTTTTTTGTAAAGACTTCTACTAGTTCTTTTTTTTTCATTACATTTAAGAATTAATTTGGTAGATTGACATGAATAGCGTTTACTTTTTCTGTCCTGAAATAGCATTTATCTTTTATTTATTTTTTAAGATATATTTATGCATACAAGAGCTGGGGGATAGGCCAGAGGTGTGAGAGTGTGAGAGGAGTTTTCATCAGAGGCAGAATGGGGAACAGAATAGGCAGATTGACTGAAATACACTGCTGAGGTGAGCAGCTCAGCAGTGGGTGAAATAGGAGAGGTCTGCTGCACCATGTGGGTCAGCAACCTGGCAGGGGATGGAACTGGTGCAGTAGTGGCTGCTGATAGCTACATAGTGCTGAGACCCAACCCCCTGTGCCACCAGGGAGGCCCTAGTTTTTCATTTTAATTCCTTTCTGTCTTGAATTTGTTCATTTGTCTGACAGAGTGTCTTTCTTCACTGTTTTTTCTACTGCCCCCTAATATCTTTGCTGACTTTTTTCCAGGATCAGGTAGTATTTGTTGTGTAGTCTTCCTTTTTTATTACCTCTGAACCTTTGATGTATTGCCATTACACACGTATCTTTCTCTGTTCTGTTAATTATGATTTTTCCTGAATCTTATTTTTTTTTGACATTGGTTCTAAATTTGTAGCTATATAGGTTCTAAAAAATACTGGCATAAATATTTATTTTAAAAGATAGTATCCCTGGTTACCATCTGCTGATGATTTTCTAATTTCCAACTTGAAGCTCTTTCCTTTTAATTGTACCGTCTATCTTCATGACATGTACGTTGTATGCTCCCACAGGTACCTCAAAATCAGCACATCCAAAACTAGTCATTATCAACCTTCCCTTTCCCATCTCCAAACCAAAAATATAAAACAAACTGCTTTTCTTTCTACAGGAAAGTTAATGAGGTAATGCATGTGTGGTAAGAATTCAGTAAACAGAGACACTGTTAATAACTCGGCAGAAAGGGGTTATTCCTTCTCTCTTACCTTTCATTTTCTGACTAATTACTGAATCCTGTTGGATGCTTTCTCCTTAATAACACTTGGATCTGCCTTTTCCCTCACCAAGGCTACCATCCTGCTACGCAGTGGTTAGCATCTTCTCTCTCCTGGATTGCTGTAATAACCTCTTAAGTGGTTATCCCTGTTTCCAGTCTTGCTTTCCAATTCATTTTCCTACTCTGGCCAGAACATATTTCAACATATAACTCCCTAGCGAAAAACCATTTTTTGGGAGATTTTTCATCAACTTCAGGGGAAAGTCTGAACATCTTAATTTGTGTAGAAAAACTAAAATTCTGGTTTTTCTGTTTATTAGAACCTTTTTTTTTTTTTTAAAGATTTATTTATTTATGCATACAAGCACTGGGGTACAGGCCAGAAGTTGGGTGGGGAGAGGAGTTCTGAGTAGACACAAAGAATATCCATTATCGTTCTAAGTTCCCTTCTGATTATTGATTTATTTTTAGGTACTTTATTTATGGGAAAAAGATGTCCTGGATTATGAACCTGAATATTCCAGGCGCTGGAGTGGTAAGTCTTAATGTTTTAAATAACTCAGGTTTTTTTTTTTATGCTGGTATATAAAAAATATTTTTGAGCACTTGTTTGTGCTAAATAGGCTATGTTATTTGTAACATTCTTATAGACTAGTAGTCTGAACAAATACTTTTGAAGGTGGTAAGGTAGAGATATATCTAGGGTAAGTGAGAGTTGTGACTAAATCAGACTTTGAAATAGTAGAAAACTTTCCTGAGAGTAAGTTAATTGAATCATGAAATATGGGTTACGTGAACAGGATAGAGGGATTTTTAGGTAGAAGAGGTGTGAGAAACAGATGTAAAATGGTTAACTTTATGTGGGAAATAATTAATTAAATATTGAGGAGTGGAAAGTACCTGAAAAGGGAAGTAGAAGGAGAATAGGCTATGGGTAGGTCAGGAATCAGATTGTAGAAATCCTTGAATGCTTTGCCAAGAAGTTTGAACTTGATCTTCAAAGCTATAGAGTGTCATTGAAGACTTTTTTAAAGCAGAAACTCTTAGGCTTAAAGTATGCATGCAATATCCATGTTAGCTTGTTAATTATATTGGCGTTTGGGAGAGAATTTTTGGTTGTAGTCACAATTATAGGTATTGAAACCAGGGTTTTGGGTGGACTAGAAGAAGTAGATGGAGTTATAGCTTGGGAACAGAACCCAGGGGAGCAATGATTTTGGGAGGATGTGCAGAAGAGAAGGAATTAGTGAAGGAGATTGAGAAGCAGTAGATGGAGGAAAACCAGTAGATATAGATTGCAGAGGATCAAGAATTTAACAAAAAGTAGGAATTGAAACAACAAATAAACTTTTATTTTAAGAAACTTAGTGTGTATAGGAAATACTAGAAATTCGGTTAGTATGAGTAAGATTACCCAAATTATTATCAGTTCTAGGTGTATTGAGAAATCAAATTTGTAAACAGTTTTTTTTTCCCTAGTGTAGGAGGAATTTGACCGTTATAAAATCAGAATTTTTATTTTTATTTAATGAAAAGATTTATTTATGCATACAAGAACTGGGGTGCAAGCCAGAGGTGTGTGGGATGAGAGCATTCACCAGAGACAGAGTGGGGAGTAAAAGAGGCAGATCTACTAAAATACACTGTTGAGGGGAGGAAGGAAAGGTCTGCTGTGCCATGTGGGTCAGCTCCCTGACAGGGGATCCAACTCAGACCTCAGTGGCTGGCCATAGCTTGATAGCACTGAGATTTAAACCCTGCATCACCAGGGAGGCCCTTAGAATTAGAAATTTTAAAGATAGGAAGGAAGTACATACATGCTTTATGAAAATTTGGCACATCGAATTAAAAGTTTCAAATTAAGGATTGGTTTTTGGATTAAAAATGGATTTTTTACTTTGTTGGGCAAATAAACCACTTTACTTGAAGCATAGTACATTTCAAAAACTTACGAGGCCTACTTGGTGGCCTAGGGGTTAAGTCTAGGCGTTATCACCTCTGTGACCCACCCTTGTGGCCTGAGCTAGATCCCTAGCCAGGGAGCTAACCCACGTATGGCTCAGCAGACCTCACCTACCCCTTAGCAGTGTGTTTCAGTAGATCTGCCTGTTCTGCTGCTCCCTACTGTCTGGTGAATCCTCTAACATTCCCCCCCCCACACCTCTGGCCTACACCCCAGTTTTCCAATGGGGAAAAATGCTAAAAAAAACTTATGTTTGCGAAATATTTAGTGGAATTGTGCATTGAATTCATGTATACACACTTCCTAGATTCAGTAACTTTGCCACATTTGCTTTATTTGTATGTATTCTTACATAGATGAGTAAATTTCCTTAATCATTTAAAAGTTAATTAGTGGCAAGTGAAATTTTTTTGTTTTTTTCCCTTTTGAGTACTATGTAATTGTGTTATAAACATATTTTAGATTTTGAAAAATTTAAGAATTTATCTTGAAATTTGCCCTTAAAAAAATTATGACATATTGTCTTTAGCATATATCTCCTGAAAAACAATATTCTATAGAACACAAAACCATTATCATTCCTGGAAAAATCTATCAATAATTCTCTAATATGTTATACCATATTTAGATTTTTTCCAATTGTTCCAAAAATATTTTTTATTACTCTTTTTTGAATACTAAATTCCAACCAAGACCTATCCATTGCATTTGATTATTATGTGGTGAGCTTGGTGTTTGCATGTCTCCTTACAGTCTGTGAGTGTCCCCCCTTGCTCAAAATGACTTCTCAGATTCATTGGTTGTTTCAAAGCTCAAATCTCCAATGAAGACCTTCTACAGCTATTTGCCCTCTTTGGGAAACTGAAATACCTTGACAGTGGTAGTGGAAGGGGAGACTTTAACAATACCTACTTGGGGCCTCCCTGATGGTGCAAGGGGTTAAGTAGCAGCACTATGAAGGTAT
This sequence comes from Galemys pyrenaicus, assembly GCA_019455555.1. Classification (NCBI taxonomy): domain Eukaryota; kingdom Metazoa; phylum Chordata; class Mammalia; order Eulipotyphla; family Talpidae; genus Galemys; species Galemys pyrenaicus. Next base: position 5,712,150 of record JAGFMF010011678.1, on the reverse strand, counting down.
CTGCAGCCAGTGCAACATGTGTTAGATCCCTGCCAGGGAGTGACCCACATTGTGCAGTAGACCTGTCCTGTCCTGCCCACTGTTCCCTCAGCTGTATATTTCAGTCGATCAGCTTCTTCTGTTCCCCGCTCTGTCTCTGGTAAATCCTCTCACGGCTTGTCTATACCCCAGCTCTTGTATGCATAGATAAATAAATCCTTGAGAAAAACAACAGCAAAAGCAATACTGCTTGGCAACACCCACCAGCAGAAAGCTTTCCTTGTTTTTTCCAGTGACTTACTTTTTATAATATCATATATATTATAGCTATTACATATATATATCTTTTTTAGATTTATTTATGCATACAAGAGCTGGGGTACAGGCCATAGGTGTGGGGTGAGAGGATTCACCAGAGACAGAGCAGGGAACAGAACAGGCAGATTGCTGAAACACACTGCTGAGGATAGCAGCAGGTGAGGCAGGAGAGGTCTGCTGTGCCATGTGGGTTCCTTCCCTCAACCTACGGTAGGGATTCGAATTTATGCTGCAGTGGTTGCAGTCCACTTCACAGTGCATTGCTTAACCTACTGCGCCACCAGGGAGACCCTACGTATATTTTTGACTTTGATTTTATAGGCTTAGTTTGATATAATTTGCTTTTATTATGCATACTTTAAATGTACTTATTATATATTTTATAGTAAGAAGACATTATGTTGGATAATAGGAAGAGCTGTAGAGTTTGCAGACATCGAGTGTGGCCTTAATAAGTATGTTGACAGAATCATTGCCAGCCAGGTGGTAAGTATTTTTTTTTTTTTTTAAGTTTTTTTTTTTTTTTTTATGCATACAAGCACTGGGGTACAGGCCAGAGGTGTGGGAGGGTGAGAGGATTCAC
>JAGFMF010011678.1:5672095-5711030 GCA_019455555.1 Galemys pyrenaicus | reverse complement strand
TTTTTTTTATGCATACAAGCACTGGGGTACAGGCCAGAGGTGTGGGAGGGTGAGAGGATTCACCACAGACAGAGCGGGGAGCAGAACAGGCAGACTGACCGAAACACACTGCTGAGGGCAGCAGTGGGCGCAGCAGGAGAGGTCTGCTGCGCCATGTGGGTCCCCTCCCTGGCCGGCAGCAGGGATCGAACTCGTGCCGCAGTGACTGCGGTTAGCTTCATAGTGCGTTGCCCAACCCACTGCGCCACCAGGGAGGCCCCCAGGTGGTAAGTATTATTAATATCATAGAATGTGAGTATTTTATACATAGATTTTTAAGATTTATTTTCAGATCTAAGTGATTAAAAAAATCTGTCTTGAGAAAGAAATTATAATTACATACTGTTTTACTAGAATTTCTCAAAGAGTTTGTGGTTGCATGAAACACTGGCCCAAGAAACCTGAAGAGCTGTATTGTGGTTCTGGTTTTCCCATTTAATGTGGTTTTCATTTCTCAGCTTCTGAAATGCCACTTAATTGCTTCTTCATATTTGACACATTGTAAGCCAATATTATTTTTGTACACAAACACATATTATTTGCGTACCTATTTTATGTATGGAACTATGGCTAAGTGCCAGATTGGAGTATATGTTAATCCATGTTTTCATGCAGTAGGGCTAATTGAAGAACTAAACACATGTCTATGAAAATATGTCAGAAACATCAACAGAGTGAGACTGAAATAACTACGGCAAGATTAGTAACTGGCAGTAAGGAGTGAAGGATTACGGAAAGTATGAAAGAGAAAGAGAAATACACTTTCCTGCTTTTCTTTGACCAAAACTATACATTATTCAGCAACTGGCTTTTTTTTTTTTAAACATTTTATTATTTATTCATTTTAAAAAAATTATTTCTGCATACAAGAGCTAGGGTACAGGCCAGAGTCGTGGGAGGTGAGAGGATTCACCAGACAGAGTGGGGAGCAGAACAGGCAGACTGAAACACACTGCCAGCGGCAGCAGCAGGCAAAGCAGGAGAGGTCTGCTGCACCATATGGTCCCCTCCCTGGCCGGTGGCAGGGATCGAACTCGTGTGCAGTGGCTGTGGTTTACTTCATAGTGCGTTGCTTAACCCACTGCACCACCAGGGAGGCCCTGCCTTTAAGAATATATCAGATATTTTCAGTTTCTACATTCTATCTTTAATTTTTTTGTAACTGAATAGTATTCCAATGGATGAGTTTTGTTATACTTTATTTCTTGTGACAGATAAATGTACTTTGAGATTATTGGTTACCTTAATTTGATTACATTTTCTGTGAGTATTCTCTCTTTGGTAACATATGTTTGGTACTTTGATGAGGTTTACTGTGTTCCCATACTCTTATTACAGCATTGTATTATGTAGTCATTTTGTAGGTAACTAAGTCTCTGTAATACTGATTGTATTGGTTCTTGGTAACATTTGTTTCTGAGGGAGGTGTTTTTTTAAATTTTTAAATTTTACTTTTATTTATTTGTGCATACAGTAGCTGGTGTGTAGGCCAGAGTGTTTGTGGGAGGGAGGGTGAGAGGATTCACCGGAGGCAGAGTGGGGAGCAGAACAGGCAGATTGATTTGAAATACACTGCTAAGGGGAGTAGCAGGGAAGACAGGAGAGGTCTGCTGTGCCATGTGGGTTAGCAACCTGGCTGGGGATTGAACTGGTGCTGCAGGTAGCTTCATTAGTGCTGAGACTGAACCCTTGTGCCACCAGGGAGACCCTTGAGGGAGATGTTTTCTGATCTTGTCTGGTTTATGCGTGTTTGGGTCCTATAACTTTCTTATAATTTCCATATTAGGCAAGATTTTTTTTTCTTTTATTCCTTTTTGATAGTTTTATTTATTTTTAAAAGACTTATTTATGAATACAAGAGCTGGGGTACAGACCAGAGTTGCGGGAGGTGAGAGGATTCGCCAGAGACAGAGCGGGGAGCAGAACAGGCAGATAGACTGAAATACACTGCTGAGAGGAGCAGTGGGCAAGACAGGAAAGGTCTGCGGTGCCATGTGGGTCCCCTCCCTGGATGGTGATCAAGCTCATGCTGCTGTGTAATGCTTCACAGTGAGGTGCTCAACCTGCTATGCCATCAGGGAGGCCCCATTTTTAAAGAATTAAAGTATTATTAATATATTTGATAGTATCACTTTTTTAGGGCTATTCTTTGTAGGTAGTTGATAGTGAATATTAGATAGAATATCTTTATTGATACAGGAATTATTTTCTGGATTTTTTTCCCAAAAAGGTAAGTAAAATCACCATTCTTTCTATAGGTTACATATATATATTTAATGTGTACCATGAGATGGAAAATTTTTTTAGTGTTGTGTTGATATAAAAGGCTTTTTTTGAGTGGTGTTTATTGGTACATCCATTTTAATGGCAGTATTGACCATTGCCATTCTACTGTACAGTTTATGTTACTTTACTATTAATAGACTTAATGTTAAACCTAATTTTTTAAAAAGACATTTTTATTTTTAAAAAAAGATTTATTGATTTATGTATACAAGAACTGGGTGTAGTCCAAAGGTGTGGGGAGTTGAGAGAATTCACCAGAGTCAGAGCGGGGAACAGAATAGGCAAATTGATTGAAATACACTGCTGAGGGGAATAGTGGGTGAGGCAGGGTGGACGAGGCAGGGAAGGTCTGTTGTACCATGTGGGTCCCCTCCCTGGCCAGGGATTGAACTCATGCTGCAGGTGGCTGGCAAACCTCGATAGTGTTGACTTAACCCCTTGTGCCACCAGGGATGCTCAAGACTTATTTGTACATACAAAAACTGGGGTGTAAGCCAGAGGTGTGGGAGTATGGGAAGTGTATGTAATTCACCAGAGACAGAATGGGAGAGAACAGGAGGGTCTACTGAAATATACTATTGAGTAGAGCGGCTGGCAACATGAGAGAGGGCTGCTGTGCCATATGGGTTATCTCCCTGGCAGGGGATCGAACTCAGGCCACAGTGACTGGCCATAGCTTGCTAAGGCTGAGACTTTAACCCTTGGACCACCAGGGAGGCCCCTAGTTGGTTTTTTTTAAGTTAAAAGCTAGAATTGATAAGATCAATTTACTATGCTGGGATATTGTGATGATAGTGAGCAAGTGTATATTGGTTAGGTTCTCTATAAGGCTAAAATTGAATAATAGAGATAGAAGAGCTTGGTAAATGTAATATGAAATTCATATATTCATGGTATTACTATATATAACAATGTTTATTACTAGTTTTTAGATTGTTTATTTGAGCCAATACTTTCATATTTCTACTTAGTATATCAAGCCTTACTTATGCATCCTTATTTCCTTAATTTTTTCAGAATGCACTTTTTCAATCAGGTATGTATATGAAGAAGCTATGTAATCTTGCTTAAACTATTGTATTAATAAGTCTCTCATGGGGCAGCTCTCCTGTCTGCCAGTGATTATGCAGGTGCCTCTCTTTCTTTTCCTGTCTTTTTAAAATGTAAGAAGTAAACATGAACATTAAAGTGTCTATATGAGATTGAAGTAAACTGGCTATACAAAGAAAAATTGGAAATAAGGATATAGTGAAAAAAGGGGATTAAAAGAATATGTAGTTTGCAACCTGGAGGAAATATATAGTTTGCAACCTGGATGATTCAGCTTTAATTGATAATAGTGATTATGAAAGAATGTAGATATTATAGCTTATTTGGAAAATGCAGATGTAGCACATAAAAAAGTAGTGTGTTAAAGATCTTTTTAATCCCATTACACAGAAATTTACTTTTCAGTCTAATCTAATCCAGTTTCATTTGGGTATTTGTATAAATTATTTTTAGTTTTGTGTTTTGTTTACTTTTCTAACATGATCTTTTAAAAAATTCTAGAGGAGTATTATCCCCAATACAGGCTTTAATGACTGCATAAAATTCATCTTATGACTCTGAAGACATATTGTACTTAGTAAAGTATAACAAACCTGGGTTTACATCCCAGTTTTCCTACCTAAGAGCCTTAATCTGATACTTAACTTTTTAGAGTTCTTAGTTTTCATATTTGTAAAATAGGCATATATTACTCATTGTTTTAAGAATTAAATAAAATCATGATCTTCTGGCTAGTAATGTTAAATATTTAAGTTGTATTTAGTTTTAGCAGAAATTATTTTGTCTTCTTTTTCTCACTGAATATTTAGTTGTTTTTCAGTTTCCCTTTTAAAAAATTACTGTATTTTGAGTATCTATCTAAATGTTTTTTATAAATTTGTGATTCTTTTTAATGATGATTTTCTAGAGGTGGAATTACTAGGTCACAGAATATAAGTGATCTATAATTTCTGATACATAATGCCAATTTGCTTTCTAGAAACAATATAAATTTATGCTCACTATATGATGAGGTGAAATAAGACAAGAATTATTTTTTGACTGTAATCTTGCCATACTGGCCATTATTATTTCAAAATCACTGCTTTTAACTTAATAGGCAACACAATATTATCTTTTTAGGGCTAAATTTTAATGCTTACTGAGTATTCCTGTTTCTTATTAGAATTGTATATACCTATTGCTTTCCTTTCTTCATGGTTCTTTTTCTCTATCTTAATCCTTTAATCATGCAGCAGAAATTTATTGAATGCTTATTTTGCCTTAGACATTGTTTTGGTATTGTTACTTAGTTTTGTCCTTTATTCTTAGGTATGGCAATTTTGGAGTGAAGAGAATTGACAAAAGTATTTGCCTTGAAGGAATTATACTTTCTAATGTCAGGGTATACAAACATATAAAGCAAGCATCTAAATTATAGAGTTATAATTGTTTTATTTATTTATTTTTTAAAAAAGATTTATTTATGTGTATAAGAACTGGGGTACAGGCCAGAGTTGTGGGGGGTAAGAGGATTCACCAGAGACAGAGTGGGGAGCAGAACAGGCAGATTGAAATGCACTGCTGAGAGGAGCAGTGGCCAAGGCAGGAGAGGTCTGCTATGCCATGTGGGTCACCTCCCCGGCTGGAAGCAGGGATCGAACTTTGCTGCAGTGGCTGCTGTTTGCTTCATAGTGCCTTGCTTAACCCATTGTGCCACCAGGGAGGCCCAAGTTAAAATTGTTTTAGAGAAAAAAATGAGGGGGAGATAGAACATGTATGTGTGTGTAGCTTAAACAGAGGTAAAATCTGACAACAAATATACCCTGATTTTTCTTTGGGACTGTCTTTTCCTGAATAAAGTGTTATGAGGGTATATCTGGGGAAGTGAATTTCAGGCTAACAATCAAGTGTAAAGGCAGTGAAGTGGAATACTATGTAAGTTTGAGACAAACAAGAGGATGCGTAGCAGGAAATGTTTAGTGAAATTATTAGGTAATCAGACTCTTTAGGATATTATCTAGGCCATTTTAAGATGCAGACCTATTGGAGGTTTTAAAGCACAGGAGTGATCTGGTTTGATTTATAATTTATGGATTAAACACAATCCTTGTCAACATTTCTTCTCACTTCTTTGCGGAGAATGACAAGCCAATTTAAATTTTCACATGGACATGTAAGAGGCCTAGAATAGTCAAAACAATTTTGGAAAAAAGGAACACAGAAGGAAGACTCACATTTCCTGATTTTAGAACATACTAAAAGGCTATAGTAATTAAGACAGTATGCTGCTGTGTAGGAGTAAACCTACAGATAAATGAAATAAAACTGAGAATCTAGCAATAAACTTACGCTTATGGTCAGTTGATTTTTTTGACAAGAATGCCAAAACCATTTCAGCAAGTTGTACTGAGATAACTGGATATTCATGTGAAAAATGAATATCTTACACTAAGTGAGAAATTAACTCCAACTGATCAAAGACCTACATGTAAAAGCTAAAACTAAAATTTTCAGAAGAAAATAGGTATAGGTATAACTATAATATTGATTATATAAGTTAATACAATAAATAAAATGTAAATAAAACAAGGAAGTATAAATCTTTGTGATCTTGGTTAAGGTAATAGTTTCTTAAGTAGAATACCGAAATATAGTGAGAAAGAAAAAAGCCATTAAGAGAAAACAGCACTTCATAGATAGCAATAAGTGAAAAGACAATCCACAGAATAGGAGAAAATATTTGATGAGGGACTCTCAGAATGTAAAAAGAACTCTTACAACTTTATAATACAGATAAGTAACCCTTAAATTTAAAAATGGGCATGGGCAAAGGATCTGAATAAACATTGCTTCAAAGATAAAATAAACACATGTAAAGAAGGTCAACATTAGTCACCAGGAAAATGCAAGTTGAAACTGCAGTGATGGGCTTCCCTGGTGGCCTCGGGGTTAAATCTCAGTGCTATCACTGCCACAGCCTAAGTTAGATCTCCAGCCAGGAAGCTAACCCATATGTTGTGCAGTACACCTCTCCTGTCTCTCCTGCTGCTCCCCTTAGCAGTGTATTTACATAAATCTGCTGTTCTGTTCTTTACTCTTGTTTTTGGTAAATACCTTCACTCCTCTAGTCCGTCTCCCCCACCACCTCTGGCCCATACCCCAGTTCTTCTATGCATAAATAAATTTTAAAAAATGCAATGAGGAGCCATTAGTGTGGCTATAATTAAACAGTTGGACAGTAATAGGTGTTGAGAAGGATGTAGAGAATTTGGAATGCCCATATATTGCTGGTAGAAATTGAAAATGGTGCAGCCACATTGGAAAATACTGGAAATTCCTCAGAAGGTTAAACATAGTTAATGTTAGATCTGATATATTTTGAATTTAGAACTGGTAAGATTTGCTGAGTGATCAGACATGAAAAGTTAGAGAAAAGAGGAGGCAAAAATGATTCTTAATTTTTTGGTCTCAGCAACTGGAAATTGCCATCAGCTGAGATTAGAACAGTAGGTAGGGCAGGTATGCTATGGCAGATCAGATCACTTTTATATGTACCTTTGTTGGGGATGTCTTGTTAGACAAAATAGAGATGTTCAGTAGTAGTTTGATGTGTGTGGGTCAGGGAAGAGGTACAGTTTGGACATCATGTCAGTTTGTTAATGTTTTGGTAGTGTTTAAAGCCAGGAGACCGGGTGATATTATTAATACCAAAAGAATGGTAAGTCAGGGAAAAGCCCTCGAGCACACCATTGTTTCCGGGTTCAGTGAAGAGAAAATCCTAAATGTCACTTAGGAAAAAAATACATGTCATTTGGAGGAGAGAAATGCTGCTCTTAGGTCTAGACCATAGACCTAATTTTATATTTTAATTGCTGGTATAGGAAAAAATTATCCATCGACTTTGCTAAATTATATGGGTGGCCTAGTTGATAATCTATAGATTCCTTTAGATTTTATGCGCACTCAATCGATTGTCTGTGAATGAAGATACTTATTTTTTTCAATCCTTATAACTTTCATTTCCTTCTGAAATCTTTTTTTTTAAAAAAAGATTTATTTATTTATGCATATAAGATCCAGGGTACAGGTCAGAGTCGTGGGAGGTGATAGGATTCATCAGAGACAGAGTGGGGAGCAGAACAGGCAGATAGACTGAAATGCACTGCTGAGGGGAGTAATGGGTGAGGCAGAAGTGTGCTGCGCCATGTGGGTTTCCTCCCTGGCCAGGGATCGAACTTGAGCTGCTGTGCAGCAGATGCTTCAAAGTGTGGCGCTCAACCTTTTGTGTCACCAGGGAGGCCCCCCTTTTGAATGTGCTATCATCTTTGGTAGTGTAGTAATGTAGAACAGAAATAGTGATAGTAGTCACCCTTTACTCAATCTAATATTTTTTTTTAGCGTCTTAATGTGTATACGGAACCAGTGTGACATCCACAGAATGGATAAACCTCACCTGATCATGGTGTATAGTTGTTTTTTTTTAAATGTATTGATGAACACTATTTGTTAATATTTTGTTAAGGATTTTTATGTCTGTGTTCATGAATACTACTGATTTGTAGGATTTTTTTTTTTCTAACTGATTTTGGTGCCGGGATACTACTACCAGCTTCATAAAATGAATTGAAAGGCAAGGTTATTCAGAGTTAGTGTTTACCTTTCTTTAAAACATTTGGTAGAATTCTCCATTGAAACTATTTAGTCCTGAAAATTTTTTTTTAATTTTAAAATTGTGAATTAAATTTTATTAAAAATGATAAGACTTCTCTTTCCTGTGGGGTGAATTATGGTAGTTTCTGGTTTTTGAGAATTTTGTTCATTTCATATAAGTTGTCAGACTTCAGTGTGTCTATTCATGAAAATCCCTAATTAATTTTTTGATATTTATAGTTTGTAGTTATATGCCGTGTTTCACTATAGATATTGATAATTCATATCTTCTTTTTTTCTTTGTCACCCTTGCTAGAGGTTTGTTAGTTTTGTTGCTCTTTTTAAAAGATCCATCAGTTTATTTAATTGATTTTTTAAAAATTGTCTTTTCAATTTCACTGATTTCTCCTCTTTATTATTCCTTTCCTTCTGCCAGAGTTGGTTTTATTTTACTCACCATTTTCTAGATTCTTGTGTAGGGGCTTAGATAACTGATGGGAGACTTTTTCTCTAATCTACTCATTTAATGCTATATATTTACATTGCTGCTTTAGCAGAGTTCTACAAATTTTGATAGGATATAGTTTCACTCTTAAATTTTTAAAAAATTTTCATGCGATTCTTCTTTGATCCATGAATTATTTAGCATATTCCTTAAGTTTCAAGTATTTGCATATTTTCCTTTTGTGATTTATTTCTGTTTGATTTCATTGTGTCCAGAGAACATTGTCTGAGAACAGGATAACATAGGTCACCTATGTTAACATCAGTCATATGGTATATAGGCTGGGCACTAGAAAAGAATGTTTATCTGTTGTGTGGACTGTTGTATAAATGTTGATTAGATTCTTAATTGATGGCTATTGTTGATTTTTGTGTTCTTGCTAACTATATAGTCATATATCACTTGTTGAGAGAAGTATTGAAGTTTCTAACTAGAATTGCAGATTTTTCCTTGTTTCCTTTCAAATTTATTGGCTTTTGCTTTACTTATTTAGTAGTTCCATTGTTTGGTGCATACACATTTGTGTTTGCTCTGAGTTCTTGGTGGACTCATCTTTTTAAATTCTATAGTGTCCTTTTCTGTCTCTGGTTATTTGCTTTGGATTCTACTTTAACTAGTATTGATATTTAGATTTTATTTAATTTAAATTTTTGTTTAATTTTATTTAAATTTAAATAGGCATATGTGTCTGGTGGCTGCCATATTGAGAATGCATTTCTGGAAGATGGAGAGAACTATGACACAATAAGTTTAATTAAAAGGTAAATTTCATAGTATGTTAGAGACTGTTAAGGGCAGTGGGTGGTTAGCAGGAAAAGGTGACTGGGAAAGAGCAATAGGGGAATAGGACTTGAAATTGGGTAATCAAGGAAGAAATTAATTATGATACTTGAACAAATATTTGAAAGAATAAAAATTTAGCAACACAGATCTCTTGGGTGAAGAGTATATCAAGGACTAAGCAGGGAGGTAGACAATTGTAAGAACTTGTGTTTTTACTGTCGGTAACATGGAGAGCCATTTGAGGGTTGAGAGCAAGTTTTGATTCATTCTTAAGTTATTCAGAGATTATTCTGGTTGGTGTGTTGGAAATAGACTGTAGGGACAAAGGTTGGACATGGGGAGACAATTTAGGAGGTAGGAATATAAATGAAAGATGGTAGTTGGTTATCATCTAAGGAAATGGTTAGAGTAAATTTTGGGAGAAATATCGGATATTTACTTTTGGATAGGTATGTTTGAAATGGTTATTAGGCGCATTTGAGAACAGAAAGCACTTGGGCTATTTAATTCACCCAGGTGTATAAGTCCCTGCCCTTGTGGAGCTACACGTGCCTAGAATCTGAGCAATAACAATAAATAGGTAGAATAAATACTATGTTAAAAAATAAGTTTTTTTGAAAAAAATTCATTAAGGGAAGAGTGATAATTGGGATTGACTTCCTGACTAGTTAACATTTGAGTGTTGTGAAGGAATGAATCTTATAGGTACCTGGGAGAGTGGTAGTTCAGGTGAGGGAAACAAGATATAAAAGTTCCTAGGTGGGAGCATGGCTGGTGTGTTTGATGAAGAGGAAAGAAATGAAGTGTAATTAGAGTGACAAGAGCAGGAGAAAGGATTAGGGATGACAGCACTGAGTCAGTTAATGTCTGGGTTATAGTTTACTTTAAGACCTCTGGCTTTAACTCTGAGATGGGAAGCTAGTGGATAGTTTGGCAGAAGAGAGGGATGAACCAACCTGTGGTTTCTCTGAGTCACTTTGATTCTGCGCTACATTGACCGAAAGGGTGAGGGTAGAAGCAGAGAGAGAGACTGTTAGAATAATCCAGTCAAGGGACTGTGTTAGAGGTGGAGATAGTTAGGAATGATTATTATGTTCTGGACATATTTTGAGGATTGCATTGTTGAAATTTGCTTTTCTGATTAGATGTGGGGTTAAAAGGAACTGAGAGTTATTCTAGTATTTTTGATTTGAGCAGTCGGCATTAATTGAGATAGAAAAGACCGGGAAGAGCGTGTTTGAAGAAAGTGATCAGGAGCTGTTTGGACATGTTAAGTTTATGAGGCCTGCCTACTAGATAACCCAGTGTGGGTATTTAGTAGGTGGTCTGATTATAAGTACTGTTTGTTTTTTTTTTTAATGAAATAATGGTATTAAAACAGTGTGCTCACTGTTCTGAAAAATATATTGCATTTGTTAATATCTTTAATTTTTAACATGTTCAATCCTGGCAAAACTTGAATACTTTAGAGAAAGGAATTCTTTGACTACTTTTTGGTTTTGCTGACAGAGTTGATGGTACTTTGTTAGGGTTAAATAAAGATTTCATTCCCATTTTAGAAATAGAAATGTAACTATGTAGTCTCAGTGTTTCTACTTGCTTTCTATTTTAGGTCCTATTACTGCTGGATTGTACAAGATATTTAACCCTGTTTTATTTGAGGTATGACTTAAATATCAAACATCCTAAATAAAAACAGGGAAACATTTTAGTTTTGCAAGTCAGAATGCCAAGGAAAAGGAAAAATCTTGGGGGAAATCCTTTTCGGAAGACTTCAAACTCTAAGGAAGCTGTATCCAGAGTTGCTAGTCATGAGGAGGCAGCCACTACACCTTCCATGTGTGGGATACAAACTAACCAGGAAGAGCTCTTCACCAGTATGTCAGAGATGTTTTCTGAGCTGGATCCTGATGTAGTGTATTTGATGCTTTCTGAATGTGATTTCAAAGGTGAGACAAAGTTTAGTTTGAACTCTTTACTTTTTATAAGAAGACTTAATGTACCAAGCCATGTTTAGTAGTAATACAGAAAAATGACTCATTTCTATTTTCATTATTTATTGGGCATCTGCTGTGGTCAAGGTACCAAGTTTGGTGTTACGATATGAAGAAGAAATACAGTTTCTTCCTTTAAGAAGTTTATAGTTATGGATGTAAGGTGTGTGTATAGATGTCATGTTTTTGTTTTGTTTCTTTTTCTTCCTTCTAGAAACAGGTTGGCACTGTTGACACTTGGACCAGATGAGTCTTTGTTGTGAGTGGCTCAGCGCCATCATAGGACTTTTAGCAGCATCTCTGGCCTGTACCCAGTAGATGATAATGGCACTCCCCTGTCCCTGTCATGACAATGGAAAGTGCTTGCATATATTGTCATGTGTTCCCTGGAAGACAAAAATCTTCCTCAGTTGAAAACCACTGTCTACAGAATGTAAGCTCCATAAAGACAGAGATTTTTAAAACTTGGTTTATTTTACACAGTATTCCCAACTCTTGAAATAGCAAATGACTCATAGTAGGATCTCAGTAAAAATTTATTGAGTGAAAAATAATTATAATTTTGGGAATGAGAACTGATTAAGAATTGAGGCTAGTGGAATATATCATTTCAGAATATTGCCTTTGAGGTCAAGAAACTGGTTGGATTTCTAATTCTGCTACCTGACTTCTCTGGGTTTCTTTTTCTCATGTTAAGTATGTACTTAATAGTACATTTTAAGTAAGGACTGAGGTTTTTTTTTTTGTGTGACATCTTTATTAAGTTACTTATAATACATAGTTTACAAGTACGATCTCAGACAGTGAGGGAACTATTAAAGTTGACTGGATTGGTATAGTAAGTGTTGGTGCTTAGTATTACACTTAGTGTAGATTCGGGAAGTTTTGTTAATGATTAACTTCCATTTTTTTTCATTTCATGGTCTGTGACTTGAGCATATCTTATCTATCCTGTGAGGATATGTATGTAGAAAACTTTTTCAGCAGTCCACATGGCACTTAGAAATGATAGTGTATAAAATTTTCTAAATATGACTCCAGTGTTTATTAATTTTGATGTCTTTAAAATCTATTTGTTGCATATACATTAACACAGCAGTAGGAAATTTTACAAGAGAAATATACCATCCTCACATCCTTACAAAAACCATATTGCTCTTTTATAGGCTCGTCTTTACACCTTATTCATAAATACTGGTATTTTGGGTAGTTTGAATAATAGTATAGATGAAGTGTACTCTGAATTTGAAACTTGAATGTTCTTTCAGTGTTGCCATAATCCTTATTTTAATAGTTTTCTGATATCCACTGAGTTGTACTGTAATATATTTAGTTATAGCTCAGGTTTTCATAAATAATTAGTATTGTCGAGAATGTCTTGGTACGAACAGCCTTTTCCATCTTTTGATTTTTTTTTTTTTTTTTTTTTTTTAGTCTCAAAGTTTAATTTTTTGTGTCACAGGGTAAGAGCTGTTTGTGGCTCTTTGGGGGAAACTTACTACTTACTTGTCTCCTGAAGCGTGCTGGTTTATATACTGTGTAAGTGTGGTATTTTCATTATCACTGCAGTTTTCTCACCATTATGTGGTATTGTTTTAATGGGAATAAAAATTGCAGCTTAATTTGTGTTTTTCTTTTTAATAAAGAGGAATGTTCAGCCTTTTTGGTACATCATTGTTTAATTCTTATATTCTTGTTTGAATTGTTTGTTTTTTGTTGCTTTATGCTATTTTAATTTTTTTGAACATTAAGGACTCTTCTTTCATGGACTATAGTTACATCTTAATCTTTTACTTTCACTCACTACTGGTTTTTATTACATACACTTAAAGTTTTCTAGTTGATATTTTCTTTTACAGATTTCTGTCATGTAAATTTTTTTCATAGAAATACATCATATTTGCTTTCTTTTCTTTTTCCTTTTTCTAGACTTTATAGTATTGCTATAATCTCCTAACTGATCTCTCTACCAGCTTCACTCCCTCCAATCCCTCTTTGTTTTTCTTCTTAAGGGAACATTAATTGGGTGCTTACTAGGTGCCAGTCCTGGTGCACAGCATTTTTTCATGGATAATCTCATTTAATCCTCACAACAACCCTATGAGGTAGGTATATTTTATTATCCCCATATTGTAAATGAGAAAATCAGGACCTAGGAGTTAAGTAATTTGCTCAGAGTGTCAGAACCAACATTAGGGATTTAACTGCCAGTGTTCTGATTCCAGGCCAGAGCTGTTAGCTACTGTACTGAACTGTTACCATATTTACTTTTGTTAAAAGAACACAAACAAAAAAGCTCCAAATTCCAAATGCTTAACAATTAAAATTGCCAGCTCTTTGTAACAGAAGGAGCTCAGCATGGGAGTCAGATATACTAGTCCTGACTCTATCAATTATCTGTGTGACTTGAGTCACATTAAATGTATTTTTTGAACTTCATTTTTTTCATTAATTTGCTTGGCATGTTATACCTCATAGTATTCTTTGAGGATTCAGTGAGGTGATGTTTATAAAGCTTCTAACCACATCCTATGACAGGAGATTCATGTCAAGTCCTCTCAGAAAACAAAATTATATTTCTTACATAACATACAGAACCCTTACTAATGTCACTTCCCTTTCTAGTTTTAATCCATTGTGGTATCCTGTACTTACAGTCATTTAATCCATTGTACTATCCTGTACTTACACTCATTTAATCCATTGTACTATCCTGTACTTACACACTCTAACCAACTTAATGCTTTAAACACACTTTGTACTTTCAAAACTGGCTTTGCATTTCCCTCTGTATCTGATAAGTTTCTTTTTAATCCTCAAGTCCCAGGTCATGGGGGATCCTGGCACCTGCAATGCCTGATCTCCCCAATTTGTATCTCATTTTACTGTTTCCTTAATAACCCTTGACAAATAAAGTTGGTGTAGTAAGTGGAAAAAAAAAATGAAAGCTTTCTTTCCTATAAGGCTGCTATAAATATTTGTATATTATTAAATGTGTATATAATTTAACCTATATTATTATTTTTAGTTATTTCCATTAGACTGCAAAAGTCCTTTAAGTGTAATAAAAATTGTGCCTTTGTATAAAGTATGTCTGCTATGGACATATCTTTGTATTAAGTAAAATTCATAGCATGTACCATATGGAAATATATAAGGTTTACTAGGAGTTTACTGTTGGGGAATTAGGTTTAATACTTAAAAGGATGTGCATAGGTAAGTATTTCTTTCTAAATCAACTTGTTTTAAGAGCTTTATAAATTAATCCAAATAATTACAGATATTTTTACATTTACTCAAAAATTTGTCAGGTAATATCTACTTGATGGCAGTTTATTAATTTATTATTGTTGTCTGAAAGTAACAACAGTGTCTATTCGTCATTGAGCTCTTTCAAGATATAGTGTTAAATTAGTAAAAGGTTATTGAAAATGACTATAATTTTTTTGTATGTTCCACTCAGTACAGAATCCTGTAAAATTTTACCTGGATTTTAATTAGTTACATTTTGCTATCTGTAATACATGTATGTATTAATACATATATATATTTGTTGTTGTTATTGTTGTTCTTTTGTTGTATAGTTGAAAATGCCATGGATTGTCTATTAGAATTATCTGCCACTGATGCCAAGATAGAAGAATCTCCTTCAAAAAGCTGTGTTGCTTCTGGGAATCAAGTAAGTGCAGCGGAAAGTGAGATAATGGAAAAGTGTCCTCAAGAAGAGATTGAAGATTCAAAAATGGATTCATTTTTGGACATGCAGCTAACTGAAGACTTGGATTCCTTAATACAGAATGCTTTTGAGAAATTGAACACTTCCGATGACCAGGCATACTCATTTTTGCCTTTGCAAGATGTTAATAGTTTTAGTGGTACGAATGCATTTATAAATTTAGATTCAAGTAGTATAACTTCCACTCTTTCTACACAAAATACGGATGTTAACAATGAAAATTTAGAGACTCCTGCATCTATATTAAATTCAGACCCCTTAACTTCACATTCAGCTTCCAATGAGTCTGAAAGTTTTATAAAGGATAATAACACATTGGTATTGGACGATTCTCTTCTCAGTAATTCTCTAAATGTAGCAAATGAGACTATGGTGGACTGTAGTAATTTTAGTCATCCACAGAAAGACCTATTTGAATCTGAGGGTTTTGAGGCTCAGTTTTCTCAAGACTCTGTAGATTTGGATGCCAACAAACCTCAGGCTCCTTTGAACCTTACTTTGCAAAATCCAGGGCTTGGTTTACCAGGTATAGGTGGGGATCAGAAATCTGCTTCTGTTCCTGATGTGTTTGTACCGTCTGAAGATTTCAGTTTCAAGCCACATAAACACACTGACCTGGTGCCCGCGGGGAAGGATGTGAATTACTGCCCAGTACTTGCCCCTCTCCCTCTTCTGCTGCCCCCTCCTCCACCACCTCCACCAATATGGAATCCAATGATTCCCACCTTTGACCTCTTTCAAGGAAACCATGGCTTTGTGGCTCCTGTTGTAACCACAGCTGCACACTGGAGACCTGTCAACTACACATTTCCATCGCCAGTTATCTCCCCAACAAAAGTTTGGAGGAATAAAGAGGGAACAAGTGCTTATCAGATACAAGAAACTCCAGTTTCTCAGGTTGTAAGAAAGAAGACATCTTATGTTGGACTAGTGCTTGTCCTTCTCAGAGGGCTTCCAGGATCAGGAAAATCTTTTTTGGCAAGGTATGAAGTTTAATTGAGTTTGAAAAAAGTAATGCATAAATCTGAACCTCTGAATTTATAACAAGGTGTATGAATATGTGAAATGCTGTTGCTTTCTAGAGATGCTGGTTGACCCCTAAGCTTTTCTGTTTACTCGTTCCCCCTTAACTTTGTAGCTTGTAATACCACTTTATAATGCAGAAGATTTTATTGAATTCTTTTAGAATAGCATTTTGAGAGTCAGAATAGATGAAGAAATTATGAATGATTCCAAGGTTGTGACCTTGTAAAATCAACAGAATAACCTATGTTAAGAAAAATAACAAACCTTGGAGTGGAAAGATGAGTTCAGCTCTGATTATAGAGTCATAAAGATTTTGAATTCAAGGAATTCTTAACTACAAAATTTCTACTGTTAGTTGGAAATTTGGTTGTAACATGTTAAATAGTGCTTTCAGAAATGTGTGATTTGAAGGAAGAGAGCATAGGATGAATCACTGGCCATCAGAGAACTTTACATTTTTTTTTAATGCAAAATACGGTGCCTTTAATTGTTTTAACTCATATATCCATCTGTGTCACTTTTGTGGTTAAAGTTGGTTGTGGGTACCAAAGTATAGGATTCTTGAGTCAAAGGTTAGAGATATCTTTGTTGTGTTTTTGTTGGTACTTGTTAAAGGAGGATTGTTCTTGAAAGTCTCATCTACCCTTATCCTTTAAAGTTCAGAAGATTTGCATCTTAATATATTTTACTTGTCAGTTTTCTTCCACCCCACCATCCTCCAAATGTTCTGGATGACCTTATTTCCACTTTAAAATTTCTTTTAAAAATGTTTTATTATTTATTTATTTATGCACATGAGAACTAGAGTAGAGGTCAGATGTGTTGGGGCTGAGCAGATTCACCAGAGACAGAATGGGGAGCAGAACAGGCGATTTACTGAAATATACTGCTGAGGGGAGCAGCGGGTGAGACAGGAGAGGTCTGCTGCACCATGTGGGTTAGCTCCCCACAAGGGGATTAAACTCATGCCACAGTGGTTGGTGACAGCTTCACAGTGCTGAGGCTTTAATCCCTGGGCCACCAGGAAGGCCCTCCACTTGTTTTTGATAAGCTTTTTTGGTCTAGATTTATCTTGCAGTAAATATCTACATTGTGTTCACACACCTATAAGCATATTTTTTTGTAGACATAGCATGGCTTTTCTTCTTATTATTGATTTAATAATAGAACAATAATAAATCATTTGAATTTGATATGGTCCCTACAGTCAGTCATGATACTGCATTTCATGAAAGAGGTTGGAATGAAAGCAATCCTTAAAGGTAACAGAGCTGTAGCACAGGTTTGAAACACCAGTTTTCAAGGTCTTTGGAACCAGGAACAACTAAAGGTAGAGAAGGGAAGAAAGAAGTGCTTGTCAGAGAGTAGATGCTTTCTAAGTTTTTTTTTCAATGAATAGAAATAACTGGGATGTGCAGAGGCATAGAAACTTAGTTTTCTCAAGAGAGACTGGTCCATTGTATTAAACTTGTGTGCTAGTCCCAGAAAAAATGAGAGGTGGAAAAAGGCTCTTGGATTTATTAGAAAGAAGGCCATATCTTAAAAACAATTTTCTTGTGCTGTGAAAGTAGAAGACAAAAGGATTAAGGGAACATTGGTAATGTCGAAGTTATGGGAAGGAGAAAAGTTGGGTAGTAGTTGAAAGGGGCCCTTGAATGGTTACAGTTTTTTAAGATGGTTAAGATATGTACATGTTTAAAGTGTAAAGAGGAGCAATCAGAGAAGGGAAGGCTTAAGAGTAAGGACAGGATTAAAGTAGGAGCTTTACAAAGTAAGCCTGAAAGAGAAAATACTGGATTGTGCAACTATGTGGAATATGGAGAAACCAAACAAAGGGTCAGACAAGGACAAACTACAAAACCAACCCTTGAAAGCTGACCATAGATTTGAGGCATCCAGCAGTGGGGTGGGGCTTTGAAAGCCCGGTGGATTCTAATAGAGGACTCTGGTATGCTTTGGTAGTGCAGTACTACTGTGAGTATACCTGAGGGAGGAGATCCTAGACTGTCAAAACACTAGCAAGGATATAAAACGATGGTACTTTGATTTACAAAAAAATTAAGAGTTTTAAAAATAGTAACAAAAAGTATGAGTCTTAGAAAGGTGAGATCAAGTGTAGACTCCATATATGTAAGAATTTTTATGTTTTTGTTCACTGATGTATGCTCAGAGCTTCAAACAGTTCCTGGCACCTAGCAGATACTAATGAAAATTAAATTCACAAAGAATGAAAATTAAATTCACAAAGATTTTATCTTTAGATATAATTGTACATAGGAGAGAGGGTAGTAATATTTTATAAGTGGTCAAGAATGATAGCATTGGTAATGTCTCCATGGATTCTGTCTGCCTAGTTTTTGCATATATCTCAATAGTGTGAAATATAAATTGTAGAATTAGAAAAGGGAGATGTTAAAAAACCCCACAAAATTATTTTAACTTTGTATAATTTAACAGATTAAATCAATACTGTAAACATATTTTTGGTTGTTTTTGGCTCACTCACTGGATTTGTAGCAATATATAAGCAGTTTTATCATTGACTTTTGAATATCTGTTGAGTATCAAGATGCTTGCTTACCTTGAAGTGACCTATCACTTAGTGGGTCAAACAGTTCAGTGTCTATCGGTTGACCTGATGAGGGGGATACTAGACCAATATGAGTTCTGAAGCATTTTCAGTTACTAGTTTTCCTTCATATTTAACCATTTGTCAATCTTAACTTTTATAGTTAAGGGTAAGATGCTTTATAATATTAAATAAAAGTTTCTGAAATAAAAATAAAGTAGATTCATCTTACATTAATTAGTTTTCTTGGGAGTCAAACTTTCTTTTAAGGAGTTTCTAATATGATTTGTTTAAATATTGCAATAGTCTTACTTTTAATACTTGAATATTTTATCTGGGTTGTGAGCTTATAAAAATTGGAGAGGAAATCTACAGAAAAATTAAAGTTATTTCATTTATCATTCACAGGATTTTACAAGAGGATAATCCAAGTGGCATCATTCTTAGTACTGATGATTATTTTTACATAAATGGACAATATCAGTTTGATGTAAAATACTTAGGAGAAGCACATGAGTGGAACCAGAATCGTGGTAAGGATAGATATTAGATTCTGGGTAATAAAAAGAGTAATATTAAGAATATACTTAGTGTTTGTTTTTTGAGAGACATGTAACTTTAAAAAAGTTAATTAACTTTAATTCTCTTTTATAATATGTACAATATAAACAAAGTTTAGCGAGTGTTAATGTTTATGTTACATAATTAGAGGTAAAAGGTAGTCAGGGTTATTATGAGGATCAAATGAGTCAAATTATGTAAAATACTTAGAAAATTGACTGTCATGTTTATGTTTGATTTTTATTAATGGGGATCTTGTCAGAAGTAAATCAGATTTTCTACTGGGGTTTGAGAACTGCTCAAGATGGTTATAGTTGTCTGTAATCATTGCAAGATGGATACAATGCTGTTTCCTAAGACAGAATTTGCATTGTTAACCTTTCACCTCTCCTAGATTGGTTTTATTTTCTGTAGATAATAGTGTGAGAGTAGTGACTTTTTCTTAAAGTGAATCTGCAGGGAGATCATAGGTAAAAGTGTATTTTCTTTATTAGTGTATCTATTTATTCACTGAAGATGTTTTTATCATGAAATGTTTAGTTATCTAAATAGTTGAATTTTATATGGGGAATTCTTATTAAGATATAGAGACAATATTTTACTTAACCTTTATGATAAATGTACTTTGAAGGTGATTTTTTAGACATTGTTACATTTTTCTAGAACTAAATATTAGAACTCAGGAGTGTAAAAATACCAATACAACTAAAATTGAAGAAAGTGTATAATGTGAAGAGCAATCTTGGATTTGCCAGTTACTAGATTTATTATCTTGTGCCAGTTTTTTTATACTCTTAGGTGTCTTCATCTGTAAAATATAATAACGCTTAACCCCCAGGAATGTTATAACAGTTGAAAGAATATGAAAATTGCTTGGAAATAGTTTAACATGCCCTTACTATGGAAACAACCGCAGCAATATTAAATGAACAGGCAGAACTTTTTTTAAAAAAGATTTATTTATGTATATAAGAACTGGGGTACAGTCTAGAGGTGCAGGGGGTGAGAGAAGTCATCAGAGACAGAGTGAGAACAGAAAAGGCAGATCTACTGAAATACACTGCTGAGGGAGCAGTGCTGAGGGAGACAGGAGAGGTCTGCTGTACCATGTGGGTCACCTCCCTGGCTGGGGATTGAACTCACACTGCAGTGGCTTCAGATGCTTCAGAGTGCTGCGCCCTACCCCTTGCACCACAGGGAGGCTCCCTAGGCAAAATTCTTAAAAACAGATACTGAGATAGGAATCACATGGTTTTTAGTATACTCAGGAGTTGTACAACCATCAACACAATCAATTTTAGACCTTTTTTTTAATGACCCCCAAAAGTTCTCACACCCAATAGCAATAACTCCTCATTTCTTCCTGACCTCTCCCAACCATAGGTTACTGTTTTAGTATTTATTGTTCAACATTTACCTATACTTTGGTTTTTCAGACACTCAAGTGTGTTATTTAGGAGTAGACTCATTACAACACACAGACAACTTGAGTATCTATTAATGGATGAGTGGGTAAAGAAAGGGTGATAGGCACACACACAATGAAATGTTCAGCTTTAAAAAAGAATGAAATCTTGCCATTTGTGACAGCATTGAGGGCATTATACTAAGAAGGCAAATAGAAAGACAAATAACTATGTAATGTGACAGATGAGGTATCTTGAAAAAACAAAAGCAACTAAACTCATAGATAGTTTTCTACCAGATTTTAGTGGTTCCCAGAAGTGGGGGTTGGAGGAAATGGGGCAAGGGAGACAAGAGATACAAACTTCCAATGATGTAATAGCTAAATCATGGTACTGTATTGGAATAGCCTGGTGATTACAGTTAATAATACTGTATTGCGTAGTTGAAAGTTGCTAAGAAAGGAGATATTAAAAGCTCTTAACACAAAAAAAAAAAATTCTGTAACAATGCATGATAATGGATGTTAACTAGATTTATTGTGATTATTTTGCAATGTATATAAATATTGAATCATGTACACCTAAAAGTAACGTTGTAAGTTAATTTTGTCTGAATTTTTAAAATTGGAAAAGTAGAATGGTAAAATCAGTGTATAGCTATGATTTTCAAATTATGAAAATAAGATCAGGTTTTTATATTATCAAGAAAATACTTAGAATTGTTGTCAAAAAATTTTTGTCATTTTCTGTTTGTGTTTTCCAGCCAAAGAGGCATTTGAGAAGAAAGTGTCTCCTATAATAATAGATAATACAAACCTACAAGCATGGGAAATGAAGCCATATGTTGCTTTGGTTTGTACCATAAGTTGTCATAAGTCTGTACTGGTGGGTTTGAAGTTACTGGGAGATGTTAATTCCAGAAGTGAATCTCAGCACAGTCCTTGGACTGTTTGTAATTGAACTTTCTCTAGTTGTCAGCAAAATGAGTTTTTCTATAAAATTAAATTTATTCCATTTTCAAATTTTGGGGTTCAGTATTTAAATTCCAAGATGTTTAAAATATTTTTGATGCTTTTGGATGAAAAGCTAACAATGGCATTTTGTGTTTGTGTGTGTGTGTGTATATGTGCATATATACTTAATTGTTTTAACTTACTGCTCTTGGCAGAATAAAAACTTGGTGGTCCTTTATTATTCCCCAAATTTCTTTTAAAATTTTGCTTTTTTGAGAAATCCAGAATTCTGTAAATTCAACTCTTTTCAGTTCTCCAAATTTGCTAGTGTCCTCTTTTTTCTGGCTTTGAAATCCCTTTTTTTCCCTCCTCAGGAAATTAGCACTCTAGTTACTGAAAAGCTGAATTGGTCCTTTCTGCTTTCATGGCATCCTGGCTTACTTCTGTCATAGCATTATGCACAGTGTTTTTAATCAGTAGGCCATTGGGGTCTCATTGCTGGTGCAAGAAGTTAAGTCAGCGCTATGAAGCTATCAGCTGCCACTGCAGCATGAGTTCTATCCCTGGCCAGGGAGCTAACCCACCTGGCACAGCAGACCTCTACTGTCATGCTTGCTGTTCCTTTCAGCAGTATATTTCAGTAAATCCGCCTGTTCTGCTCCCACTCTGTCTCTGGTGAATCCTCTCACCCTCTTTTTTTTTTATTCATATAAGAACTGGGGTATAGGCCAGAAGTGCGGAGGGTGAGAGGATCCACCAGAGACAGAGTGGGGAACAGAATAGGCAGATGGACTGAAACACACCGCTGAGGGGAGCAGCAGGTGAGGCAGGAGAGGTCTGTCTGCGCCATGTGGGTCCCCTCCGTGGCCGGTGGCAGGGATCGAACTCTTGCTGCAGTGGCTGCGTTTTGCTTCATAGTGTGTTGCTTAACCCACTGCGCCACCAGGGAGGCCCTCCCCTTCCTTTTAAAACAACTCTTGAAAGATAAACACCATTCTTAGCCCCTGTGTTATACAAGTGCTGGCTGGTGAGGCTGACCCTGACTCTAGGTAATCTATAGATTATTTTTTTAGTCTTTTTTTATTTTATGCATACAATAACTGGGTACAGGCCAGAGGTGGAGGGGTCAGAAGATTCACCAGAGACAGAGCGGAGAGCAGAACAGGCAGATCTACTGAAATACACTGCTGAGGGGAGCAGCCGGTGAGGCAGGAGAGGTCTGCTTGGGCTATGTGGGTTCTCACCTGGCTGAGGATTGAACTCACAGTACAGTGGCTGTGGAAGCTCCACAGTGTGGCGCTCAACCGCTTGCGCCACCAGGAGGCCATAGATTCTTGTGAATAGGGCTATATGATCTGACTAATAACTGAAGTGAGGTGTCGAGAACTGACAATGGTAGGAGTGTGGAAGGAGCAGGAGACTAGTTAGAGGGCTACAGCAGTAATTAAAATAAGACGTCATGTAACTCACACCAGCATGATAGTTGAAGGTGATGGTAAAGACTGATTAGATTCCGCATGTCTAGTGAGAATAGAGGTAACTGAATTTCTTGTTGAATTGATATGGATTTGAAAGGAAGGTAAGAATCAAGAGTGATTTCAAGGTTGGCTTTTGGCTTATGTAATTGAAGTTTGTCATGAGCTGAAATGGAGAAGGATTCAGGTAGAATAATTTTGGAGTAAGTGGGTATGGATTTAAATGTTTGGGTTTGAATATGTTGTCTGTTGAGTAAATAGTTGGATCTTTGTGTTTGGAGTTCAGGAGTGAATACTGGCCTAAGATATATTTGAATCTTTATCATATGGATGATATTTAAAGTCAAGGAACAGAGTTTTGTATTGTTTTTTCCAGCCACGGAATTGAGTATAGCCCAAGATTGGATAACCAAGGACTAGGTCTGGGCATTCAATTGTGAGAAGAGGTTTGGGTGTAAAGGAAGGACTAGCCAAAAAAAACCTTGAGAAACCACCTCAACAGAGAAAGGGAAAGCAATAATGTGTAATGGGGAAAAAAAAGTAAGAACGATGAGTTGTGACAAATGGTGCTAAAGGTCAAGTATGAGAGGACTTGAGATCTAACCTATGCATTTTTCAATGTAGAAGAATTTGGAGTAGCCGATTACAGTAGGTTTCAGAAAGGTTAGAAGGTGAGGAATTGGAGACAGAATATATTCATTGTTTTGAGTCATTTTCCTGCAAATGGGAGCAGGGAAATGGTGAATTAGTTGACAGGGGAAGTAGGATTAAGATTAAAATGGGAGAAATAGCTGAATATGATAGGAATCAGTTTAAAAGAGGGAAAACTAATGATACTTGATACTTCACAGAGATGGGAGACTTGCTGAACTCAATTAACCTAGAGATGGAGAGAAGATACAGATCTGGTGCCACAAGTGCAGGGTTGATTTTTAGATTATAGCCTTATTAGAGTTTAGAAAAATAGAAAAGCAGTTACTTAAAATCTTAAAATTTATAAAACTATAAAATTTTTATTTTTTAAGATTTATTTTTATTTATGCTAGAAAAGCTGGGGTATAGGCCAGAGGTGGTGGAGGGGTTTGAGAAGATTCACCAGAGACAAAGTGGGGGGCAGAACAGGCTGTTCTACTGAAAACAAAAACAAAAACAAAAACAAAAAACACTGCTGAGAGGAGTAGCCGGTGATTGGAGAGGTCACCTTGCTGCACCATGTTGGTTAGCTCCCTGGCCGGGTATTGAACTCATGCCTCAGTGGCTGGTGATAGCTTGATAGTGCTGAGACTTCAACCCCTGTGTCATCAGGGAAGTCCTTTAAGAAAATTTTAAAATTAGAAGATAGTTTTAAAACTATGTATATGATAAATTTTCTGACCATAAAAAAGAATGCCTAAAGTCCTGCTCTCTGGAGACACTTTTAGTAGTATTTTTGAGAATGTTTATAGCAGTTTCTATACATGTACAAATATGTGACTAATCCTTTTTATCCACATGAAACTTCTGTATGTTACTTTCTTTTTTTTTTTTTTAAAGATTTATTTATTTTATGCATACAAGCACTGGGGTACAGGCCAGAGGTGTGTGTGTGGGGGTGAGAGGATTCACCACAGGGAGCGGGGAGCAGAACAGGCAGATCAACAGAAGTACACTGCTGAGGGGAGCAGCGGGCACAGCAGGAGAGGTCTGCTGCGCCATGTGGGTCCCCTCCCTGGTCGGCAGCAGTGATCGAACTCGTGTTGCAGTGGCTGCGGTTTGCTTCATAGTGTGTTGCTTAACCCACTGCGCCACCAGGGAGGCCCATGTTACTTTCTTAACTTATATGAAGGACCGTCTTTCATTAACACATACAGAAGTTAAAAATGAATGTATAATATTTTCATTATATGGTTGTACCTTCATTTCGCCAGTTTCATATTAATAGCCACTAAGTTGTTTATATTGTTTTATTATATATAATGGTGAATTGGATATCTTGTTTATACATATATGTCTTTTGTACTCTTACACAAGTTTTAGCATACATTTATGGAAGTTAGTTGCTCAAAGAGACTGTGCATTTTATCAGTTTAACACATTCATGAATGTAAGATCTTTGAGCTTTAACATGTCATGAATTTGGAAACATTGACTTTAATTTCAAAGAAGTAATTATTTTTAAATGCTTTTGTCTTTTCTTATATGTAGTCTCAAAAACATAAATATAAAGTCCTTTTTCGGGAACCAGACACATGGTGGAGGTTCAAACCAAAGGAACTTGCAAGGTAAAACTTGGAGGCTGTGGAACATGTTTTTTATTTCATGAGTCATAGACAAAGACCATCTAGGTTTTTTTCACTTGATAAAGAATGAATGAAACAAAATGGGTTACATGCAGCTTTGCCATTAAAAATTGGTGGCGATTTTATATTGCCTGTAGGGTTTCCCCCCCATTTTTTAAAGAGTTTGTATCTTTTTATCCATAAAATTGAGTTAATTAGCAGTCAGAAAAATTCCAGTTGTCTATTTTAATTAGTTGTTTATTACTTGTTAAAAATAATAATGTCAGCATCTGAAACTAGAACAGGTCTTATAGTTGGCATATCTGGACCATGTGCTTCTGAAAGGAGTAAGATATTGTGCCTGCCTATTAATTTTAGAATTTTGGAAGGAAGTGAGGTATAGATGGAAAAGTTTGCAAATATCCACTTGTCCAGGTATTTCACTTCCTCCTCCCTACTCCATAGTATGTTATAAAAACTTGATTGTTTGAATGTTTTAGGGCATAGATATATAATGCGTTTTGCTTTGTGTTATGTATTCTCTTGGAGAATACCCTAACTTAACTTTGGTCAAGTTATTTTCTTCTTGATAATTTTAACTTATTTCAATATTAACTGAAGGACAACCTAATTTTAGTGTATTTATAGTTGTGCAACCATCACCACTATCTAGTTAGAGAACGTCTACATCACCTCAAAAAAACTCCATACCTGATGTCAGCCACTTCCATTTCCCCCTTTCTTGGCAGCCACTAATATGCTTTCTGTTCTGTGGATTTGCTTATTCTGGTCATTGCATATAAATGGACTCATACAATGGGTGGCCTTTGTGTATGACATCTTTCCCTTAGCTTAATGCTTCAAGGTTCATCCATGTTACAGCATATATCAGTACATCATTCTTTTTTAGTGTTCTTTTGATATATTACTAGATTTGATTTTCTAATATTTTGTTTAGGGTTTTTGCATCTGTATAAATGATTGAGATGGAAGTTTTGCCTTCCTTGTCCTATGTAGCTTTGGGATCATGGTTTTAGGTTCATAAAATTAGTTAGGAAGTATTTCTTTTTCTCTTTTCTGAGTTTATGTAACTGAATGTTTGGTAGATTTACTTATGAAACTGTCTTATTAAGACTTTATTGAAATAATCATAATATCTCTTACTATTTATATCTCTGCTACATCTGTTTAAGCTCCCCTTTTAAATCCCAATATTTTATGTATATCTTCCTTCTTTTTTTTTCTTGATTATTCTAACCAGAGATCTGACCTTTTTATTAGACTGTTCAAATAAATAGCTCTCTATTTGGTTGATATTTCTAGTAAAGTTTGTTTTATGAATAATTCAATTTTGCTTCTCTTTTATTCTATTCAGTGCTTTTTTTAAAAAGTCTGTTTTTCTTTGTTTATTCTGTAACTTTGAAAAATCTTTACCTGAAAGATTCAGGTCATTTTTTTAATATAAGCATTTGATGCTGTAAATTTCTCTGGGGAGTACATAAACTGTTCCCATAATTTAAGTATATAAAACTCTCCTTTTGTTAGTTAGCATTTACATTTTTTAAATAAAATAAAATTAGAAAAATAAATGATTAATTTTATTCTTAGTCTTTGGGTTCTTTGGCACTGTGTTTATAAATTACTAAATAGAGGTTTTAAAATTTATCCTTTAAAAAATTGGTTTTCAACTTTACTGCAATAGGTAAGATTTTGCAGTTTGATACTAATTGTATTTTTAAAGATGAATTTTATGGCCAAATTCATTGTCATTTTTTAAATAAAGGTTTTATTTTTGATTGATAAGAAAATATATTACTTACAATTGATTCAAATATATGTAAATAAAAATGTTAAAAAAACAAATTGAAAACAAAAGATAATGAAAATAAATTTAAATTCAAGGAAATTAAAAAAAAAAAAGAGGGTTCTTAGGAGCTATGGGTCACCTTGTTGTTTTTCAAGGTGAAGGCTGAGGTTTCTTTGAAACCTATTTATTTTGTATTTTTATTGATTGACCAGAAAATCCAACAGAATTAAATATTTAGTTCAAAAAAGTAAAAAAAAAAAAAAAAGAAAGTATATTGGTTTTCATGTATTGGTATATCATTAAATCGTGTTTATTTTTTTGCTCACATCTCCTATAACTTTGCTCAGAAAAAAATTTGCTTGATGGATTAATGTTTAAGAGAGGGAAAAGGAAATCTGTGAGTGAGATGTGTTGAAATCTTCCTCTGTATATTGAATATGTCTGTTTCTCCTTTTAATTCTTCCTATTTTTAACTCATATATTCTGAAGCTGTTTTTGAAGGACATATAAGCTTACTTTTTTTATAGTACAGTGATTTTCTTTTATCGTTAATATTAATTTTTGTTACAAAGTCTAATTTGGCTAAACCAGTTTCCTTTTAGTTAGTATTTGAGTGTTACATCTTTTTCCATACTTTTACTTTCAACCTTTTGGTATCTTTGTTTTTAGGTATATCTCTTGAAACTACTATGGCTGGGTTTTAGAAACATCTACCGTTTATCTTTGGCTTTTAACTGATAAGCTTGTTCTTTTGTGGTTATTCATACAATTAGTCTTGTTTCTTATTGTCTTGCTTTCTGTTTAGCTCACCCTTTCTGTGATTGATTTTTCTTCTATCACAGAAAATTTATAATAGAACTTTTCCCTCCTATCATGCCTTATTTTGGATTTTTTGATTGAATGCAAATTATGTTTTTTTCTTCTATATTAACTTGGAAATTATTATACTATTTTTATTCTTTCAGTGGTATGTTAAAAGTTTTATTGTGCAAGCTTTAAATTTCAGCCATTTTTTTTAGCCTTCTCACAAACACAAGAGCTTTCAAACATTTTAACTCTTGTACTTCTAATTTACACACTATGATGTCCAGAATGTGTTGACAGTATTTGTTTTGCACTCATGTTGTTAATTACTTTGTGCTTCATTTTTCATTCATCATAGACCTTTCCTTTGGAAATTTACTTCTGCCTGATGGTCAGCTCTTAGGAGTTCCTTTACAGTGTAGGCTTGCTTCATGTCTCTTTAAAAAAAAAAAATCTGAAAATCCCTTTATAGTCCTCATTCTTATAAGATACTTTTGCTGGGTATGTATATTCTAGATTGATATGTTCTGTATTAAAGATAGCATTTAGCTCTCTTCTGACTTCTATTACTGTTAACTATGATGTAATTGTAGATAACGTTCTTAAAACATTTTGGTTGTTTTTAATGTCATCTCTTTATCTTTGATAAATGACAACTCCAGTACTGTGTTTCTGGTTGTGAATTTCTTATTTATCTTGTGTGAGATTTGATTGGTTTTTGAGATCTGGGAATTCCTTGGTGTCTTTCATTGGTTCTGGAAAATTCTCAGACATTTTTCTTTAAATTGCTTCTGTCCCATGTACTCTTTTCTCTTTCTGGGACTTGAATTAGATGTATAGTAGACCTTTTTGCTCTGTCTTCTATGTCTATGTCTATGTCTCTTAACCTTTCTTTCATATTTTCTATCTCTTTGCTTCTCTGTGATCTGAAACCAGACAAGATCGAGGTAGGTAAATATGAAAGCCAGATTTGCCCACATGGCAAATGCTAATATTAGCCCCTGGATCCAACTTCATATAGGAGAACTGCAACTGAGATGTTTTTATTAAGACAAGACCCTTTAGAGACTAAAGCATACTGTTTGGCATTCTGGCAAGTGTAAATCCAGATGCTTTATGAATAAAAGGACCCCCAGTTTGGGACCTAAGGGTCCCATAGGTTCAACTTAAATATTAGCTTATAAACAGAAACACAAAGAAATAAGCATCTGTGAGTGACAGAACTTCATATTTGGATATCCAGAACTTCAAATACTAGGATTTATTCTTCTTTGCTTAAACTTAAAAATGAATTCAAATGTATGCTTGCTTTAATTCACTTGAGATCTAGTTTTATTTTATTTTATTTTATTTTATTTTATTTTATTTATTGTACTTTGAGGGCCCTTCCAGACATCTAGTCTGTCATACTGGCATAAGTAGAAGCCTCTGTAGTTAAATTTTTCACTCAGTAGTTATTAATTAAAACCTTGAAGTAATCATATTCATATGAGATTTTTTTTTTTTACAGAGCTTGAGAATGACCTCTTTTAAAGTTATTAGGATCAGTTAGCTTTTTCCAAGTTGATAAAGGATGTTTGGACTTTTCCAGTCATTTTGTATGGAATGATAAAGAAAATGGTAATTTGAAACATTCTGAATAAAGTGACAATTAGAATAAAATAATATATATTGTGTCATAATAAATCAGCTTTTATAATTTTTATTGATTAGAAATGTATCATTTTTTTGACTGTATATTTTTTTAACTTGATGACCGATTATCCTTTCTTTGACTATAATTTTCAGGCGGAATATTCATGGGGTAAGCAAAGAAAAAATAACAAGGATGTTGGAGCACTATCAACGTTTTGTTTCAGTGCCAATAATCATGAGTTCTTCAGTTCCTGAGAAAACGGAACGTATTGAGTTGTGTGCATATTCTTCTGAGGACAGAAGTATGAGGTATAAAACTTCAATTTGAAACATAATTTGAAAAGATATGATAATTTTTGAGCTTGCGAAATCATTGCAAAATAATCTTAAAAATAAGCTAGATGTTTATTTGTAAGGTTTAGATGTAGTCTTACCTGGAGTGGAATGTAAATAGTTAGCAAGAAAAGTAAATTTTTTTTTTTTTTTTTAAGATTTATTTATTTATGCATACAAGCACTGGGGTACAGGCCAGAGGCGTGGGGGGTGAGAGGATTCACCACAGATAGTGGGGAGCAGAACAGGCAGATCAACTGAAGTACACTGCTGAGGGGAGCAGCTGGCGAGGCAGGAGAGGGCTGCAGCGCCATGTGGGTCCCCTCCCTGGCCGGCAGCAGTGATCGAACTCGTGCTGCAGTGGCTGCAGTTTGCTTCATAGTGCGTTGCTTAACCCACTGCGCCACCAGGGAGGCCCCGAAAAGTAAATGTTTTTTAAATTTTACATATTTTTTCTTTTTGTTCAATGCATACTTTCTCCTCTCAGGTGTAGTCCCTGCAAAATTCCTACCATCAGTTCATCTGTGCACCATCACTATTGTCCCTTGTGTAAGCACACATTCCCTCCCCTGTTTTGATCCCTCTCCCTCACCCTCCCCTGTAGAGTGT
Organism: Galemys pyrenaicus; assembly: GCA_019455555.1. Lineage (NCBI taxonomy): Eukaryota > Metazoa > Chordata > Mammalia > Eulipotyphla > Talpidae > Galemys > Galemys pyrenaicus. The sequence continues at coordinate 5,680,569 of JAGFMF010011678.1, read as the reverse complement.
CTCTGACTAATAGTAGCCTGTTAATTTTGATTTTTAATTTATTATAATTTTTTTTCCTGGTCCCTTATTTGGTTCCTCTGCATTCCTCCTATAAGAGAAAAGTAAATGTTTGTATGGATGATAAGTGAGTTTTTTCATTGTCCTCAAGGTTTTTGTGAGTCCTTTAATATACTGTGAGTATTCCTGCCTTCTTTAGGTAGCTTCCAAACGTTCTAGTATTTAATCTGTTATCTGTCTTCTGTTTGTTAATATTTTGTTTATAGTCATATTACTTCTTAATTTTCTTATTAAGAATACTCTTTCAAACTAGTATCATTAAATTTAATTATTAATGGCATACTCTTTCTAGGTAGTATAAGGCATATCCTTTTGAAAATTTGCAGTACAGGATAATACTGATTCTATTACACATTTTACAAACAATTGACTGAATAAAAGAGTAGAGAACTTAAGTATAGAGGAGTCTGAATCACCTGTATTTTTTGATGGTAAGGAATGGAGAAGTTCTATTAAAATGGAATTAGGAGTTGAGAAAAGAAAATTAATAAATACTCTTTTATTGAGATGCAGTATTGCAAAATTAAGAGCAAGGGTATTTGGGCTGTATTTCCTGGCTTCCAAGTCTCAAAGCCCTGCAACTTTTGCTAAGTTCTAAAATCTCTTTATACTTTAGTTCCTCATTCCCAAAATGTCTATAATAACAGTTTGCTCATAAGGGTCTCATAAGAATTACTACTAAGTACTTGGTAGAGGATTTAGGATAGCATCTGGCATATAGAAAATTCAGTGTTAGATCTGACTTTGCTTAGGAAGGCTTAATGGGAAAGTTGGGACTTGGAGAGCTCCTGGATTAAAGAAGAAAGATGACCTGATAAACTGGATTCACAAAAACACTGAAGTTGAAATGTAATGGTTAAGTTAGGGTCTAGTGTACTAGGTGGAGGATTATTAATGCTTATATGATGGGCATGGTGTGATAGAATGAAAAAATCGCTATTTAGCATGTATACTAGAAATATGTCAAAACAAGGAAATGGAAGGGAAGATGTGTTTTCCTATTTATTTTTAAAGATTTATTTATGTATACAAGAGCTGCGGTGTAGGTCAGAGATGTAGGGAATGAGAGGACTTGCCAGAGACAGTGGGGAGCAGAACAGGTAGATTGACTGAAATACACTGCTGAAGGAGCAGGGGGTGAGGCAGGAGAGGTCTGCTGCACTGTGTGGGTTAGCTTCCTGGACAGATCAAACTGTGCTGCAGTGGCTGCAGTGGCTGCAGATAGCTTCACAGTGTCAAGATTTAACCCCTTGCGCCACCAGGGAGGCCCATGTGTTTTACTATTTATATTAAAACTGATGTTAGTCTAAGATTAGGAACTCAGAAAGAAATGGATAAGCCATTTAATTTTTAAAAAGGTATTTTTAATTTAGTGGATATCTGAGTTTAAAAGGAATAGAATTAGACTTTTAGTGGTGAGCTTAATGTAGTCTCATGTTGGTTTTCAGTGGTGCACACATCAGACGTATGTATTGTTATAATGCAATATTATTTAAATAAAAATTAAAAACAAATTCAGTGATTAGGTAAAGTACTCTGAATATGAAACATTGAGGATGATTGTAAAGCAAGAGACTTTTCAGAATGAAATCTTTCTTCCCTTTGTCTGATGTCTCTAATTGTATAAATCAGTTGATTTAAATGATTTTAGCATTTTCCTTTGTAGTAAATAGACAGACCTAGATGTTGACCGATAATCTCGTTTATTATTCAATTTGAAAAAAAGCTTTCCTATTTTAAAAAAATATGCATACAAGAACCCTGGAGTACAGGCTAGAGGGTGTGTGTGTGTGTGTGTGTGTGTGTGTGAGAGAGAGAGAGAGAGAGACGATTCACCAGAGACAGAATGGGGAGCAAAACAGCAGATCCACTGAAATACACTGTTGAGGGGAGCAGTGGGCAAGACAGGAGAGGTCTGCTGTGCCATCTGGGTCACCTCCCTGGCTGGGGATTGCTTTATAGTGCTGCAACTTAACCCCTTGAGCCACCAGGGAGGCCCCTTGAGTGCTTTCTATATGCCAACATTGTGCTACGAGTTGGTATACAATAAAGGGATGTGTTTTTAGTGTATTAAAGGAAGATCAGGACTCACCTTTGTAATTTTACTGTAGTTTATTTCTAGATTTTTACAAGGAATAAGGGTTAAGTGCTTTCTCTTTCAGTTGAAAATTTCTTGAGTTTAAATCGTAATGTTAATGACAACATTAATAAACTTGATTATAATATTTAAAAAAAATCTTACAGCCCAAGAGACAATGAAGATATTACCTCTGAGAAAGAAAATATTTTATCCTCGTCTTTGAAGCACCTAGAGTTAATTGAAGAGAAGAAACCTGAGGTGACTAAAGAAGATGTGTTATCTGAGAATGTTATGTATCTTTCAAATGAAGATTTAAACAAAGGAAGTAAAGAAATAAGTGGCATGAATTCTAACATTCAGAGCGCTTTCGTTCAGGAAGATACAGACATGTATTTTTCTGATTTTGAAAGTAAAGTACAAGTAACAGACAAACATGAAAAGGAGGAACAAGTAGAAACAACTTCCAAAAAAGAGTATGGTAAAACCAGTGCAGATGGTTTTGCAGAGAACGTGTCGCCAAGTATAAACTGTGGTGAAAATAACCTGGAAGACTGTGACCTTTCAAATACTGTACCACTTCAAAATGAAAAATCTTCATCTGGTGAAATATTGGAAGACAAAGTAGTGATAAAGAAAAAAGCCTTTGGAAAACAAAAAAGCAAATCAACTTTGGAAAAGTTCCCAAGACACGAGCTATCAAGTTTTGTTGGTGATTGGCCAGTTGATAAGAGTATTGGTCAGAGAATAAAAAGGAACCGAAAAACTGAAAAAGGGTCACCTGTGCAGGGTGACAAAAAGTATAATAGACTGCAGTCACGCAAAGTATTAGATAATAGTCTGTCTATGAATTTAGATCATGTCCAGCAACAAGTATCTTCACATGATAGTGTCGAGAATGACAAGTCACAGTGTGATACCTCGGATTCTTTCAATAGTAAATATGATACTTATATAAATACTAAAAAAGCCTCATTCAGCATTGTGGGTGACTGGCCTTTACCTGATTCTTTAGCTCAGAGAGAGCGCAAATCAAGAATGCCAAAAGCTGGTTCAAATGAACCTGACCTACAGTTTGGAACTAATGACAATATGAATGAAATATCCTTATATACAGCACATGAGGCCTATTGGGGCACAAGCACTGAAGAAATAAAAACATTGGGTGATTCCACTCTAGGAAGTTCCGAAAGACTTTCCAGTGAGATGACCTATGGTGATAAGACTTATCTAAATAAAAAGATTCATGGGCAACACACATTGTCTCTTACTTTAACCAATAATGGGTCAACTATTCCTGGAGTAATAGGATCACAAACTTTAGGTGATTTTCCAGAAGGAAAGCCTAAAGAAATATCTGGAATAGAAGTAGGTATGTGTACACAGACTGAACCACAGGATTTTGCTCTTTTATGGAAAATAGAAAAGAATAAAATTAGTGCTTCAGATTCTGTTAGAGTATTAACAGGAAGATTAGATGGGTTTAAACCAATAGCTTTCAATATTAACACAAAATTACATGCTCAAGAAACAATTCCATATAGAGTAATGTATGATAAAAGCACCTATGTTGAAGAAAGTGAGCTTACTAGTGCTGATGAATCTGAAAATCTTAACATTCTCTGTAAACTATTTGGATCCTTTTCATTAGAAGCCCTAAAAGACTTATATGAGAGGTGTAACAAAGATATTATTTGGGCCACAAGCCTTTTATTAGATTCAGAAACTAAATTATGTGAAGATATAGAAGTTGAGAATAACCAAAAATCATATGATGAAGCACAGATTGGGCCATTTTCTCTGGGATTGAATTTGAAGGAAATTATTAGCCAAAGAGGAATCCTAGAGGATTCTAATTCTTCTATACCAGAATTTAATTATGGTGTTGGTATTGGTAATACTAATGTACAGTCTATTTGTGATTCAGAAAAAGGAGACTCAGAACAGGCAGAACCAAGAGCTATAACCACTGAAAAACCTGGATTAATAGCAAATATATTTCCTAATGTCACTGTAGATTTAAAGAATACAAATGAAGCACTTCCTAATAATCAGGCAGAACTTTCAGATTTATATAACATTGAGCAGCCCTTTCCAGGTATTCCTAAGGCTACCACATCTAAAGACATTAGTGAAATGGAGAAGAATCTAGAAGTCACAGAGATTGGAGACAACATACATTCTTTGGGTTTGTCTGATATTTTAAATTCTGTATCAAGCGCTTCAGAGCTTGAATTAAATAAAAAAATTTGTTTTACTGACTCTTTTGAAATAAAGAAAAATGAAATTCTCCCAAAGGATTATGGGAAATTTTCAAACACAGAAGAATTTGTTAATGAAGAGGAACAAGACATGGAAAAAATTCTAATGCCAGGGAGTACTCTGTCAGCTGGAGTTAGTGAAGAAGATAAAACTGAAATGTTGACTCCCACACCAGTAATGGCCAAGTCTCTAACCATAGACTGTTTGGAACTGGCATTACCTCCTGAGCTGGCTTTTCAGCTTAATGAATTATTTGGCCCTGTTGGTATTGATTCAGGTAAGGAAAAAGTAAATTACTTATATGTGTGTCTCTGTGTGACTACAATACTAGATTGAGGGTTCTGTTTCAATTTAAAAATAACTAAAATGTAAAAATAATTTGAGTTGCTTTATTTTTGATGCAATATATTTGTAGGTGTTTTTTAAAAATGTGATTTGGAAAAATAGAGAATATTTATGTGAAGTTTGTATTCATCCCTTACATGTAGTGAAGGTTTTCTTTGATATTTGATATTTTATTTCTCCAATATTGGTAAACTTGTATTTATTTGTACAGATGAACCTTTTTGAATTCAGATACCTTTAAGGCAAAAGTAACTTTTTTTAAAAAAAATTTTTTTTTTTAAGATTTTTTTAATATATGCATACAAGAGCTGGGGTACAGGCCAGAGTCACAGGACATGAGGATTCACCAGAGACAGAGTGGGGAGCAGAACAGGCAGAGAGACTGAAATACACTGTTGAGGGCAGCAGCGGGCAAGGCAGGAGAGGTCTGCTGCACCATGTGGGTCAGCTCCCTATCGGGATTGAACTTGTGCTGTTGTGCAGTGGATGCTTCACAGTGCGGCACTCAACCCACTGCGCCACCATGGAGGTCCCAAGATTAACTTCTTAAAACATACTTTTTTAAAAAGTTTTGACTAATAGAAAGAAATAGATAAATAGACATGAATAGATATATGAAACTTTGTAATTGCACCAGCTAAGAACTCTGAAAACAGTAACACATAAATAATACTATTTCCAGAGATTTAATAACTAGAAACATTGCTTAGTAGTTAATAATATGGATTCGTTTTCTGATGCATAAGGTGCCGGAGTACATTTTCAGCAAATGTATAATGAATAGTAATTATACATATATTTTTTTCTTTTCACAAGGTTCTCTAACAGTTGAAGATTGTGTTGTACATATAGATCTGAATCTGGCTAAAGTAATTCATGAGAAATGGAAAGAATCTGTAATGGTTGGTAGGCTTCTGTTTTTATAAACTGTTCCTTTTGTGTCATTTGTCACCTTTTCAATAAAATCTGTAAAGAAAAAGGAAAAAAATATATAAAGACATTCTCTTGAATTTTGACTTGGAGAGAGAAGAAACTTTCAGCAGTTAACAGATTGCTGATATTTTTTCTCTTTCTGTTATTTTATGTTATTTGTAGATTGGCCAAATGATATAATTAATGATGGAGTTCAGTGTGATTACAGTTTTTTTTTAAGGGAAAACCCATTAAGCAGTGAGTTTTTCGTTCCCTAAAATTAAAGCAGTGCTGATTGATTAAATTTCAAAAAGATTTTTTACAAGATGCACCTTAAGACTTCTATCACTGGAAAACATATATAGATGTAGTTATACTTTATAATTTTGTTCTACTTAGATTTAGCAATAATGATTGGTAATTATACAAGGAGACATGATTTCTAGAGACAAATAATATAACCATGTTTCCTCCTGACCCTCCTTTGCTAATTCCCTGCTCTGTCTGTGTTTAGGAGCGACAAAGACAAGAAGAGGTATCTTCTGGCAAGTTTATACGAGGTAAAGCATGTATTTTTACTTAACATGTTCTCTCTTGATGTTGAAAATGTTTTATATGTATGAATTTTAAATATATTTCCAGAAAATATGTCACTCAAGATTCTTATAAATAAAAGTTTAAAAAATACTTAATGTTTGATGCTGATATAAAATAAAACTTCAAGAATAAGTCTGTAATGTTATTTAACTTTCATTATATTACACCTAAGGTGTGCTGTAATATGTGTATTCAGGGGTTTTCTGTTCAGAGTTGAACTCAATGATCAGAGAGCCATTCTCATTTGAGAGCAATAAAGTATTAAAGCATTTGTTTAAAAGCATCATGGAAATAATACTTGATTATTCAATATTTTTATTGATGTTAATATTATTGGATCACAAAAGGCAGCCTGCTTTTTGGGTCCATCTGCTAAGTTGAAAATAATTGATCCCAGAAGACTTCTCTTAGATGGCATTGTTTCAGTGATTAGTACAGGATAAAAGATCTGTTATAGAATCTTTTGTGCACGAGTTCTCCAGGTGCCTCTTTTGTCTACACCACACTTAGTTTCCAAATTGAAGATTTTTAGGATCTGCTTTAGTTCAGACCTGTGTCTGTGGCATAACTTTAAAGTTTTTTGAAAGCTAGAGATGCCTAAGGGGTATCAGATTGTGTGAGTGGCAGTATGTCTACTGTTCATACCATGCTCTAGGAAGACAAAGGAATATATCAGAATGCATCAGATGTTGAAATGTTGCCCGTTAAATTCTGTTTTTGTGAACTTAGAATGTTCACTTTCTTGCTTTTGCTGAATATCATTCCTTCAGTTTTTATTGTGCACCTCCTGCCCATTACAGTTTGCTAAAATATTTATCATTTCAGTCCTTGGTGACTGGGGCCACCTGGTCACTTCCAGCTGACTGCAGCCTGCACTGTTTGCTGGTATATATACTTGTCACTATTTTCTGTGTGTTGATGTGATATGAAATAGACTGGGAAGTGGTTTGTTAGTTTATTTGAATGATATTTTGATCATCGTTCATTTGAAATTTTCCCACATTTAAACATACCATTTATTGCTTGTCACTATGTGAAGATGTATTTTGAAACTTCAAATTTGCATTATCTTTATAAGCTAAAAGTAAAAAATGACATTTGCTGGGTCTTTGTGAAATAGATATAGTGAATAATGCTAGATTTGTACACTTATTGTTGGGGTCTGATACAATTTGTACTGCTTTTGTAGATCCTTTCCTGGTTGGGCATATTGGTCTTGATAATCCTGAACAAAAGTCATCTCAGAAAACAGGCAAAAAATTACTGAAGACTTTAGCAGCACCTGAAATGCTATCCTTATCGGATCATTGGAACACTCAAACTAAAAAAGTATCACTCAGAGAAATAATGTCAGAAGAAATTGCTTTACAGGAAAAGCATGATTTGGTATGGGTTTGTCTAAATATTAAACCTAAGCTAATTGTGCATTGCTTTGTAATTTTTCATTTGATGCTACATTTTTTAGTCTGGGCTCTCTATTTGATCTGATTGAAGTTAATGATAAAATTGAAAAATGTTTTATTTTAATATTTAAAAAAAATATTTTATTATGCATATAAGGGCTGGGTTGTAGGCCGGAGATGCAGATGGTGAGTGGATTCACCAGAGACAGAATGGGGAGCAGATCAGCAAGATCCACTGAAATACACTGCTGAGGATAGCAGCATGCAAAACAGGAGAGGTCTGCTGGGCCATGTGGGTCACCTCCCTGGCCGGCAATCGAACTTGTGCTTCAGGGACTGAGGATAGATTCATAGTGCTGCAACTTAACTCCTAGAGCCACCGAGGAGGCCTGAAAAATGTTTTAAATATACTTTAAATGGGAAGATTTTCTTTTGGGAAATAAGTTCATATTCTCTAACAATAAGACAATCTATGTTAAATCTGTTGTAGATTTAATTTTATAACTAATGAAGCTGCATATTTCTAAGCTTTTAACATTTAATTATGATAGTACCTATCGTATAAAGATATTTTCATTTTTCATAGGTTAGTAATAAGAGATTATCTTGCTTTAAATGTCCATTATTAAAACAATTTTTTAGAGAAATAATTTAGATAATTTAAATACTCTGCCTTTTCTGTTTAACTTTTCATATAAACAAGATCAAAAAGAAACTTTAAACTTTTTTTTTTTTTTTAAGATTTATTTATTTATGCATACAAGCACTGGGGTACAGGCCAGAGGTGTAGGGGGGTGAGAGGATTCACCACAGAGAGCGGG
>JAGFMF010011678.1:5535050-5672045 GCA_019455555.1 Galemys pyrenaicus | reverse complement strand
CCCCCCCCTGGCCGGCAGCAGGGATCGAACTCGTGCTGCAGTGGCTGCGATTTGCTTCGTAGTGCGTTGCTTAACCCACTGCGCCACCAAGGGAGGCCCCTTTTTTTTTTTTTTAAGATTTATTTATTTATACATACAAGAGCTGGGGTACAGGTCAGAGTCCAGGGAGGTGAGAGGATTCGCCAGAGCCAGGAACAGAACAGGCAGACTGACTGAAACACACTGCTGAGGGGAGAAGTGGGCGAGGCAGGAGAGGTCTGCTACGCCATGTGGGTCCCCTCCCTGGCTGGTGGCAGGGATTGAACTGGTGCTGCAGTGGCTGCGGTTTGCTTCATAGTGCGTTGCTTAACCCATTGCGCCACTTGGGAGGCCCTGAACTTTGTTTTTGATCTTTAATTACCATATGTAATTATATAAAGCACTAAGGTAATATTCTTTTCTGCATTTCTGAATTCATTTTCAAATTCTGAAAATTATCAATAGTTTTGGAGAATTTAAAAGTCAAAAGGGAATTAAAGTCCTTAGGGTTATTTTGTTCAGCTTACAAGGACAAAAATGACTTGTAGGTGGTGATTTAAAAATACTTCTACTCAATTGATCGCTCAAAGGAGCACCTTTGTATTTGAAATATGCAGAATTGGACCTTTAGATATTTGGCTGAAATATGCAGAGTTGAAGGAATGATGGGGTATTCCTTTGCTCTCATAGATATTTTTTCCAGTTATATTAATAATTAATTTGGAAATATCCTACCACTCCCATCTTTGCATGTTCATATAACTTGAGGAACAACCTCTTCAGGGGATTTTATAATTGATTGTCACTTCAGATACCTCTTCAGTTTATGTATGTGTAATATATTGGAGAAACGAATTTTTCTTAAAAAAAAAAGTAAAGCCTTGTATGCATAAACTTATGCCCACATCGTATGACCTATTTTGTTAAAATGCCGTTTTGTACTATTGAAAATTATCTTTGTGGTTCTAACCTGCCTTTTAATGTTTCAGTATATAGTGAATAAATTAGCATCTTTGACTTCTCAACTTAATGTAATTCTTTTTCCACCAGTGATTTTTGCTTATTTTTCTATGCGTTGGATAATAGACACTATACTCTTTTGGTCCCAAGGATTCTCCTCTTCTTAGAGATAGCCTTAGCAGGAGGTTTTATTGATTCCCCCCCCCCCCTTTTTGCCTCCATAGGAGGTGTACTTTTTCTATTGTTTTTAAGTGAAGACTATAAAATGAATTTAGACAGTGTTTTAATAGAATAATTAGTTATAAGATGATTGAGGCCATTTGTTTCCAGTTTATTGATGAATACATTAGAATTTGTAGTTTAGGAATTCTAAGACCTGGTAGGTTGCTTGTACATCTGATCACTGAATTTTTCAGTGCTTATAAGATAGCTGACATGTTTCTTAAGTAAAATATAAATGAAACATGAAATGTTTTTAATTCTTGAGGTAGCTTATTTCCATCTTTTCTATGATGTATGATGTGTTGTTTTATAAGACCCTTCTACTGAACACTTTGTCACCTATTAATACTCCTCTTTTATTGTTGTTTGGTGTTATAAAGGGCTAGACTTCAAAAGAAGTAGCCATTTTAGCATTGTCCTAGATCATTGTAATTTTAGGAGTCATCTTTGACATTTTGTGAAAAATTATTTTTCAGACATTAGGATCTTTGTTGCCAACAAAAATAGTATTTAGTTATATCATGATGTTAGCAAATTATCTTAGAGTTAAAAACCACAATAAGAATATTTATCATAGGGGCCTCCCTGGTGACCTAAGGGTTAAGTCTCAGCACTAACACCTCTATGGCCTGAGTCTGATCCCTGGCCAGGGGACTAAACCACAAATGGCACAGCAGACCTCTACTGTCTGTCACTGTTCCCCTCAGCAGTGTATTTCAGTCCATCTGCCTGTTTTGCTCCCTTCTCTGTCTCTGGTGAATCCTCTCCTCACTCCTCTGGCCTATACCCCAGTTCTTCCATGCAAAATAAAATTTAAATAAAATAAATAAGTTTTATAAAATTAAAAGAATATTTATCATAATCTTTAGTTAGAATTAAAGTAGCACATTTGAGGAAAATTCTCTTGATTTGGCAATTTAAACAGTCACATGACTTGTAAAAAATGATATTAGTAACCACGCATATACATTATTTTTGAGTAAATATGTTAATGAAAATTTTAATTGTTAATGTTGAGATATTCTGTCAACCTGAATTTGCAACTCATTTGTACATTGTAGTTTCTGCCCATTAAGAAGAATATGTTTTGAGGACATAGTTCACAGCACCACAACAGTGTCCCTTTTTTTTTTGTTAACAGTGTCCCTTTTATGAGGACCCATTAGAAAAATTTCTCTCAGGTCTCAAGTACAAGAAAACCTGTACTTCTGAGCAACTGGTTTGTTTTATATTATAGACACTGAGAATCTTTGTTTCCCACCTGCAGCAATTATACAGGGTTTTGTGGCATGAATTTATTTTTACATGAATTTATGTGAATTTATTTTTACTGATTTTACTTGCTAACTTTATTCTGTATTCCTTATTTTCTCTATTCTCTAACTTCATTTATTTATATCCTGTTTATTCACATTATATATATTTTATATAATAGATTGTTTTTATATATTTATATATATATAAACATGTATCTATTTTTAAATACATGATTGTGTTGGGGTTGTATATATGAGTATGTATATATATGTATATGTACACATGTGTATTTGATTGTGTTTGTGCGCATATTTATGAGCATCTTCAAGCACTTTACAAAAAATGGGAAATAAATGAATAGTGCAAGCATACTTTACTAATTTCAGCCTTTAATCAGTGATGAAAGCCTGATTGCATTTAAATTATAAACTTTTTGCAACTGAATAACCGTGCTTTTGGATCACCATAATTTGTATTATAAATTTCATCTTAAGGATGATTTTGTTTTGTCTTGTTTTAGAAAAGGGAACCACTTATGTTCGAAAAAGATTGTGCCACTAAACTAAAAGAGAAGCAGCTCTTTAAGATATTTCCAGCCATTAACCAAAATTTTCTAGCCGACATTTTCAAGGACCACAAGTAAGTGGTGGAAAGATTCTAATTTCTACTCTTATGTCATTGAAATTATATATCGTACATTTTAAGTTCTTAATTTTGTTTTTCTGATAACAGAAATAATATAGATATATTATAAACCATCCCAATTCAATATATATATAATATCGAGAGTGAGCAGTTTTCTGATAGTTGATTTATAGTCATCTTCAGTTTTTTGCTCATATTTATGCTAATGTGTGTTTGCATATGTGTATGCTATTTGTTTTTGTGTCTCCATATTAAAATATTTCACCAAAAAAAGCCAAGTTTTATGCATTATTTTGTAGTTTTGCTTTTTTTCCCTGTCCATATTTAGTTATCTGCTCTTTTCTTTTTAAAGTCTGTAATATTCAATAGTATTCTTAAGGTGGTTCTTAAAGTACTGTTACTTTCTTATTTATTTATTTTAAATATTCAATTTTATTTTTCTATTTTAGGCTAGGACACTTAACAAATCATAATTTATTTTGAAATGGACCATCTCTTTAGCCAAACAAAACTATATGATATATCTTATTTGTCACAATAGGCCACTTTCTGTTTTGCTAAGAAAGAGGTGTTTAATATTGTTTCTTTGCCATAGAGAAATGCCACAACTGCTACCCTTAGAACAGTTAGTTGCACACCAGTAGCTGTGGAATGAATGTACTGTAATTTATTTAATCATGCTCCTATTTATTGACTTTTTTGGCTGTAAGAAAAAATGCAAACCATGTTGTGTCAAGTGCCCTTGGACTTGCATCTTTGTGTACGTGGGTGAATGCTACTAAAGGCTAGTTTCTAAAAGTAAAATTGCTGGTTCAGAAAGTGTACATTTAAAGATTTTATAGCCACTGCCAAATTTCTTTTGATAATGGTGTTCTGAAGTATCAAAAGTATAGCCCAGCCTGCATAAAAAAAGCTTAAAAACTTCTGACGTTCTGATAGGAAAATATTTTTGTTTATATCTATTTAAAAAAGAGTTTAAAATTTTTATCTTCCTGATCAAGTAAGATTGAACTTTTTTCATTTATTATTTTTTTCCTTTTGTTTTTATTTCAAAATTTGTGAGAGCTCTTTATTGTGTATGGTAATCCTTGTTAATATATACTATAATTATTTTTCCTGTTGTGATTCTGATCTCTTGCCCTGGTGTTGTTTCTTTGGTGATGTGCATGGATTCAGTATTAGGGGTTGGCTATTATAAAATGTATTAGGAAACATTCACTCTTGGATTTTTAGAAATAATTTAAATGAGATGGGTGTAAGTTCTGTAAAGGCTTATAGCATTTACTTGTAAAGCCATCTGGCACTGGACTTTCGTTTGGGGGAGATATTTGATTACTATTTCAATTTCTATGTTCAACTTTACTGTTTTTTTTTTTTTATAGTTTAGTCTTTGCTTAGTTTAGTTTTTATGTTGCTGTAGAAATTTGTCCACTTCTTGAAGATTATTGCATTTTTGGACTAGTAATAACTTACAGTCTTTTGTATTTCTCTGCAATCTCTGGTAATTTCTTTCACTTCTAATTCCGTGTTTATGTGTACACAATAAACCTAGAGGTTTATTGATTTTATCTTCTTAAAGAAATTCTGAGTTTCACTGATGTTTTGTGTAGTCATTTTGATTTGGTTCATTAATTTCCATTCTTTTAATTTCTTTCTACTAACCTTGGGTCTTGTTTGTTCCTCCTTTTCAAATTGCTTTAGGTAATAATTGCGTTGCTTATTTGGGATTTTTCTTATGCGTTGCACTTATCTTCCTTCTTAAGACCATTTTTGCTGTATCCCATAAATTCTAATAGCTTATTATATTCTCATTTTTAGTAGTTTGAAGGTATTTTATGATTTCTGCTATTAAGCAGCCTGTTGTTTAGTCTCCATGTATTTAAGATTTCTCCAGTTTTTTCAATAGTTGATTTCTATTATTATACTAAGTCTCAGTACTTAGTATGGTATCAGTTTTCATAGTTTGATTGATGATTGACTTCTATTCCAGTGTATGGCATGGATCATGGGTAGAGATACATAATTTGGGGAGCCATAGAAAGAACCACGCCCCCCACCCTTACAAATCAACCTAGGCATACCCTAGAATTAACTAATCTGACATTAGATAACAAACAGTTCCACAAAGGAAGAACTCCTCCCCACAGAAAGATTTTATCAGAACAGGCCTGTCTCTTCCAGGCACCTCTCTGCCTTTTTGTGTCTGTAAAAGCGTCTTCTTCACCCTTCCTTTCTTCTAATACACCTGTCTTTCTTGGTTATAACCAAACATTTTTCTCTCCTGGGTAAACTCGTTATGTGCTCTCGAAAGGGGAATTTTGCTGAAGAGATAAAAGGTAAAGGAAAAGAGGTAATCCAAGCTCACCTACTCACTGAGCCCAATACCTCATCACTATTATCACGAAAGCATGCCTGAATAATGTAGGGGTGAGAACTGGGATGATGATTTCCTTTTTCCTTTCTGTTTTCCTCCTTAGAATTTCTTTTACTATAGCTTCGTGGTATCAGTAAAAAGTGGAATTTAGCACAACAAAAATGTCAGTTTAAAAATCTCATTCACCATTTGTGAATCCAAGAAGGGATTTAAGTATAGGTGATAAGATGAAAGTAAGATAATCTCATTGAAATGAAGATTAGAAGGAAACTTAAACCATTTGTGAATTCAAGAAGGGACTTAAGTATAGGTGATAAGATGAAATAAAGATAATCTCACTGAAATGAAGATTAGAAGATGAATTATCAGTGTTACCCATTGGTATTCATTTTTAAAAGTGAGTTTTTAAAAGCCTATTGAAGTTTCCTTCTGTTCATTTTTAAATCTTTGGGATACACAACATTAGGTTTGCTGTTTAATACTTAAAAGTGAACTAATTTTTCATATTCTAAAATTTTTCAAGGATTGTCTATGTTAAGGTTTCCGCATAACTTATTATATTTGTACTTAAATTCTCTACAGCTATTCATTAGAACACACAGTACAGTTTCTAAACTGTGTTCTTGAAGGAGATCCTGTAAAAACAGTTGTAGCACAAGAGTTTGCTCATCAAAATGAGAATATTACTTCTCATATGGCACAGAAATCTAAGGAGAAAAAGGTATGGAGTGACTTATTTTTACTGTAATGATTAATAATTACATTTGAAAATAAAATTGGGTTGTTGAAGTAATTTAATGATTCTTTCTCACCATTTGACTAGATTGGAAATTTAACCACCAATAATGTATTTGATTTAATGTATCTGTTTAGTGAAAATATGATTTCCCTCCAGTCATTCATTGTGCATAACAAGTATTCGAATTCCTGTAATTTTTTTCTGTGTACACTCTACACAGTAGAGTGTGATGCTTAATTGAGTAGTGGTGGATTGTTAATATGATGGATCTTAGGGTATAAGTCTGTAGGCAGAAATATTTAACCATTTTTGAAAGTGCCTACCTTTTCCCCCCAAAGCTACTGTACTGTTTGACATTCTCATCCACGATGTTTGAGGGTTATTTCTTCACATTCTCTCTCTTTCTCTTTCTATTGTCTTGATTATAGCAATTTTGGTGGGTGCAAAATTGTTTTAAGGGTATTTGGGATTTGTTTTAATCAGGTATGGTAATAAGATATGCGGACATGGGGATGTTAAGGAGAAAGTGCCTTATATGCATAGGAACTAGAATTATCATTTACCACCCTACCACATCAGGCAGCACTGGCATTGATCAGGAAGCAGGAGTAAAGGGCAAACAAGGACAAGAGCCTCACATCTGTGAGAGGAATGGGCGTACAGGGAAACTGGTTTGGCATTGACTTGTTTGAATAATATCAGCATGCTCTGGGTACATCAGGACTAATTTTCTGGTACCTGTTCTGGGTGATTAGGGAATTTGGATGGTGGCCTGGAGTATGAAAACCCCATAAAGCATGTGGTTGAGGGTATGGACTCTAGATTGGCTGGTTTGCATGTGTAGGTTGGCAGACTACTTTCTTTAGGTATCAGTTAAACTGTAAGGGTGGAGGGGTTGGGTAAGAGGGGTTGGTGGAGCTCCTTAGGGCCTATTGAGCCCCGATGCCAAAGAAAGCCATCAAAACACAAGAAATAAAAGCCATGGTTAACACAGAAGTGTTATGTCATTGTGATTTGATTTGCAGTTGATTACTGATGATGTTGAGCATCTTTTTATATGCTTGTTGACTTTTTGTATGTTTTTTGAAAAATATATACTTATAACCTTTGCCTATTAAATTTTTTTCTTAACATTTTTCAGGTGTTTTATATACACAAGATACCCCTAAGTCCTTTATCAGAGTTGATACATTGCAAATGTTCAAAAGATTGTCTTTTCACATTTTTGCTGGTGTCCTTAAGAACACAAAGTTTTGAAATTTGATGATTTGCCATCTTTTTTGTTATTTTTTTTATCAGATCTAAGAAACTCTTGCCTATTCCAAGGTCATAAAGATTTACACCTATGTTTTCTTCGAAGAGTTTTATAGTTTTAGTGCTTACATGTAGATCTTTGATTCATTTTGAATTAGTTTTTGTATGTGGTGTGAAATTGGGGGAGGATGTCCAAGTTTTCTTCTGCATCTGCACATCCAGTTGTCACAGTACCACTTACTGCAAAGACTGTTTCTCCATTTTATTAACTCCCTTGTTGAAAATGAAGTGATTGTAGGTTTATTGTTGACTTTCAATATATGTTATACCAGTCCACACTGTCTTAATTACTGTAACTTTGCAGTTTAGTTTTGAAATCAGAAAGTGTGTTTCCAGTTATGTTCCTTTTTTTCAAGAGTGTTTGGCTACTCTGGGCTCTTCACATTTCCTTGTGAATTTTTGCAATTAGCTTGTCTGTTCTGTAAAGATGGCAGCTGGAATTTTCATGGGGATTGTGTTGAATTTGTAGATAATTTGAGGATATTGTTATCTTAAAAATACAAATCTGTGAACATGGCGTATTTTTCAATTTATTTAGGTATTTGTAATTTCTTTCAAGAGTGTAGTGTAATGTCAACAAAAATAAAAAGACAATGACAAATCAGAAACACTTGGGGGGGAGGGAATGGGATGAGGACAGAACGAGCACAAAGGACTGTGGTGATGGTGCATGGGTGAAATGGTGGTGGGAAATGGGAACCACAATTGATGTCAAATATATATAAATAAGGGAAAAAAATTCATTTAAAATAAAAAAAGAGTATAGTGTAACTACATTTTTTATATGTCTTATTTATTTCTAAGTGTTTGTTCTCTTTGATGCTTTTATAAATGGACTTATTTGCTTTATTTTTGGACTGTACATTGCAAGTACATAGAAATATAATTAGTTTGCATATTAATCATGTACTAGCTGTAGGCTTTTTAAAAATAGACCCTTACCATCCTGCTATTATTATTAATAAAAATACTAAAGGATAAGTATATCTTTTTTTTTCGGTATTTTACTATCACTTAGTGGATATGTAGAACTTAGGTAATTTTGGTATTCATGTGATATTAGGACTATACATGGAGTAGGGTTCAAGTGATGCCACTGATACCTGTTCTTCATGGATAATAGGTACAGTGTATTTTAGGATGCAAAGAATGTACAAGATGAGGATGAGACCTTGAAGACCGAACTGTTAATGAAGACTGCTTCTCTGTCATGAGAACAGAGCAGCACATTGTGGGTCATTATGGTGACAGAGGAAATGATAAGGGAAAGGTGTGCTTCTCACACTTGGAGATGATTGGAAAATGTTGCATCAGAAAAGGAAATTTTGAGGCATTGTCCAAAATATTAATTTCAAGTTATTCTGGAGATTTGTCATAGCACTAATAAAAGTCTTTTTAAAATTGCTGAGCAGAATAATCTCTCTTTGATATTCTGGAACCACGAGGTCCCACAGATATTAAAGGGATGTATCTTGGTTCATTCTTTGGTACGTCATAGGAACATTCGTCTGTTTTCAAGAAATTAACATTTCAAACTATGTTTTACTTATACTACTAACTCTTTAGCATTTAATAAAATTTAAAAGTCTGTTGCCATAGGGAAAGTTTTGGTATTATCGAGAAAATGTGGCACTAATTAGGTGAATTCTTAGGAAGTCACTATTTGACTTTGACTTTGTTAATGAAGTTGTAATAAACCACATCACTGTGAGATGGATATAAAAATAATCTTATTTTAAAAGAGAATAGACAATTGAGAAAGCATCTCTCATTATATACTCTTCCCCACCTCTCTTTATAAAGGAAACAAATGAAGTGGTTTATCTTCCTAAAACCAAACATGATTTGCATTTTTTTCGTATGAACACAAAGTTTAATCTATGGAATATTTATATTCTAGTATTATGCACTATGGGTTTTTAAAAATCATGGAAAGTAACTTTATAATTCCTTTCACCCAGAGTGTTTGATTTTATCAGTGATGCAATTTATGCACTCATAGACTATTTAAACACTAATATGAAACAAGTCTGTGATTACATAGCAGAGAGAATGACACAGTATATAAGTTCTATGAATGTTCTTATGTAAGAGAAAATGCCTTGTGTTCATTCATAAGACAAGCTGGGTGTTGGCTGCAAGAATAAATCAACTGTTCTCTCATTTACAGATTTTTAACTTTGCTAGTAAGTAGTATTAGTGATTTTTATTCTTTATTCTTTCATTTTCCTTCAGCTCTTTCAAACCTCTTGAGTTTAGGGGCTCTGAGCAAAATTTAGCAAATGAAGAAATTTTACAACCAACTGCTATTGTATATTAGACTTAATTTTTTCCAACCTGTTTTAGTGTGTAAATTCCATTCACAGGTAGGAAATTTGAAAAAAGTACTTTCATTTATTAGTAATATAGTATATAATGCATATGTATAATTTTAATGTAATTTATATAAAATGATTTTGCATAAAAATTAAATCAGTATTAAAGATTGTATGACAGTATAATCATATTCTTTGATAATACTTTTAATTAATGACAATTTTCAGCCATTAGAAATTTAGCAAGTATCCTACATTGTTTAATTTACTTTTATTTTTTTTTTAAAGATTTATTTATGCTTACAAGAACTGGGGTATAGGCCAGAGGTATAGGGGGTGGGAGGATGTACTAGAGACAAACTGGGGAACAGAGCCAGCAGATAGACTGAAACACACTGCTGAGTGGAGGAGCAAATGAGGCAGGAGAGTTCTGCGGCACTCTGTGGGTCAGCTCCCTGGCCAGGGAATCGAACTGGATCCTGCTGCAGTGGCTGTGGCTGCGGTGCTTAACCCCTTGTGCCACCAGGGAGGCACCTAATTTACTTTTAATTATAACAAAAAATGTGAATTGCTTAAAAACTTGAAAATTACATATTTTTTGAGGTTTTGGGAATGAATGTTCATAAAATGTTCATTAAATTACTTGGCATGACATCTGATTCATTGAAAACCTTTAAAAACTTTAAGGAAATCACATTAAATTATAGTAATTTATTATTCCTCTCTCCCCTGCCACCCTGCCTCCATGTTAAGAAACACATCAGATTGCTGTTTTTGTAAGAGCACAATTTTTTGCAAATAACTTTGGAGACTGGGATAAATGAAACACCAGTTTGCATCTAGAAATCACTATATTTTGCTGTTTTTTTAACACTGAATTTTGAAATAATGAAAATTTTGAATTTTGAATGCATTATTGTAAGAATTTTGCTGAGAAATACACTTCCTGTTTTGTAGGAGCACTGAGGCAAATTTGTATAATAATTATTTGTGTTTTAAATTGGTTACTTTTACTTTAAGATTTATTTTGGATAGCAAGTACTTGATGGGTGATTTTTCCTAAAGTTTATTGAAATTGTTTAGTAGTCTACCCTAGTGGCTAGTTGGTGGCTGGCTGATTGAAAACCACTCCATAAGCATATTCCTGATGTTTACTAACTACCAAGTGTAGTCATTCCATATACTTTTTTGTTTTAAAGAGAATTATTCAGTTTTATTGATTGGCTTTTTAAATTGAAATATTTTGTTATTGCCTTCAATAACTGGGCCCTTCAAATAGGTATACAAACTAAATTGGGAAAATTTTGCATAAATGAGTTCTATATTTTCTCTTTTGGCTAGATTTTATGAGTGGATTATATTTTGAAGATTTTAGATAACTTTTAACATCTAAGATAAGAGTAAAGAAGGGCTATCCTTTATGATATAAAGAAGTTAATGATTGCTAGTAAGTGCGTGGTTTACTCGGTAGATATTGGGGAGATCTGTTTTATGAGAAGAAAGATGAAAAAATAGTATAAACTGATTTTCATATGTATTTTTGAAAGGCAAAACCTGTGTTTTCCACTTCCTTCATATTTTACCTATTGTGTGGTGTCTTACAGACAAAGAAGTCAAAAGAGACAGAGGATATACTAAATGAGCCATCTTTCCAGGATTTTGAGTACCCAGAGTATGATGACTATAGGGCAGAGGCTTTCCTGCACCAGCAGAAGAGGATGGAATGCTATAGCAAGGCAAAAGAAGCTTATCGGATGGGGAAAAAAAATGTTGCTACATTTTATGCCCAGCAGGTAAAGTGGAAAAATGATAATAATAATTGTTGTCATTTATGATATCTGAATAATCTTGAAATAATTCATACTTATATTGTGTTCTTTTCTGGGGAGGGATGTATAGATTGAATAGGTGATGTAAAGAACGTGTCTTGATTTTCATAAGAGATGTTATGGTTCTGAGAATTTCATCTCCCTTTGAAATACTCCAATTCTGTGTTGCTATCATGAACTGCAGTACATGAATTCTGACAATTCATATTTTCTTTTAGGTTAGATGCTCTCAGGAGTTTTCTGGAGGAAAGAGAGCAGAATGTTTGAAATTTTAGTAATGTATCAATCACTTTTACAGTTTTTTTTAAAAAGAATTATCCCTTTATTGTAAGATTTTTATTTTATTTATTTGTGCATAGAAGAACTGGTGTGTAGGCCAGTGGTGTGGGTGGTGAGAGGATTCACCAGAGACAGAATAGGGAGCAGAACAGGCCGATCTACTGAAGTACACTGCAGAGGGGAGCAGCGGGTGGAACAGGAGAGGTCTGCTGCGCCATGTGAATTAGCTTCCTGGCTGGGGATCAAACTCAGGCACTTTGCCACGGGAGGCCTCTCTCCTCCCTGGCACAGTGGTATCACTGAGACTTAACCCCGAGGCTACCAGGGACACCCCCTCACTTTTATAGTTTGAAAAAGAAAATTACATTACTGTATTTCAGTGAAGTAAATTTTCCATTGGTTCATTGGCATTACAAGAAACATGCCTGGTACACTTTTAATTTTTGTGGTTCCACATGACTTGCTTTTTGGTGATAGGCCAGGGCTAGCCCTCTGCGCCATGATAATGACCCAGAGTGATCAGGGGTGAACCAGTGTACTCCTTTATGAAACAGGAGATATTTATTTGTTTGCCTCATGATTTTCAGTCCAGAAGATATTTTAGAAATGTGAATCAGTAGTTTAAGAATTTTATTATTGATTTACTGAAATATGACCAAATTTTGGTGCATTCTTACCAGTTAACCACTGCATGATGGGTTAAAATTTTAGATTAATTGTTCACTCTCTCTTTTGGCTCTATCAAAAGTGGCCTTTTTTGTTCCTCATCTACTGAGTAACAAATATCAGAAGCGTTTACTGGTGATATGTTTATAATTTCAGGGTAGTCTCCACGAGCAGAAGATGAAAGAAGCCAATCATCTTGCTGCTGTGGAGATCTTTGAGAAAGTCAATGCCTCCCTGCTGCCACAGAACGTTTTAGACCTCCACGGGTTGCATGTAGATGAGGCTATAGAACATTTAACGACAGTTTTACAGCAGAAAACTGAAGGTAGGACTGTAATAGTGACAAATTTTCAATAGAATATGTGTCTTTGACTCTACTGGTATATCTTGCAAATTCCTGAGAGAATCTTTTTCATGCTTCCATTCATGTGTACTCCACATATGTTAAAGTATCTTGGTTTAACATTTGTTTCCTTTTATGTTTATTAGCAGACATTATTTGATATAGAGGATCCTGCTTCTTCAGTTGGTTTTTAAAATAGAATTTTGGAAATCTTGGAGAAAAATCTATAAAAACAATAATAAGGATTAAAAAGACAATCTAAGAGCATTTAAAATGTATTGCTTAATGTGGAAAAAAACTTACAGGAGTATTATAAGAGAATATGCTTTCTATAATGGATGAATTAATCATTTATTCAGTAAAAATTACATTATCTTCTATATTCTGGGCATCAGAGAGTCCACAAAGTCCCTGTCTATGAGTTTTCTGGTTTAGGGGAGTAGATAAAATAGTTACATAAATAATTAACATACAGTTAATAGATAGACAGTACAGTAACCTGATAGACAGTACAGGTTGCTGGAACAGCCCTACATACTCAGTCCATTGCTTGCCTTTCCATTCCCAACTTGTGTTTTGGTCTTTTCTTTCTGTATGTTGACCTTCAGACTAAGTTATGCTTCTTGTAAATAGGCTCTCTTCGTCTTCATAAATATTATATAGTTTCTGTAAAAAGCTTATTATGTAATTTATTATTAAATATCTTTCTGACCAAGAATTGAGTCAGTGATGATTGTTCAGTTTATATATTGTCTTTCAATAGTCAATAAAACTTGAATGAACGGTAACTGATCACTTGAAAAGTTTATTGAAATGGAAAGTACTGTTGTTAAAGATGTGGATAATCGGAACTTTCATATGTTGCTGGTAGAAATGCTAAATGATCAGGTTCAGCACAGATATCATATGACTCAGTTCTGCTTCTGGATATGTACACAAGAGAATTAAAAGCATAATTCATAATAACAAAAAAGTGGAAGCAACCCAAATGCCCATCAACTGATGATTGAACAGATGGAATGTGGTCTTTCCATCCAATGGAATATTACTGAGCAATTTTAAAAAAATGAGTTACTGACATTCTGCTGATAGAAAAGCCATATATTTTATTTATCTTTGTGTAAAATGTCCAGAGTAGATAAATCCATGGCAACAGAAAGTAGACTGGTGATTGCTAAGGCTGGAAAACAGGGAATGTGGAATGACTACTAATGGCTACAGAATTTCTTTTTGAGATGATGGACTGTTCTGGAATTAGGTAGTGGTGATGATTGCACAGTATTGTAATATCCTAAAAGCCACCGAATTGTACATTTTAAAAACATGAACCTAGTTATGTGACTTTCATCTCAATTAAAAATAGTTATAGGAAAAAAAAAAAAGTTAAAACAACTTGTGTAAAGAGATATGTGGTCCAAATTAAGAACAAACCCTTTCTGGGAGTCAGCCCCTCTTGTCTATGCAACCACCTATGGTAGCTTGTAGTTACTGTAAGTTCTCACCAGGTGGTATAGTTGACTAAGAAAGTGGGGAAAGTTTGTGGCTCTGCCCTGCTTGCATGAGGTGAAAGGGTTGTCAAAATTGGGAGTAAAAAATATTAGATATCCAAACCTTATATACTTTCTAATTGAAATATACACCACCACCACCACTTATGAAGTTTTTTTTACCCCAGATAAACCAGAAAAATATATATATATAAGGCCTTTAGTTCTAACTGTGCTTTGATAGAGACTTAGAGGGAACAGAGGAACGTGGTGAATGGCACCATGGGGATACAATGCAAGCAAAATCCAGACTGTGTACATTTAGTGTAAATAATCTATTTCCTAACAGATTGTAAAGAAAAACATGGGGGGGAGAGAAAGCCTTCATTAAAAGTTAAATAATCAACCAAATGCAATGTGTATTTGTTTTAACCCTGATTTATAAAAATTATTGTAAAGACATTTTTATGAAAATATTGGGGAAAGTATTTAGCCATTTTTACAAACTAATATTAAAGAACCATTAAAAATTTTATAAGACATAATGGTGGTTATGTATTTTTGAAGAGTTTGTGGTTTTTTGAAGTAAATATTGAAATTTTTATAGTTTTAATGATAAGATACCTGATAGATGGCTTAGTTTTGTTAAAGCTGAGAAACAGTGGGAGTAGCCTGAAATTTGGGAGCCTACACATATACATTAATTCATTCTACAAATATCCTTTATCTGAGGTTTGTGAATCAACTAGAGAACCTTTTCAGAGTAGTTAGTGAACTATTGAAAGGTGAGATGGCTTAAAGAAATGACCTAATTGTGGAGGCAGTAGTAGTGAAGGAATGATGAAAGTGAATTATGTATGGTTAGTTCAAAGTATTATTATGGGTTTAGAGTATTTAATTATTAGGATTATGTTGAAGATACTTAATAAATACAAGTCAGTAAAGCAACCCCTGACTCCTTGTGTATAATAATTGTCAGTTGTCATTAATATTATTAATCATTATCATTTCAGAGAGAACTGAAAATCTCCCTCCCTCCCTCCAGGGGAAGAAGTCCTACTGTAGTCTTCAAGCAGATGAATTGCTATGAATCTTGTATACTTAAGAGTATAGATAAAAGAATACATTTTGAAATACTAAGTTTGGCTAGATCTAAATATCTAGATCTCTGTGAAAGTGATTTCATATGTGTTTCAGTAGTTCAGGTTTGTTTTCTGTTGAGAATGTAAAATGAGTTTTAACTGGTCCAATTTCTGTTGTACAGAATGTAAGCAGAGTGGAGGTAAGCCCTATCTTTCTGTGATTACGGGAAGAGGCAACCACAGCCAGGGAGGAGTTGCTCGCATCAAACCAGCCGTCATTAAATACCTCACAAGCCATAGCTTCAGGTGAGTATAGATTTTTGTTATCGATAATGGTAGTTACCCATATGTAGCTGGTAAGCACTGAAATATGCTTACAGTGAAATGTTAAAATAGTTAACTAAATTTAACCATCTGACTTTAGAAACCCACGCTTAAATTATAATGTAATATTCTTTGCTAGATTTATGATATCCATTAAACCAGAAATAGTGGAGAGGAGACGTTTGTTGTTGACAGAATCACCTGATAAATTTCTATCATAAATTTAAAATCCTAAAAGAAAGTAAAAATATATTTGGGTTTATTTGATAATGTATTATCCAGCATCCAGATTATAAAGGTTTATTTCTTTGAGAGAAAAAAAATGCATTTGTGGGTTTTGTAGGGAACTGGGGGCTTCTGCTTAAATACAGTTATAATTTGGTTGTGTTTACACTTTAGCAGATGCACCAGACAATATGAATTTATGCATCTTCCTAAGTATAAGCTAAGTGTCATTAATGATCTTAGTTAACAAATATGAAACGTACTTTTCATTAGGTGATTATTATTCAGTAATAGAAAATTACAATAAATGTCTAAAAATAAAGATCTGTTGATATATATATTCTCTGAGAAGGTTTATCATTAAGTTACCTTTCTTCCTGAGTTCTAGATTCAATTAGTGTAGCATATTTTGTTTCTGCTATGTGTTAAAATGTTGCAAGACTGGTAGCATTAATTCTGAGCCTGAAAACAAATGACATTTCTGTCAGGAGTAGTTAGACCAGAGGAGTAGTTAGAGCAAAAGGAATAGTTGGACCAAAACCCTATCATGTTGGGAGTAATGATCTATTTTTGAGACAAGTGTTTAAATAAATTTTACACCAAAGAAATTGAAAGCATTTCCTTGGATGAATCAGTTACCTATTATACTGGAGATTTCTTCTTGGTACTGACTTAATGCACAAAAATAATGTAATGTAGACATCATCTTATCCTTTATATAGCATGTTCTTTTTCATGAAGGTCAGATTCAGGCTTGACAGTTTTAGAAAATCTTAAATTATGATAACTACTAATTTAGAAGTAAACCTTAGCTTTAGTATTGTGTTTATTTTTATAATAGGTTAAAAGGAACATAAGCATTGCTATTGGTCCTGAATATTGACTTTTTATTGACTTGAAGGAGAGTACTTTGATGGTGTATTTAACATAGGTCCTTGGAATTGATTCTAAGATGTATTTCTTTACCATTGTGAAATTTTATCTTTAAAATAGTTTTTTTCTCATTTCTGCAGGTTCTCTGAAATTAAACCAGGGTGCTTGAAAGTCATGCTAAAGTAAAATAAATGTCCTTGACTTAGGAGTGTGAAGGTTTGTAGATTAAAGTTAGTTTTATTTGCAGTAATTTAGTCAATTTTATAGTAAATGAGTTTTATTAGAAATAATAAAACAAAACATTATGATGTTTTTCAAAATGCAAGGGTTTAATTTTTTACTAAATTGAATACCAAATATGTTGTCTGTTAAAAATATTAAAGAGATTTCTATTGATTACAAAATCCTTAAGAAAATTATCAGCTGCAGTTTTAAAGTTTGAAGTGCTGTGATTCTCTCTCAGAGAGAAAATGTTACCTTTGTAGTAATTGTTTGACCTTTACTAAAATTCTAATGACTTCTATGAAAGGTATTTTTAAAACGCTCTGAGACCTGGTTAATAACCTTCAAAGATTTGTAAAAAAAGAAGAGAGTGGGAGTAATGTTTGAGAGGAGATAAAACAAAACCTCTTGAATGCTTTTTTTATATCAAAACTAAATACGTAAAAATTTCATTTTACTATATTATTGCAGAAAGGAAAACATGATATTGTACTTTTTTTTGTTTTGTATATGACCTTTTATTCCTTTCATTTGTGTGTTTGTATTTTCTGGGAGGAAAGTTGGGATCTGAGATTATATTGCAGTTTTATATCTTCGTTGATTTAAAAGATTCCAGAGAAAGAAATGGTTAGATATCTACTAAGTATTGCTGTTTTGTAAAACTGTTTCAAGAACTGTGTATGTATTGGTATTCAGAACAATACTAAAGAGCTATATTCTATATTTAAAGCATGTAATTTCTAAACTGCAGTCAAAATCCTATAAACTTAAATGTAGAAAACATGTTTTATATAATCATAAAAGGAATACTTACAACTTAAAAAGATTTTTACCTTTATTTTTAAAGAGTCAATTTTCTGAAAGGAAGCTTTCATTAACTTTTGTTTTGGTGAGCTAAAAAGTCTTATTAGTATGTTAATTATATTTTCACTTACACAGGTTTAATGTTGTGAAGTATAATTTTCCAATATGAGACAGTGGCTTAAAAAAATTTTGACTTTGGAATGAAGAATATTTTCAACATATGTAACTTCAGTAGACAGTTGTGTGAATTTTTGATATGCTTAAAAAATCATTTAGATCAGAAATGGTAGAATTGGCTGTTGTTGGAAAATCCTGAATTACCGAATGGTTTCCCAAAAGATCAAATGTCTAATTGAAAATAAAATTCAAAACTATGTTTTTTTATAACACCAAAGCATGCTTTCAAATGAGGAGCTGTATTATTGAATTTTATTTCCATATACAAAAGAAGTGTTTTTTATTTAGAAATGGTTAGTCACTGGCATTGAAGTATGTTCACATCCTTTTTTTGTGATTGTTAACAGAAAAAAGCCAAGTTCGGCATGTTTTAGTAATGTCTAGAAGAGTTGTATATATTAAAAATAAAAGTAGTTTTTTAAAAAAAGTTATTACAAAACATAATTATTAGTTAATGAAGTACTTCTATGTAGAAATTAATATGATTTTAAGAGATCTGAATAACAACACTAAAACCTGAAGTTTTTAGAATATGCACAGCTGTATACTCAGTCTGTGTGTTTCCTCACTCAGTTTAACAAGATCATCACTTTGATCACTTCAGCTAGACTTACTTCAATATTATAATTAATGTGGAGCAGTAAAAGAACAAGTGTGTGAGGTTTTTTGTGGGCAGAAATTGAATGTAAAGCTATGCTTTATACTTTATTAATTTTAATTTTATGTCTTATTTTGGTAAATCTAATGGTATTTCTTAATCACTATTTATAAATACATAGGCAAATTTTGATATCATAAGTGTTTTATGATGTTTAATCCTAAACTGCCTCCCATCCCACTATCTGTCATAATTTGTGACACCTCATTATGAAAGAAAATTTTATAATCTCTCCTTTCTTGTTTGCTTATTTCTAAATCACATATGCTAAATATAAAGATAGTTTTGGATTACCAAATTTTTCTTTTTGCCCATGTCTAAATAGTCTGTGTGTCAAAGATAGTATAGGGATTATCTAAGTTTTCTTGTCCTGGTATATTTGTGCCAACACATGACTCTTTAGATAGCTCTTTCCAAGAGTGTTAATATTTTGAAAGTACAACATTCTGTATCTTGAAGGTTTCAGTAACAATTGTATCCTTTCAATGGTCTCATCAATATCTAGAAGGGGGAATAAAGAAAACTAGTGGACTTGAACTGGGGGGATTCTTAACAGTATTTTAAATCCATTCACTTCCTTAATTCAACATGAGAATTGGAAGTGGGTGGTCTTATATTTATTGGCTGTTCATATATCTGTTATTTTTAAGTTGATTTTTTTCGATTTTTCTGTGTTTTTATACATTTGCAATTCTATAGCCTTTAAATGTAGGACATAGAGTAGAAACCCTAGCATTCATTGAAGTGTATTGTATGTTCTGACATCTTTTGAGAAGAAAAGCTAACAGTGCTGTTGGGTTGTTTCCAGTCCTTTATTTTAGTCTTACCTTTTTAAATTCTTGGTTTTTTTGTATGTTTAGAAGAAGGACACATATAATAGTAAGATTGAATTATTTCTGAGCTGGAAATTGGAAACATTGAAACTCAGGAAATTGCTTTGACAATGTTTTAACTGCTCTCAATTTTAAAAAAAAATGACAATGTATATATAAAAAAGACAAAAATAATGTGTGCTGTGTTTTCCAAGTGCTTTTTCTAAGTGCTTTTCCATTGTGCAATGAGGTGAAGTTTGATAATTTTTCTGTGTGGTGGTTAAATATTACTTATTTTTGTTTACATGGTAAAGAAGAAAACATTTAAATGTTTGTGTGGCCAGAAGTGCCATTTAAAAGGTAAAAGTAAGTTTTGTAGAATGTATGTTAATGGTGCTTATTTTTAAAGTGTAATTCAAGTTTACAGTATTGCTTAATGCCTCTTTACAGAATTTAATAGAGAAACTAGGCTAGAAACACATCTACATTTTGAAGAGCCTTTTATAACTTCACATTATATGATAACAAATTATATTATTTTCCTTAAAGTTGAGCAGTTGACTTTAATGGTCCAAATGATGAACCTGTTATTAACAAATGATTGAATTTACCATGAGACTTCTCATTAAAATACAATATTGCAGCTTTCTTGAAGAATATATTATAAAAATGTCAGACAGTATACTAGAAACAAAATGTTTTTATTTGTACTATAAAGAAAATGTAATTTTGCTGTTAACTGTACTTTTTTATTAAAAATGTTTTATAACTTTGCTTTTAAAATTTCTTATGAAACCATTTGCAAATTACATACTTAATTTAATAAAATACTTTACCCACAGTCCAGTGTGAGGAAATCTTTCATTTGATGTGGAAAGATTAGTGGTTTAAATGTTAAATGTATTTTTGTGTATAACTTAGTTTAGGTTCAAGGGTCACAAAATGTCATTTCTGTGCTAAAGCTTTTCTTCTTGTTTATCTTGTTACAGCAAACAGGAGTCCACTTTTGAACAAGAAATTGATTAGTTAGGTTTCTCGCTTCACATCCTTCTGTCTTGTGACTGAAAATATAGTATAGTGTCTCTAAGGGACTCAAGTAATACTTTAATAGTAAGACCATGGAATTTTATTCAACTTCAAAACAGACTATAAATTATTCAATAAATATTTACTTTTAAAAAATATTTATTAACAATTGCTTACTTGTTATAGGGGATACCATATGGGACACAGCTTTTATGCAGTTCTCTTATAGTTATTCTCATTAGCTATTTGTGTATAGTGATTTACATTATGCAACACTTTCATATACCTTAAATTTTAATTTTCAAACTTCTTACATAGGATAAAAACACAAAGGCTTTGAGAAGTTGACTGATTTGCTAATTGGTGTCAGAGGTACCTACGAATCTAGGTTCTCTGATTCCTAGTATAAAGCAACTTCATCTGTGATAAGAGCAGAATACTTAAAGACGATATATGTCTGGAAATCTATCATTTGTAAAGCTCTCTTCTTTATCCAAAGGAAGCTAGTATTAGGCTTTCCCAAATGGCAAGGATAAAAATTATTTCTTAACGTTAAATTACAGAGATAGAGTCCAGGATTGATGGATGTGTTCTTTTTCATGAGGTTTTCTGAAATTTAGGGTCATTGTATCTAAGCATTCTGCAAAACCCTAATCATCATATCTACATTATATTGGAGAAAAGACAGAGAAGATGAGAGCTATGAGAAAGTACCAACAGTATTATAGATTTTTGGAAGCGGCCATGAGTCACTTTACCTATATCCTATTGGCTAGAAATAAGTCACATGACCACATCTAATAGGAAGAGTGCTGGGAAATTGCCTTTATTCAGACTGCCAAATATTCAGCTAATACTTGCACATTGTCTTTGAGGATTTGAAAATTGGTATTTGGGTAATAAATGGTAGCCACTGCCATGTTTTTCATTGCTAGATACAATTATATGAAAATTGTTTCTTGATACAGTCCTTCTTGATATAGACCTTTGTTGTTGGTTCCCATATGCTAGTAATGATAAAAAGGAAGTCACAGTTGTATGTTTTACTAAAATATTCAAATAATATTAGTAATCAACCTGCTGAGGGCTTTTAATGGGATCAATTTTGATCTGAAAACTCAGTTGCAGCAACTACGTTAGTTGTGTTATTTCTAGTCATAGTACTTAGTTCTTAATGCATTTGTATCCAAACTTTTTCCTTTTTCAAGCATTTATTACTCATTTCCATGTGTATAAGCTCACTATTTAATGCAAGTGATTTAAAACTAAACTGGATGGGGAGATAGAAAAATGTATATCTCGTTCAAGAACTAGAACTAGAAACTTTTTTTTTTTTGTTTTGAGTCCTCTAGTATTTTTTTCTTTTTCATTAATGGTTGTTCATTTATTTATTTTTTTCTTACAATGTTTTCTTTCTTTTCTAGGTGTAGTCCCCATAGAATTTCCACCACTACTTCACCCATGCACCATCACCATAGTGCTCTTCCTGTCCCTTCCTTAATCCCAGTCCCTCCCTCTTCCCTGAAGAATGTCTCTGATTTGAAATTGTCTGTTTATTTTTGTTTTGTTGTTGTTACTGTTATTTTTTCCCTTGATCCCCTTTATTCCTCCTCTAAAGTGAGACCATCCGGTATTTTTTTTCCCCTTCTGACTTATTTCACTGAGCATAATCCCTTCAAGCTCTAGCAACTTTAAAAGGAAAAAAAAATAGGAAAAAAAAAAATAGAAAAAAAAATAGAAAAAAAAATAGAAAAAAAAATATAAAAAAAAATAGAAAAAAAAATAGAAAAAAAAATAGAAAAAAAAAATAGAAAAAAAAATAGAAAAAAAATAGAAAAAAAATAGAAAAAAATAGAAAAAAAATAGAAAAAAAATAGAAAAAAATAGAAAAAAAATAGAAAAAAAATAGAAAAAAAAATAGAAAAAAAAACGCTGTTGGGCTGATAATTCTTTTTGGAAGTAGTACATTTGAACTTTGCTCTACTGCTTGAAACCTTTAAATGACTTCATATGAGAAAGATTAAACACTTCAAATTGTACTGTCTTAACTGTGCACTTAATGTCTTTCATAGATTCTGGAGCACTCCTGTTAATCTTGATTTATTTAAATTTAATAAATAAACACCCTAGAAATAGTAAAGTATGTAACACTCAATTATCTATTCCATTTCTGGTGAACTAGAAGTAGTAATAGTTATAAAGAAAGGATGAAGAAATGAGGTGATAAATTATCACTCTTATTCACCCTCTGGCTGTGTTGAGATATAATTGACTTGTATTATAACTTGATTAAATTATAATTTTAAGTGTACAGCCAGGGTGATCTGGCACATGGATAGTGAAATGTTTATCACAAGAAGGTTAGTTAACATATCCTTCGATATGGTGAGACCTTTAAAGCTGTACTCGTAACAACTTTCTTTAAAGCATACAATACAGTATTAACTATAGTGGTAGGGGCATACTGGAGCCTGCTGTACCAATTATTTATAAAATAGCATAAAGCAGTAAATATGGAATATACTTATACTTTCTCTGGGTTTAAAAAGGGAGGAGATGAAAATATTCTTTTAAGTGGAAAACTATGAAAGCATGTAAAAATAACCTTTTGATCGCAACATTATCTTTCAGTATGTAGATTGTTTTATTATTACAGTGATGGAATAAATCAGGTTCTCTTAAACATGAGGTTCCAGAATATTTTCCTGACTATGAAATTTTGAGAATCTGGGGTGCCTCTAAGGGAAAAATAAAGCATTAATTTCCAGACTGAAGACCAGCCATACTTGCAGCATGTTGGACAGGAGGAGAAGATGGAAAGTTTATATAGGGAGGATTGTTCTATACTGTTCATGCCTCAGTTAGGAAGGAAACAAGTTACATGGAATAACTCAGTGTTTATCGAAGAAACATTAGTTAAAACTTGTTTCTGGCATTACATTAGCCTGCTCTAATAGAGGAGAGAGTGTGTATGTATGTGTTAGACACTCATAGAGACCCAGTTGGGTCAGTGGATATACTGAAAATTCTGGATGAAAATATTAGAACATTTTAAAACATTGTGTACTTGATAAGTTAGCAAGAGCTTAGGTTGAGAATTTAGGCAAAAGCACATAGATGCACTTCTATAAAAGGTGCATTTGATCTTGACTTTGGTTTCCAAAGCTTGGTGGTGAGGAGTGAAAGGAGATAATGGTGATAAGTGATACTCCGTAAAGATAGCACCTTAAGTGGTTTGCCTAGAGTGGGGAGGAATCAGATGTTTGTTTTGTTTTTTGTGGCCTTCCTACTCCCAGAAAACTACAGGTAATGTGGAGTTGGCATTGAGCAAACCCTCCCATAAGTTAGAACTACTGACCCTCACAGGATAGCAGCCTAAAATTTTACATTATCTCGGTGGTCTGAAAAATTCCAACCTTATGAATTGAAAGAGGTTGAAGCCTAATGTCCTTAACTGTTTGCAGATGAAATGCAAATCTCAGAATACACCTTCCTTGAGAACTAAAAAATTCCACAAATTATTTCCAAGGAAGATAAGCAGTTTGCAATAAAAAAAAGAATCAAATATGTAAGGAATCATTTCATCTTGAGAGATAATAGAGACAAAAGAGCAAAAACAAATCTGTTAAAAACCATTAAGATTTGTCAAAACAGGTAAAAACCATATGAAAATCTAGCCTATCTTCCAAATGACCATATATGCAAAAATTGTAGTAAAACAGACAATGGTATATAACAAGGGTAATATATCACAACTAGTGAATTCCAGGAATAGAACTTATCATATTAACAAGAAGGGAGAAAAATCATGATTACTTTTATAGATTAAGAAACATGTATAGGGGCCTCCCTGGTGGTGCAAGGGTTAAATACACAGCTCTATCAAGCTATCACCAGCCACTGCTGCATGAGTTTGATCCCTGGCGAAGGAGGTGACCCACATGGAGCAGCAGACCTCTCCTGTCTGGCCCGCTGCTCCCCTCAGCAGTTTATTTCAGTAGATCTGTGTGGTCTGCTCCCCACTCTGTCTCTGTGAATCTTCTCACCCCCTTCATCTCCCACCCTGCATCTCTGGCAGTACCCCAGTTCTTGTATGCATAAATTTAAAAGTATTCAATAAAATTTTACACTTATAATGAAAAATATCTTGATTATAAGAAACAAAGGATTTCTTTAGTCTGATAAAAAAAGTACTTTATAAAAGCACAAATAAAAGCAAAAAAAACTGGAATCTTGCCTTTTGAGTTTGGGAAAATGGAATTGTATGAAGACAAATCAAACAATGTTTACCTAACAACTACCTAAGTGAAGTCCTGAAGGATTAAAGACATAATTGTGACAGAAAAAGGTGTAAAACTGGTAGTGAGAACTCAATTTTTAGAATTTATTTCTAAATGTGGGATGAAACCATAGAATATTTCTTAAATTTGCCTTTGGTTATTTCCCTCCACAATTAGAAAACTTTGAAATCAGTATTCATGTTAATATATGGCATCTGAGATTCCATTAAAAAAAGTAATTTGGAAAACATCTTAATATATTAAGAAGAACTTTAGGAATAAATTCCAATAGGAAAGTAGTCAAATTCTAATTTCACAATATTATTGTTTACAGAAGGGTAAACAAATCAATGAACCAATAAAAAGATGCCCAATTTTATTTCTAATAAGTGCAATTAAAATAATGAGATACTCTTTCATACTAGCCTGGCAAAATGCAAAACTGGATAATGCTAAGCTTTACTCATGTACACTAATGGGGTTGAACAATTTTAAACTTATGAGAGAACTGAGAGCAATCAAGTAGGACTTAGCTAAATATTTATATATCCTATGGCGCACCAACCATTGTTGTTTATGTTCCAAAGAAATTTTTACAATGGGCCACAAAGATGCAGAAAATTGGGGCTAATAGGTCTTTGTCAGTGGGGGAAATACGAAGTTGGTTGATAATACACTGTTGAACTCCATGCAGGGCTTAGAAGCAGTAGTCATTATGTACACACGGAGCATGGATAGACCTTGAAAATAATGCTGTGTGAAAAGATTTGTAGCCCAATACATGTGCAATCCAAAACCATACGGAACCTAGATTTGATCAAGGCTGTAGATCCAACAACCAATTCATAGAGATTACAGAGGAGAAGGGATTATTTCAAACAACACCATGTGGGATACAAACCATCAAAATTCAGACTGGAAAAAAGCAGTTTTATCAAAAAGGAAAAGAAACCCAGGAAAGGAAACTCTACATTAGTACTTTAGGAGGCAAGTAGTCGCAACTTGCTAATCTTATTTGGGTACAGAATCAGCAAAAAACCAATTTTTTAAAATGACAAGCAATGTGAACATTGTGTACTTAACCTTTTTTTAGGGATCATGATCTTGCGTTTTAAATTTTTTTAAATATCATACAAGAGCTGGAGAACAGGTCAGAATCGTGGGAGGCGAGAGAATTCACCAGAGACAGTGGGGAGCGGAACAGGCAGATCAACTGAAACACACTGCTGAGGGGAGCAGCGGGTGAGGCAGGAGGGGTCTGCTGCGCAAGCCTTTTAAATTTTAAGATAGTCTTTACTTTTGAAGGAGAGATACATCTCGGAATAGTTACATACGATGTTATTTTATTTGAATATTAGATAAAATGGTTGGGAATACTTAAATAAGATTTGCCTACATTGGGCCTCCCTGGTGGCGCACTGGGTTAAGCAATGCACTATGAAGAAAACCCGCAGCCATTGCAGCGCAAGTTCGATCCCTGCTGCTGGCCAGGAAGGGGATCCACATGGCGCAGCAGACCTCTCCTGCCTCGCCAGCTGTTCCCCTCAGCAGTGTATTTCAGCAGATCTGCCTGTTCTGCTCGCTCTGTCTCTGGTGAATCCTCTCACCTCCCTGGATTCTGACCTGTACCCCAGCTTTTATATGCATAAATAAATAAATCTTTAAAAAAAAGATTTGCGTACATCGGTAAATTTGAAGCTGGATGTTGTTAAACTTTACTCTGCTTTGGAATATATTTAAAACTATTATAAAAAGTATCTTTAAAAATTTGATAGAGGAATTGGAGAAGTGCAATCGGCTGTGGAAGTGACTTCCAGAGCATTGAGGAGTTAACTTGCACAAAAATCTCCCACTTCTGCTCTAATTAAAAGCTGAGGACTAGTCTGAGGCCATGGTGGCACCATCACCACAACTAGTCCAGCATATCCAGACCTGGTGATTGGACACCAGGACAGTGTTGCAGAAAAACCTGATTATCTTCACAATTTGACTTAATAGCAGAATGAGCCATCACAGTAGATCCAGGGCCTTCAACTTCTGCTTCTGTCTCATAAAAGTGTATCTAATTACTGGAAACTATATTTCTACCTGCAAAGGATGGGGAGAGAGGAGTGGTGATGTTTGGGAAGTGTGGTTTCAACCTACCAGCCTCCGTAGTACAAAATAACTCTTTAGAAGCAAGTGGAGTTGGGTGATGAGTTATCCAGTGTTCATTTTTATGACACTGATGGTACATGTCAAACAAGACATTAGCAATAAACGACATATTTATCCTGAAAAGTCTTGCACGTCAGCCCGGATATGTAAAAGTATGCTGAGATATCACATGTCCACGATAAACTTAGTATCATGAAACTTACTTGTTAAAACAAAAATGGATTAATTGTGGGGAATAATGAAAAAATTTGATTTTTAAAATAAAGAGTTCAGAGAGATTAATATTTAGGTTATTTTTCTGGACTGCCTTGCCCTAGAGTAGTAGTTAAACTTCTATTAAATCTGAGCAAAAATCATGTGCAAAGTGCTTAAATTACAGATTTCTCCCTTCTCTAAGGGTTCCTTAGTCTCATTATGCTGAGTTCAGCATTTTAAATAAATACCCCAGTTGACTTTAATGCAGATGACCATACCTTAGAAAGTACCCCTATTCGGGCAGCAGCCTTTCTGCCCAGCTGTGCCTATGCAGGTGTTTCTCTTCACAAACCAGTTCCTTTTTCTGCCCATGTGTGCCTGTGCTACTGGCTTGTATTCTTTGCCCCCTTTTTATAATAAACCTGCTCTTTAACATAAAACCTTTTGGATACATTAAGAAGATATCCCTACTGGGATAGAATACCATAAAGATGTCATTCTTTTCTTATAAATTTATGTGCAGTAATTTATTTAATCCATGTAATAAACCAGTGAGAGAAACTGAGGCATAAGGTGATTAAGCGATTTACCTAAGATTATACAGATACAAAGTCATGGAGCCAATAATCAAATCAAGACAATGAGGTTCAAAAGCTGTGTACTTAAATATGATGTTGTCTACCTCTGCAGAGTGGTCTAAGAAGCTGTGACCTAGAACTTGTCAGGGAGAAAACCAGGATGTTTTGCCTGGACTCTTACAGTAAGCTAATGGACCTTATGTTGTTACTGGCCATCTCCAGAAAGCCTGCTAGGCTTCATTACCAGATCCTTCAACACCCTTTAGTCTTGGGTCCTTTAGACATCCTTGGGTCTCTCTTCATGGTCCTGCAGCTTTTGTCCACTGCTGTGTTCCAAAACTACTCCCTCATTTTTTGTTATGGCAGTACCTCCTTTTACTATCAAAATCTATATTCGTTATCTATTGCTGTATTAAAAAAGTACTACAAAATTAATGGTTTAGAACAACATTGAATATTATCCTCAGGATTTCCAAGACTCTGGGAGTGGCCTAGCTAGGAGATTCCAGGTTGAAATCCTTGAAGAGGTTGCACCCAAGATATCGCTTAGGGCACCAATCATTGAATTTGGCGGAATGGGAATTCCAAGGTGGGGACTCACACAACATGAAGTTTGGTGCTGGCTGTTGGTGTGATTTCAGTTTCTTCCATTTGGGGGCCTTTTCACAGGCTACTTGAGTGTCCTTGCAACATGACATCTTACCCCAGAGTGGGTAATCCCTGCGAGCAAAACTAGTTGCAGTGCGTTTTATGACCTACTGCTGGAAGTCATTATTTCTGCCAAGTTCTTTTTGTTGGAAGCAAGTCACTAAGTTCATTACATATTCAAGGTGAGAGGGATTGGAAAGAGGGTCAAAGAATTTGTGGACATAAAAACCATCAGGTCTACCATATGCCAGGCACCACTAAGTACTTTCAGATGTATCCAGTTAAATCTTTATAATCTCTCTGTGGGGTAGGTGTTATTGCCGATAGCAGATGTTGCTGGCCTCCCAACTGGTATTCTTACCATCATAACTCTTTATCCGGGTACCTGGTGGCAGTATGCTAAGGAAATTTTGACTCATTCAGAGGGTAAGTTATGTTTGAAAAGGCAATCTGGTCGTCCCATTTCCCATTGCCAGTGATTGGCTAGAGGGTGGATATATGACCAAGCCAATGGGACTTGAGAATTCCTCTTGGAGGACTCACTTATCTAGAGAGTCACATTGGAGGAGGTGCACTGTTCAGCATGACTGTGGCTGTGTGATACCTGTAGTTGCAGTTGCCAGTGTTGTATCTAGAAAGATAAACCTAAGGCCCAAGTCAGTGTGCAGGGTGATGGAGCAGAGAGATGGAGGAACTTTTATTCTCGATGACATCAGTGAGTCTCTTAATCCTAGAACCAATCTTTAGCCACTTTGTTATGGGGAAGAATAAGCTACTTTTGGTTGCATTTCCTGATACATGTAGCTGAAAGCATTTTACAAATTAGGAAGTCAGAAAGATGATGTAACTTACCCAGACTTTCTCAGCTAATAAATAGCAGAGCCAGGTTTCAGACTGAGATCTAATGTCCTAAAGGAACTGATGCTTGTTTATTGTATCAATTAAGTAATTCAGCAATTCTCAGGAATCGGAGGAGAAACAGCCATCAGCTGGTTCTGAAGCAGGTGAGTGACTGGAAGATGGTGTGATAGTCATGTGAGTAGGCTGGGAGAAGGAATTTAGGCTGCTGTAAGCTGCAGGTTGTGATGGTTGACTGTGCAATACAGACGGGGTAAGGAGTCAAGTGGAATCTAGAGGCAGCAAATAGGCTGGGGGAATGGAGGAGGAGAGTGAAGGTGCTGTGGGGGTACATAGATTTGGAGAGTGAGGGAAAGGGAAAATGGAAGGAGGTTGTAGGAAGGGAGAGGATTTTGGAGTTCAAGATATTAGGAGTGTAGATAGTCCCAAAGAGTTTGATGTGTGGCTGAACAAAAAGATGATGATGATTAGGTTAGAGAAGGTCACAGAACTGATATCAAACTTCTGGATCATCTGCTTTATGTGCTTACTGCCCAGAAGGTGACAGCATTGAGTAGAGGGAAAGATTGAAAGCCAGTCTGCTGAAGTGTGGGTGGATTAAAAAATGTTTTCTCTATTTGCTTAGTCTCCATCCTTCATTGTGATAGGGTCTGACTCAACATAGTGCCACTTTGAGGAAAGATTTATAAGGATTATTCTGGCTTAATCTGCTGTTTTTCAGGAAGTGGAGAGATGAGATACATGGGGTCATCAAGAAGAAGCTGAGGGGTGTATAGGGAATGGACAGTGTCTCATAATTCTGATACAATTCTGTACAGTGGAACGTCACTGCTTTGTTTGAAGTTACTTCTATTCATTTATCTGCATCCTAGCTTTTCATGATATATCTGTCATGAAAACCACTAAAATACACTTTAAAATTGCCCATTAATGTGAATTATGTTGACTCTTCTGTTTACTAAAACAATTGAGAATTGATGAAACTGTCACAAATGTAAAATATATGTATGAGGTGGACTGGGCTGTATAGTGAGAAATATCTACTGTCCTTGTAAACCGTGGGTTAACTTTTCTTCTTCTGAAATTATTAGCTAGAATTTCTGAACATAATTTCACTTTTGCTCTTATAGTTTTGGTTCCTGTCCTTGGAGTGTGTCAGTTTTAGATCACATGCCTGTCCTTGTAAACTCACTCAAATCTTTTTAGGAAGCAGACAGGATACAAACAAATCAGTCTATATATATATATTTTTTTTAAATGGAATTGCTACATCAAAGACTTCTATTTATTTTTAAAAAGATTTATTTATTTATGCATGTAAGAGCTGGGGTACAGGCCAGAGTTGCAGGAGGTGAGAGGATTCACCAGAGACAGAGTGGGGAGCAGAGCAGGCAGATTGACTGAAATACACTGCTGAGGGGAGCAGTGGGCGAGGCAGGAGAGGTTTGCTGTGCCCTGTGGGTCCCCTCCCAGGCCGGGGATCGAACTGGTGCTGCTGTGCCGCAGATGCCTCACAGTGCAGTGCTCAACCTGCCGCGCCACCAAGGAGGCCCTCAGTCTGTATGTTTAAGAGAAAAAGAAAAAGATGCAAAATGTTCTTAGAGTAGGATTCCATTCTGTTCTTTATAAGGATACATGCAGACAGATCCACTTGCATACATCTCTATGTACACAGGCTTACATTCGAATGCAAACCCACGTATAGAGTGAACAGAAGAGATCCTGGCTGCCTACTGTCTCAGCCTCAAAGGTTGTCATGCTCAGAAGACAGTAGAAGTAATCCTAATCCTGATTCGTGTTCCTCAATGAAATTATATGCAACACGGTACTTTATACCTCTTTAAGTCTCCTTCCCACAGTCTTTCTGCCTCCTACTCTGTCACCCAGGCCTCCATATTACTTTCTTTCTCCCTTTACCCGAGACCTGATATCTCTGCCAGCACTAGGTTTTATGTATCTTTCTGTTTCTTCCATATCTCTTTCCCTCCACCCGTCCCTCCAGTGTATGGGCCTGGCTCTTTGATTATAAGTCCCCTACCTCAGCCTTTTCACATGTAAGTCCCCTCACCTCTATTTGTCCTATCCACATAATAAGGCAGTGGGAAGAAGGAACTTAGGAGAGGGCAGTGGTTAGGGTGCAAACAGAATTTTTTGTTAGTAGACAGGAGGATAGGGGAAGCTGTGAGTACTTCCACAGTAATACTTTTTATTCCTGTTACACTTGAAGAAGTTCTGAAAGTTTCTGTAAGAAACTATGAAGACCAGTTTACCTTAGGAATGGCCTGAAGAGTTACAGGCAGGAAAAGCAGATTTTACTTTCATTATCTGAACATATTTTTTTAAAAGATTTATTTGTGCATACAAGAACTAGGGTACAGGCCAAGATGCAGCTCGGGGATGGGTGAAGGGATTTGCCAGAGACAGGGTGGGGAACAGAACAAGCAGATCTGCTGAGATACACTGCTGAGGGGAACAGTGGGTGAGACAGGAGAGGTCTGCTGCGCCATATGGGTCAGCTCCGTGGCCGGGGATCGAACTCATTGCTGCAGTGGTTGCCAATAGCTTTATAGTGCTGAGACTTAACCCCTTGTGCCACCAGGGAGGCCCCTGGACAAATTTTTTTTAGACAAGTATATTGCTTTTAGAATATTGTTTAAGAAAATAGATACATTAATAGATACACATTTAAAAACACAGATTTTTCTCCTACTTACAATAGGATTACATCCTGATAAATGTATCACAAATTGAAAATCATAGGTTGAAAATGCTGACTGGAGCTGAAACTCATAACCACAGACATTTCATTAAAGAGTAGAATAATGTGGCTTCTCCTGAATACTTACCATTACAATTATACAGAATTATACAGTTGACATATTGTAAGTCGAATCATCATAAATGGGGACCATCTATAGAGTGAAAAATGTTATACTTGATATCTGAATTATCTAGTCTGCAAGTTATATGTATACATATACATAGATATCATGCTTATATGTATATAGCATATTTCACTTTAGGCTGCTTTCTAATACTGTTAGTGGGAAAGGTTGTCCTGAAGGGATTACACAAATAGGCTTATGGACTCCAGCCCCCACTCCAGACCAACAATATCCCCAAACCACAAATCCTATACAGTGATTATCGAAGAGTGATTCACTGGGACCTGAGGGTGTAGTTAAGCAGCCAGGCTGGGTATAAAACCAGAGATGTGAGCCTTGGAAACTCTTCATTTGGAGCCAGCTCTCAGCGTGCCATTGGGTTCCAGCTCAGATGATCTGGTAGGACATTTACAAATTTGTTTTCCTCTCTTCTCCTTGTGATATTCATTACTTTATTTCCCCTTCTTTTGTAAATAAAACCCTTTATTAACCTTTGTCGCATGTGCCTGCAGTTGGGGCATTACAAGTGCCTTTTGAGCGCGCGGGTGAGGACCCAGTCAGGCAAACCCATTTTATATTAGGGTTGCCCTGTAACAATAACAAACGTTATAAGCGGATCATTTACTTGGTGTCTGTGATGATCCAATATTATCCAAAAAAGCATTAATATGTCTTTTTAAACTCTTAAGTTGGTACTTTGACTAATGGAAGAAGGGAGGACAGAGCTAGGAGATATGTGATTAATAGGAATTTCAGAGTGAGTTCCAAGGGGAAAATAAAATTTAATAGATACAAATTTCTCTGGACTGAATGAAAACTTGTATCTACATTTGAAAACACTCACTGATTTCTAGGTAGGGCTGCTGAGAAAAGACACATCCCTGAACTTACATTCTGGTAGAATTCCTGAATCCCAAGTTTGAAGAGAAAGATCTTAACTCTTTAGACAGAAAGGAGAAATTATTTACCAAGGTAAAAGAATCAGACTGGCACCTGACAGTGGAATAACATCTACACCTACTGAGAGAATAGGAATTAACCCAATAAGTAATTTCCACTCCAACATCACTTACCTTTTCCGGTGGAAGGAATGTAGAAATGTAAAGACTCCAAGAATATATCACGCCCATGCCCCTCCAAGGTAGCTGTGAGAAAAGAACTCTAGCTAAAGAACTTAATGAGAACAGAGATCTCATAAAAGGAGGAGGTAAAGTAGAAAGGGAAAAGTGGTGAATGAACAATGACCCTTGTAACACACATGGATAACGATGGAAGAACTAGACACGTGAAGTGAGAGTCACCACAAGTGAGTCTTGAAGTAATAATTGTGAAGTTTTTCATCAAATCCTAAATGACCTCTGTGCACTTGTTAGTGCTTTGTTTTTTTTTTTTTAAAGATTTATTTCTGCATACAAGAGCTGGGGTACAGGCCAGAGGCACGGTTGGGGGCGGGGCGTTGGTGAGAGGATCCACCAGAGACAGAGTGAGGAGTAGAACAGGCAGATGCAACGACAACGCACTGCTGAGGGGAGCAGTGGGCGAGGCAGGAGAGGTCTGCTGCGCCGTGTGGGTCACTCCCTGTCTCCACAGAGCGGCGCTCAACCTGTTGCGCCACCAGGGAGGCTCCTTGTTAGTGCTTCTATTGATACCGAATACTGGTCTTGGTTTCCGTGGCTAGTTTGAGAAGGGAAGTAACAATTTGTTGACAAATCGAGGAGGGCAGCAGACTAGTTTCTGAACGACCATGTCGTCCTCTTTGGCAGAGCACAGAAGGGATATTTATCAAGAGTTCAAGGAAGTAGGAGGGAGAGAGGACAAAGAGTAGCCCGTTCATCCTTGTAACACGAGCACTCAGACATTTGGCTGATGCCGGCTTGGTGGTCAGCTGTTGGTCAGCAAGTCTGATGTTATCTTCCAAGCAATGGTCTCTTCCCTCAGAATATAAGAAAACAATGTGGCTATGCCTGGAGGGTAAGAGAGCACTGATCTGGTGGGACAGAGAGAGAGAGAGAGACGTGTCCTTCATTGCTGTATCTATATCAGCACCCACTATTCACACCTTGCCTCTCCTTGCTGCTCGTTTTTTTGTGCGTTCTCCTACTCACTAGAACTCTGTAGAAGCTGGGGAGAGGGAGAAAGAGTCTGAATGCAAAGGCGAGGAGTACGGCTCTGTTGGAGTTCTTGGATGAAGCTTGCTTGCATGAGTGGTGAAATCAGCCTTGAGGTGAAGGTCCACCATGGATTTCACTAATATCCCAGAACCACCTACCATCAAAGTGAGAAATTCCCTCTGAAGTTGTGGGTAACTGTCTTCCTCTTAGCTTTTTAGGGATAGAGTTTCTCCTCCATGGAACAATAATTCAGAACTGAGTGTGATATATTTGAGGGCCTTATTATAACTTTGCCACTAGAGGTCAGGAACTAGCCCGTGAATCCTGTACAGCTTCCGCCAGGTGACTGCTAATAGATAAAGCTTAATGCATTTGTCATCTGGTTCATACTTCTGATGAGGTTCAGAATACTCACGAGATACATTTGAGGGTCGAAGAGAAACCCTGCATTTTTTTTACACCAAAATTTGGCAGTTGAATTACTTGGCTCGTTCATTCACTCTTAACCATTAACCTCAAATTTTTTTTTTTTTGCCTACTTACTATACACACTTATACACAATAACTACCTATCCCACTGTGGTCATTATGGTCATATATTTAAAGCTTACAGATGAAAATGAATTAGGCAGGCTTATAGTTAAGGACCCCAGCCATTTTTGTCTAATCGGAAATCACTGAATGTATATTTGTGTGCATGTGTACGCTATATATACATACACATGTAATTATATGGTTTTGTATATAAATTTATATATATAAGTAAATATATACATATATTTAACTGTAACTTTTGAGTCAGATGCTCCCAAGTGAGATCATTTCTTGTTCAGTATTGTTCTGCACTATCTTAATGGTTGAGTTAATGCGTCATGGACCATTTAAGACAGTACATCTGCCTTTCAGACATCCTCATTTTGTTCAATGATATCCTTTCTACTACAGCATCTCTCTTCTTGGAAACAGATTGGAACTAGGGAGTATGTATATGAAATATTTTCTACATGTTTGCCATTGAGACATTTACCTTTTTGGATCTTGTTTGAGAATTCACTTTCAGTATTCAGATTGACATGTCTTATTTAGTGGTGTTCTGTT
This sequence comes from Galemys pyrenaicus, assembly GCA_019455555.1. Taxonomy (NCBI): domain Eukaryota; kingdom Metazoa; phylum Chordata; class Mammalia; order Eulipotyphla; family Talpidae; genus Galemys; species Galemys pyrenaicus. Next base: position 5,636,584 of record JAGFMF010011678.1, on the reverse strand, counting down.
TCATCATTTTATCAGTTGGGGTTTGGTAGAAGCATTTCAATATGTGTAGTCTCTCATGCTGGGTCGTATAGTTAAAGCACTGGGCTTCCACTTTTCTCAGGCTGTCTTGGCAACACTCTACAAAGGGAAGTGCCAGCATAAGCTGTCACCGTCATTGTTTGCTGTGGGCCTCTCTTTGCTGCCGGGATCCAGACAGGACAACAGAAGCCCAGCTTGGGAAGACAGCAACCTTCTTTGCAGGATGAGAGAGCCATCTGTTATCTTACTCCAGCTATGGTGGTTGGTGTTCCCGCCTCTCTTGCTCCTAAGGATAATGCTGTGTAGTATCAGCAACATGGCCAGAGCGGCAGTTCAAGGCTCTCTGATGACATTGAGATTTAACTCAGATTATCCCCTAAAATGTGGATGAGTATAAGTGTTGAAGTTGATGACATCTTAATCCCTTTACCTTAGAATGTGATCTTATTTGGAAGTCGGGGTCTTTCAAGAGGTAATCAAGTCAAAATGGGGTTACTTAGATGGGTCCTAATTTATAACACTTATGTCCTGTAAGAAGAGGAAATTTGGAGATGCAAATAAGCATAGAAGGAAGACAATATGAACGAACAGAGAGAAGATGACCAACTACAAGCCAAGGAGAGCGTCCTGAAAGAGCCTTCTTTCTGAGCCCCAGAAGGAACCAAACTTGCTGACATCTGGATCTTGGACGCTAGACTTCAGATCTGTGAGATTATAAATTTCTGTTGTCTACACCGCCCAGTATGTGGTATTTTCCTGTGGCAACCCGAGCAGACCAGTGTAGTGAGTTTGGATCACTTCGGTTCAGCTATGTGTATTTCAGTCTGAGAGAGTAACCATTTCATTGCAACCTTCCCAACAACTTGTATTATCATATATTATAGTTTCCCAACAGTCAATATTCCTGGCCATAGGAGTATTAACATTGCATAAATGACCAAACAATTATATTGAATATATATGATGTTCCAAAACTAAGAACTTTTTGGTTCTTTTGCTAGAGCACCATCTAGGATCCCTTGGGGTATTTGAGAGTATGACCACTTGACACCTCTCTGATGTCACTTATATACTACCCCAATTCCCTCTCCCAACCCTTCCCCACCGCCCCGAACAAAAGAGGGTGTCCACCAATGACAAGTTCTACTTTCACCATTAATAGAGGGCATCCTTTGCAATTAGGCCAGCTCTTCCTTGAGCGCTATGTCTCCTGAGAGGGACTGAGGGAAATTTGCCATTTTTCCCCCTCTCAATAAATCGCCCAGATTCTGGATGTGAGCATATCTGCAACCTCAGGTGGCAAAAGGCAACTGGCTACTCTAATGCTAGAACTCTCTGGAATGTACCCTGTGGTGACAAAGAGTCCTCCTTTGAATGTAGCTAGATGAGGACTCCAATGTCATGCCTGCCATATTAAGTACTGTGGGGATATAGTGTGTGTCCTCAAGGATACACAATTGCTATATTTTGAGGCAGCATACTGATTTCATAGCATTTATGATAAATGCTATCTTAGGATATGGCAGAACAACCAGGGGGATACAGACAAGGAAATTTGTTTTAACTGGGACAACCAGGAAAGTCTTCATGGAAGAAAGGCTCAGACAGGTTTTGACAGATGGACAGAAGGAAATGTGCTCTGTATAAGAGGAGGATGTACATATGGACTCAAAGTGGTAGCCAGGACACTCCCTACAACATCCTTTCTCCTGAAGAGAGACTGAAAATAGGGGCCTCCCTTGTGGCGCAGTCTCAACACTATCAAGATTTTGCCAGACCTCTCCTGCCTTGCCTGCTGCTCCCCTCAGCAGTGGGTTTCAGTCGATCTGCCTTTTCTGCTCCCACTCTGGTGAATCCTCTCACTCCCTGCACCTCTGGCCTACACCCCAGTTCTTTAAATCTTGTAAAGATTTAAAAATAAATCTTTAACAATAAAAAAAAAGAGAGACTGAAAACAGGTTGATTCAGTAGGAATACATCAGTGCAAGCAAACCAGTGCTAGCAACAGTCGAACTGTGTTCTCTGTGTGAGCTCAGAATCTTGCTGATAATCTGAATATAGCTCCTCCTGGGAAACCAACAATATTTCCTTTCTCCCTATTATCTGTTTTTCGTCCCCTAGTCTCTTATCCCCTTTCCTTCTCTCACCTTCCTTCATCTTCCTTTCCTTTTACTTCCTCCAGAACTGATTACAAGAACTAGAGGGACAGATTTGAAGTTTTTACCCATAAACTTCTCTTGATTGATTTCTGATTATAAACAATAGTGCTCAAGAGAAAAACACTAAAGATACACACAGAGAAGTATAAAAGATAAAAGAATTTTAAAACTCTCCATTAATCCCATTAAAACAGAAAACAGCTATCATTTTGGTGATTTTACGGTGTATATAAATTAAACATTTAAATAGTTGAGATCTTATTTGAATAGGTATTTCTGTATCTAACACTTTGCAATGAGAATGAAACCATGCATCTTCTCACATGTTATTAAAAGTAATTATAATGATTATAAGTATAGTTTATAATATGGATTATTAAAACAATTTATTTTCCAGTTCTAGGACGATGGTGCTGATCAAAATTTTCATCATTAGTCATGTAGTGAATATTTGTCTTCACTTCTAATTGTTTCCAAACTGGATTTCTAGATTGTTTTTTCATCATTAGTTGTCTCCTACCTCCTCTTTCCTCTCCCCCTCCCCTCCCCCATCCCTATCCTCTTCCCTCCCCCCTTCTTCCTCCATTGTTTATGTTGTTGTGGAAGCAAGGGCCCCTTTCAGGTGTAGTTACCACATGCTGCCACCACCAACACACCCAGTCTGCCAACTTAATCCAATGTACTTCCTTCCTATTTTGTTCTCACCCTTCCCCACTCTCCTCCCCCTCATCATTTATTTTTAAGGAGCAGAAGGTATGTAATTTTTATTTTAAAAAAAACACAACAAACTTCCAATGTGATTCTGCAAAGCATGTGATAATGGCCCTCTCCCACAGCTTCCATTAAGAACTGTGGGATGAAAGCATGAAATCCCTCCATGGTGACTGGGAGGAAATATGAGAAGGCTGGGAACCATAGGAAAGGCCACAGGATGGTGATATGTCTGTTTTCACCAAGTTAACTTCAATTATTCAAAGCCCCTTGCAGTTAGAATTCTCAGGCAAAGCAGATGCCATCACATAGTGTTCCTGAAGCAACAAGGGGAAAGCCAGCTTTGTTCCTCTGCCTTCCAGAATTTTCCCTCAAATACCAGGCTGCAGGGGAAGAGGAGGCCTAGGGCAGTGCCTAGCTAAAGACTTACTTTGAAAACAGAATTCCACACAGTGGTTTGGGTTGATTATGAAGCAAGCAGGTCACTCCTCCTGTGTGGGGTAATCAGTGATCTGGTTGGTGTCAGGTAGAGAGAATGGAGGGGGAATGGAGCTATTTCAGTCTTGCTTTACTTATTTTCAATGTGAGGGTATCTGACTTTTTTTTTTTAAAGATTTATTTATTTATGCATAGGAGGGCTGGGGTACAGGCCAGAGTCACGGGAGGTGAGAGGATTCACCAGAGACAGAGTGGGGAGCAGAACAGGCAGACTGACTGAGCACTGCTTAGGGGAGCAGTGGGCAAGGCAGGAGAGGTCTGTTGTGCCATGTGGGTCCCCTCTCTGACCGGGCTCGAACTCGTGCTGCTGTGCTGAGACTGCTTCACAGTGCAGCACTCAACCTGCTGTGCCACCAGGGAGGCCCAAATATCTGACTTTAGTATCAGATGATCTCTGTTAGCATGGCCCACCTCAGAGTGCAGGAGGCCTTCTGAGACTGCTCCATGTGATAGCATTCTACGCCTTTCTCTGAAGCCATCTAGCTCACAGGCCTGTTTTGAGAGAGCATCTCTGCTTTTTAACTCATATGCAGCCTAGATGTCCGCAGGGGTCACCCTGTACCTTGACACTCAAAATTCCCACACCAAAGGCTTTTACTATGAAATGAAAGAAAAAGAGATTTAACTTAAGCAACCAGAAAACAACTAACTAAATAAAAAAAAAGTCACAGGGAGATGAAGTGTTTGCTCAGAAATGAGCACAATCTAAAAATAGTCTTTATCTTTCTGTTACCTGTCAGGAATGAATAAATTAGAAAATAAAATATCACAAGAGTCGGTAAGTAGAACCAAAAGCTTATCCTTGGGATATCGAAGTGTCATATAGAAATGTCTGGCAGTGTTTTTGCCAGAAGACTCTGGCAAGACTCAACAAGGAAAGAAAAGGAAAGAGAAAAGGAAAAAGAAGCTTTGGGCACAAAAAAAGTACTCATAGAGAAGAAATGAAAGAATTATAAAAATGGGCCTCCCTGTTGGCGCAATGGATTAAGCAACGTACTATGAAGCAAACTGCAGTCACAGAAGCACAACTGATCCCTGCCTCGGGCAAGGGAGGGGACCCACGTGGCGCAGCAGACCTCTCCTGCCTTGCCCACTGCTCTCCCTCAGCAGTGTGTTTCAGTCCATCTGCCTGTTCTGCTCCCTGCTTTGTCTCTGGTGGGTCCTCTCACTTCCCGTGACTCTGGCCTGTACCCCAGCCCTCCTATGCATAAATAAATAAATCTTTAAAAAAATTTAAAAAAGAATTATAAAAGTAATTAATATTCCTCAGGCATGTACCTTTTGGGTAGTTCAGGACTTCAGATTGCCTATTGGGTGGGTTTTGGTGATGGCTAGTAACCATGGGTGCATCTTCACCATGGTGAAAACAATGAACAATTCCAGCAACAGTGCTTGATAACAAGAACAATGACCAAACTCTCTAAATAACAACATAAAGATGCCTAAGACCAAACACAGGTTTGAAGAGTTGGAGCATAAGGTCATCTGTGGGGCTTGTTAAAAAAATAGCAAAAAAGTTTCCTCTAAATAGAAGTGACACATTGGCTTCAGATGGGATGAGGCAGGTTTATGCAGCTGCTGTTTGAGAGCCTGCCAGGGTGAGACTCACAGTTGAAACGCATAATTCCTACCTTATGCTGTTCTGTTTGCTTCTAGCTCATTGAGTTTTTGCAGCTGGCACTGTTATTTGGTTTGCTGTGTGCCACTTTGCCCTCCTCATTTGCAGTCTCCAGTTTTCTGTCTGTCTTCAGTTGCAGAGTTTCATTTTTACTGATAGAGGAGGTTGGCAGAAAGGTAAAGACCATTAAAAGGGCTGAGTACGTTTCTGGAACATTTACTTATGGGTCATATCAGATATTAAAACATTTCAAAAACTGTTAATAAGTCACAGGAAAAATAACAGTAGCTAATGTTTATTGAAACTTTCTGAGTTTCAAGGAGTGTTTTAAGCACCTAGTATGTACTAACACATTTAATACTTGCTACAACTACTGTTATCCCCACCTAAGAGTTGAGTAAGCTAAGGCATGTAGAAGTTAAATAATTTTCCGAACATAATCAAGATCTGAATTCAGCCATGTTGGTGCAAGAGACTAAATTAGTTGTATTACTTTATTGTTGTATAGTTTCAAAAGGATGATAAATCACAAAAGCAACTTGGAATTGTAAAAATCCTTCTAAGAAATCTCTAAAATTAAAAATATGGGCCCGGCAGAGGCACCATGAACAAAATTAAAAGAAAACAGACAGGTATTTTTGTAAAAAAATGTGTAAATTTTTGATGTCTTTACTATATAAGCAAATTTTCTAAATAAACATGTAGACAATTTATAATTCAATAGTAAAATGAGCACAGAGCATACATATTCTTTTCAGAGGAGAAATACAAGTGACCAGTGAGTTTGTGAAAAGATTTTTAATTTCACTAATAATTGGCTAGATAATACTTTTAACTGACAGAAATGAAAAGAACTTATAACATCTGGTGTGGTGGAAGTTAAGGCAAATAAGTACTCATACATACATTCTCTGGAATGTAATTTGATAATATCTATGATAAAAATATATTCTGAAACCTCAAAGTCATTTCCTGTCATTTATTTGACATTTATATTTAATTGCTTATGCATAATTACATTCGAGTGGCACATTGTTTCTTATGCAAATATAGCACTGTTTGCAATAGCAAAAAAATGGATTTACATCAATATGGACTATTTAAATGAATTATAGTACTTCCACATGGAATACAATAAATACAATGCTGCTATTTAAGGGTGAAATTTATTTTTCACACTTGGAAAAATGTCTATGTCATATTAATTGGTCAAAACAAAGCAAACAAAAACTTAAGTTGCAAAACAAAATGTTTAGCATGACCCTATTTCTGGTATAAAGAAAAACAACATGCATATAAGTAAATATTTTATTGAAACATGCAAATATAGGCACACTATGAACTAAAAATCATGCCCTACTGAGTGGAGAATACTGCGTTTCTACCAAATTTTGGGGCGATTTGGGAAGGCTTGTATAAACTATGGTTTTCTGCTTCAATGGAATGTACAGGGTAAATGAAGGTTATCGGGTTTATCCGTCCTCCGGCGATTAGTGTGGATGATGGACACCTGTGGTCCTGTGCGCATGCCTGATGGCGGGCACCTCAAGTAGGGTGTGGGCATGCGCAGGTGGGCATAACTGCGCAGAGACTGGACATACAAGACTGCTGTTGGGGACGCCACAAGAGCGGAAGTGTGGTGGTGGAGTAAGTGCGGTGTAGTGCAGTAGAGCACATCATGAGAACAGCTAAGACAACAAGGAGGGTGCTTGAACTCCTGGTGAACCTACCTGATCTGGGATGATTGTAGGACATGCAGCCTTTGTGTTTCACTTCTATTGTTTTATTCTGTCTTGACCTTTTTTTTCTTGATTTTCTTCTTTTTTTAAAAAAAATATAGATTAAATCGAGGTACCATTGTTTTACAACACTGTATTTGACTTAAAGGTATAGGATTTCCCCCTCAGGTGTTGTCACCACACTACACTGACTACTAGAACACCTGCTGTCCTCTCCCATTGTCTGTGGTGCTTCCTCCCCGCCTTCTCTCCCTTCTCCCTCCCCTTGTTGGTTTGACTTTATCTGATTTTGTTTTGTTTTCTATATTCCACATGTAAGTTATAACCCCAAACCTGCTCATACTAGGCTATTGTATATATTAGATTTTTACTGAGAATTTGGTGGTAACATTAAGGCGTTTCACTGTAGCAGAGTACTATTAATAGGTAAATTATTTAGTACTAGATATCTTTGCTCTTAAAACTCCTTTGCCTCTTTCCCAAACTGTTACTTGTTTTCTTCTTACCATGTTGCTAGATCCCTCTCTCTACTTTAGCCTTCTGTCTTTGTCGCACCCCCAAACCCAGACTTTGTCTTCTGGATAGCAATTAATTGAAACTGTCATCCTTCTAAAAACATTTTGCTGCTAGTTTAATAAATTAATGAATCAGTCAGGGTTAGTGTTAGGTTAGGTTGTGTGTGTGTGTGTGTGTGTGTGTGTGAGAGAGAGAGAGAGAGAGAGAGAGAGAGAGAGAGAACGCGAGAGAGAGAGAGAGAGAGAGAGAGCGAGAGCTCAAAACCAGAGTGGACTATGAAAGCACTTTAGTTCTCTATTCCTGCAATTGCATGCCAGGACTGGTGGTGGCAGCACCACGATTCTTGTTCCTTCAAACTCAAATCATGGCTTTCATTTCATGGTCCAAGTTAGCTACTCAAGCTTAAGCATCTAAGAAGGAAGGATAAAGAAGAGGAAACAGAGAAGAACAAAGACTAGAGAATGTCCCTATTAAGGACATTTTGGAGGTTGCCCATGCTAGACATGAGACACATGACTACATCCATATGAATGGGAGACTGGAACATATAACCTTTATTCTGAGCTAGATGTGCTCATTTGAAAATTATCCTCTATTAATCAGCAGTCCCTGCCACAACTAACAATGTTTGATCTGATCACAGAGAAAGACGTCAGGCTGAAGCAAGAATTTTCACAGAGGAATGAAAGTATATTCACTGTGGCTGGTGGCATGCATGGTGGGAAATGGAAGTCAGAGGCCATGTTGACTTCCAGAACACTGAAAGTCAAGCTGGAAAGTTTGATTTTGGCAATAGGAACTCAAACATATTCTTATATTTTCTATAAATTCTAGCATTATATTACCTGTCAATATGAATGATTTTTGATATTTTTAAATGTGAAAATTATAACCTTGTGAGGCCCATTAGTTGGAAAATAGAGGGATGGACAGAAACAATTGACAATACCATCATCCTAAAATAATTCCTGTTAGTGGTTTGAGTTTGTTTCCTCACAGTTTTTGAAAACATTGTTATAATCATAATGCACATATAATCCCTTTTTTATCCACCACTCAGTCTCATATCATAAATATCTTTTCATGTAGTCACAAGGTTTTCCTCAATATTTTTTTTTACAGACTGTATAATATCCTAGTAAAACAATCTTTTTAGCCATTTCTTTTGACTTTCCAGTTTTACTGAGATATATTTGACGTATAATACTGTGTATGCCCAACCATTTCTATATGACAGTCTACACTGTTGGCCATTTAGCTTGTGTACTGGCTAGGTTTGGTTTTGTGTTTTACATTTTATAAAGTGTTGATAGCCTCAACTTCAGATTTTTCTTATAGGTTATTACATCCTTAGAAGACATTCACTTCAGGTGTTGAAATAACCAACTGACTTAGATAACACAGGTTTTTAATTACCTCATAATGAAAATTAGGAATTGGTGGGGAGTGTGTCGGCAAGAGGGCTGCTGTAGCTCTCAGCATTTCATTTGATGCGCAAAGCCCGGAGCCTTTCTACAAAGGGATGACAGGTGCTATCTTGAGTCTGCTTCTCTAGTTTGACTGGTGAGGAATATCTTTCCTGCCAGCTAAACATTTAATAGAAAATAATAATACTGATTTTGTTATTTCACAGTGATCTTGTGAGAATCAAAAATGATAATATACACAAGAGCATACTTTATAAGATGTAAATTGAATATGTAAGTCAAAAATTCAAAGTTAAAAGAAAATTAGTAATTCAATATATTCTTTTCAAAACATCGCCTTTTGAATAATAAATATAGGAAGAGATTTGCTCAAAATTATGAAAACTATCCTGTTTTTGATAAACATTTGACAACTTAAAAGGTTCTGAAACATTTCATTCGCTAGATTGGGTCACATGGTTACCCTTGGCTTAGAACCAGAAGATTCTCTTTCACTGTTTTAGATTAGACATCAGATAACTCTCCTGTTCAGAACACTTTGCTCACCTCATAGTAAAGTTCCTTTTAGTAAAGAAGAAGAAATAATTATTGGGCAGGTAGTCATTCAAATTAATAGTTAAACATTAGGATTTATTGTGGAGGCAAACAAGACCACAGAAATGGTTTCTCAGGTAAATTCTCAAAGCTTGCCCTGTACTGCTACAGGGCATAGAATAGAATAGAGATGAGAACCAAGCCCTCAAAATACAGCACTGTAATTTCACATTAGTTTTTTATTATATTTTTTTAAATTGAAACCACATCTGTCTTAAAAATTCCCAGCAAACAAAACAAAACAAAAAAACTGAAGTGAAACTAAATGAATTAGAAAATCATTGAAGAGAATAAACTATGTTTATAGTATTTTATTAAAAACAGCTTGAAATCTTTATTTTTCTGATTATAGACATAATCCTTGATGATTATTAAAAAATTTGCAGAGCACACAAAAATTAAAAGAAAAAGAAATGAAAAGACTATCTCCAATATCCCCATTCAGAGATAATCACTATTATTGTTTGGCATAGTTATTCTAGATTTTCAGACATATGGATTTTTTTCATATAAAATCAGAATTTAATTGTACAGATACTTCAATTGTATAGCATACATTTTATATTGATATATCTGTGGTCTTTTGAAAGTAACAGGTTTTCTCTCTTTTTTTTTCCTCTATTTTTTGGTATGTTTCTCTTTAATTCAGTGTACTGTTATTGGGCTTTCAAGAATCAATTAAGAAAAAGAATTTGTTTACTGTGAAGGAAAATGCTATAAAAATAAGGTTACCTCTTACTAGTTGTGTAACCTTATATTAAGTTTCTTAACCTATCTAAGCTTCAGTTTTCTCATTTTTAAAACAAGACAGCTGAAAATAATAATACTGGTTTTTGTTATTGTACAGTGGTCTTGTGAGAATCAAAAATGATAATATACACAAGAGCATACTTTATAAGATGTAAATTGAATATGTAAGTCAAAAATTCAAAGTTAAAAGAAAATTAGTAATTCAATATATTCTTTTCAAAACATTGCCTTTTGAATAATAAATATAGGAAGAGATTTGCTCAAAATTATGAAAACTATCCTGTTTTTGATAAACATTTGACAACTTAAAATTTTATATGGTAAAAATATTCCAATAGAAATTGCTTTTTAAAAAGGCTTATGTGGTTTTAAAAAGTAAAAAGAATATTTTATTATGGCTAATCTTAAAATATTATTATATATTTTTAAATGTTATTTAAATAGAAAGTGCTCATAAAGGAGAAATAATGAAAATACTCCATTTTCTTCTAACTGGTTTTTAAAATGCAAGCTGTAGTTACGATAATAAGGACAAACCAGTAAATTTAGTTTGAAACCAGATCTTGAAATCGTTGACTGCACTTGTAACAAACATGTTTTCCTCTAATAAGCATGTAGCATTTCCCACTACCTCTTTCTTTTTGAGCTCAGACACTGACTGAGTAAGTTTTCCGGAAAACTCATTCATATTTCTGAGTATGCCCTTCTCTTCCCCATGAAAGAATAAAGTTACTTGCTAGCTTAGGATAGTCTTACCAGCTGTGATACAGACTTAGAAGTCTGGTCTTCAGAGAGGTTTGGTGCAAAATCTTCTGAATTCCCTTGTTTTGGGGTCTATATATAAGTGGAGTTTGCATCTGGTTGTAATGATCTAAATGTGACCCTATGCAGGCTGAGTGACCAGAAAGATAACTTTGCAAGGTTCAGTGATTCTCCTTGGAGAATCAGCTGCTATAAAACCCCTATTTTTTATACAGAAGGTATCATGATTGAAGCAGTGACATGAATTTATGGAGAAGGCCGAGATTTGTTTCATACAGCTAGAAAACAATTTTTTAAATCTGGTTCATAGTAATAATATAGATGCTTATTATGGAAAATTGGGGAAATATAGAAAAAAGGGAAAAGAGATAAATCTCACATGTCCTCTCACCAAAGTTCACTCTATTAACATTTACATATATGTATATAATAGCAGGTTGAATTCAAATCCAAGTTTGTTTCCTGAGTTTTTCACTTAATGGTACATTGTGAAAACATTCCCAGATCATTAAATACTTTTGATTTATTGTGAGCTGAAACTGCCTGTTAGGACTAAGTCACAAGCAACAAAGAAATTAAATCAGTGCCTTCTGGAAGAAAGTGGTGGCTTCTACTGTCTACACCTGTCTCTTTCTCTCTGTGTCTGTGACTATTTTTGCCAATAAGCTGCCTACTTCTGTGAAGTTTCAAATGGATGGCTTGATGTTTTGTTTTGGCTTTTTATTATGAGCCTTATTCTAACTTATAAAAAAGCACCAACTTTCACACAGTTGTTTCAAGTGAGTTTCTCTCATGAATGTTCTATCAGTAATAAAGTGAAAGGGATTCACAGATTTATTTCGTTGACGCAACGAAATTTGACTAGTGAATATTTTCTAAGACAAGAAGTCAACTGCTGAGGAGGAAGGAAATATTAATATGAATCTGGCTTCCTAAAGCTCTGGCTGAATTACTGTGGACTTGCCAGTAGGTCAAATACAAATTTTCTGTTGAAGTAAATACCAGCTTAGGGATCATGCTGCTTTTGATGATATTTTCAACCATTCTTGATACCATGAATGGAAATCTTAGAGAGAAAAAAAAAGTTACATTCACCCAAAGCCAAAAATCTTACACACATCTGGGAATTTGTGTAAATTTTTTTAACTGCTGTATGTAATTAAAATACCACTGAACATCTCACTTTTGACTCAGAATGTACCTTACCTTCTTTGTGTTCCTATAAGCCGCACTTAAGTCCTTAAGAGACCCACCTATTCATTTCGTGCACTGACCAGTCATGTCAATGCTGGTTTTCAGAAGACAGTGTCATTCCACTACTGTAAGTCAGCATCTGTCTATAGTAGCTTCTAGAAGTGTACTCAGAAGTGTGCAGAAAGCCAAGCTTCCACATGTCCTTTACACCATCCACACAACTATGCATTTATTGGAGACTTTCCTTTCAATTAATTTCACTGTGGCAATCGTTACTAAAGAATAGCATCTGGAAATGGATGTGTGTAAAATGGAGGCCCATACACTAACGCAGGAAATAACAGGTACTTCAGGGGAAAAAACCCAAAAAACAAAAAGGGGCAAAGAACAGTTTTTTTTAAATGTGCAAGGAACATATTTAAAACATAAAAGGGAGAGTAATGGCAGTTTTTGAAGTTTAAAATCAATCTTCATCAATGAGCCACATAAAATTCAGGATCAGACAAACAGGCTTGGGAGGTTGGGGTACCTATCTGGTGTGAGAGCCCTAATATATGATATTTTATTTATTTATTTTCCCCTCCCCCTAGAACTATAAATAATACCTTAATATTAGAACTTATAACATTATAACTTAAAATGTAATACTGTAATCCTATAGTTAAGAGCACCAAAGATACCGGCAAAATTCCACTGCTATACAACCACAAAGATGAACTATGGTACCAACTGTGCCATTGCCCATGTGATTTTGAGTCAGATCCTTAAACTCTCTGTCTCAGTTTCCTCCTCTGCAAATGATAACAATGTCCATCTTATTTTTGGGGATTTGAGTAAGTAATAAAATGCGCTTACCTGCCCCATGTTAAATGTTTAACAAATGGTAGGCCAGTATGACTATTTTCATTGTTATTATTATGCTTGATGTAAAATATCAAAGGAACACAGAAAGGCAAAGGACAAGGCATTTTGACACTATCTTAAAAAGTTCTTACTACCCTGGAAATTTCCACTAGTACTGAGCTTTGGTCATGTTTCTCTCTAGATGTCAGCAGTTCATCATGATAACAACTTACAGGGATGCAGAGAAGAGTCTCAGAGAGGTAGAGGAGTGAGCAGTTAGAGTGGGGCTGGGGCTGAGAGGTGAGCATGCAAGATCTGCTTCCTGCTGCATAGAGCAGATCAGATCTTCTCCCCCAGGGACCCCCAGAAGTAGCCAGCGGGTCTTCTGTCCTTGAGGAAAAGGCAAATGGCCATTAAACCAGAAAAGTGTGCTTGATGTAAGTGAGTGCACTTACAATGGTTAAGGACTATTCGACATAAAGTAGCTGTTGGATTTTTTTTTTATACAAAATCAATCTTACCTCCCTCATCTTTTCAAAGGAAGACTTTCCTGACCACCCTATTTAAACACACATCCCACTTAAACTTCCTATTCCTCTTCTCTGCTTTCTTTTCCTTCTCAGGAGTTAACGCACTGTAAGAGATTTAATTATTAAATTCTCATGTTCATTGTACATCTCCAGTAGATGTGAACTCAACAGAATATTCTTATTTTTTAGCCTTTCATTAAGGTAATATTTAATGAAGGTAATATTGGTTTATAATGCTATAGAAGTTTCAGGTTATAATTCAGAATCTATATGCACGGTATCATGGTCACCACCAAAAGTCTAGTTTCCATCCACCACCAGACAACCGACCCCCTTTATCCATTGTACTCAAGCCCCAACTCCCTTCCCTTCTGGTGACCACCAGTCTGTTCTCTATAGCTATGATTTGTTAAAGGTTAATTTATTTTGCTTCTGTTTTGTTCACTGGTGTCAACCTCACACCTAGCATAGTGCTCAATAAATATAATAAGTGTTCAATAAATATTTGTAGGATGGGAAAAGATAAATTGTCATTTCAGACACTTGTAGTGTGGTGCGTCAATGACCCTCAAAAGGCATTTATGAAGACTCTGTGATTGTACAGTTTATATATAAGGAACAGTTAGCGATTCGATAGTAAAATTTCTAGATCCTTTAAAACTATTGAGAGGATAAACACATAACATTAGAATTCAATGCATGACTTCTTAACTATTCAACTGGAACAGTGGAACTGGTAAAACTCCGCAATTTCTGAAATTCAATGGTTGTTATTTAAAGAGGAGGTAAGGATGGAGGGAAAAAAACTCCAGCTGATGAAATGCTACACAGGAGTGGCCAGTGATCACCACCATGCATTGAGTATGTACTGTATATCAAGTACGAACACATTTTTTTTTAAAGCCTTTCTAAGAGATATTAGATCTGTTTTTAGGTGGGAAGCTTAGAGCCTCATTCTAGCTAATAAGTGGAGTTGGAATTTGAATCTTGCTTTGTCTGATCCAAATTTACATTTTCTTCAAAATTTCAGATTGCCTTTAGCTAAAGCCGCCACTGTTCCCCAGTATTGTGTGCGGGATCTGTTATTTTGAAAAAATGGGCCCTGCCTTCTAACTGAAATGTTCGCAGCACCGGGCTGAGCAGGTGTGTAAAGCTGCAGTTACCCTGTGAAGTTGGTGCCCAAAGTGAAGATCCCTATCAAGGCAATGAGGGAAATACGAGTGCAAGAAAAAGCAGTGATAGTCTTCTTCTCTGTTAACAAAAAAAATTCTACAGCTGAGCAAATGCTGTGCCTGGAGGCACTTGACCCAAAGACGCTCTCACTACATCATGTTTCAAACTCCTGAGTTTGCTCTCAGAGCGTGAAGCACCTTCTTTTACACTTCTTCAATGATAGTAGATCTTTTCCCTTTTTAAGACTTCACTTGGGGAGACGGCCTTTTGGAGCTATATCCAGTGAATAAGGTGGGTGATGATATTTTGAATAAAAAGCAAGTTGTGAATAGAATACAATGATACTGGTTTTCTTTTGTTGTTTATGGAATGTTTTCTTAAGGAGATTGTAAAACATTTCTAAAAGTGCTTTGACTAATGTCTGTTATGTGGGAAAAGTTCATTAAACATCACGAACCTGCTTTGAAGAGTAATATTGGTCATTTGACTAAATTAGCTCTGCTCTGACAGTTAAAAAAAAAACAAAAACAAAACGACAAAAACCAGAAAAAGCTGTACCATAACTTTAGATCATGGCTTGATTGATTACCTGTGTGCTATCATATTCGGCAACGTTATGAATTATGGCTCTGCAATAAAGAGAACCAGGATGTAAGTGCTGTCTAGTTAAACACAGTAATACAGGGCAAACAAACCAGAATCAAAATGGCAGCTGAGAATCCTGAGAACCTAATAGTCGTTGAAACAAAAAGCAATGTGCTATGTTACATTAAAACGGTTAAAGAGAAAATAGATGATGAGAATAACAGCGGGTGAAATGATGTTTTTATGGTTATAGCTATGAAAGGGAAGCTAGAAGATGTTTAAATGATATTCTTTGCTGTTAGGGAGGCTGTCGTTTATAATGAATTAAAATGCAAAAAGAGGCAATCATTCATGTGATTTCTAGCCTCTGGCATTTCTAAGATATTTTAATATTTAGAAATTTAAAGGGCACTTCATATGAATGTATTTTTACACTGAAATTGATATATCAGAATTAAGCTCTTTCTCTTAGGAAGAGTTAACATTTTATAATCTCCATCACGAAATCTCTCAGTCAGAAGGAATGCATGGATTGGTTTAATACAGCTGTTCATCACTTAGTGAGAGCTGGGTAGGAATAGTTAGTTACAGTGTTACTGCTCATGGCCTGGGTTTGAAACTCACAGTATTCAAACAAGGTTTTAGTAGGTACTTCCCATCTTCAGAATCCATGGAAATATTTTATTTTATTAGTGGCCTACCACAAGTGAAGATCTATATCAACATTAAGAGCTAGCCACTAAACTGACATAATTTCACCTAATAAGCTAGTAATAAGAACAAGGGGAGGCATCTTACTAACCCAGAATAGGAATAACTTAGTAAATGATGAGGTCTTCAAGATTTGCTACGTATCACAATTGCAATTGTCAAAGTTCTTGCTGGTAGAAATGGCCGAGCAACTTTGCAAAAAGAGCAAGAAAACCACTTATGCAGGACCTCGAGGCACGCAGACGGCTCTTGTAGCATTAAAAAATCCTCAATAAAAAGTCCCTTGTTCTAGGAAGATCTTTAAAGAGAACATAAGTGGTTCTTCTGGCATATCAGAGAACATTTCAAATGAAGGTGTTTTTGAGAAACCATTTTAACCTTTAGCAAATCGTGGTGCCCCGGGATCTCAGAGAAGAGGAGCTCAGCAGAGAGCAAATGGAGGTGTGGGCCGGCCTGGCTGCCTCTCCTCCCCCACAGTGGCCCAGCTGTCTTCTGGTTGAGAAAGCTGGGTGAAGAGACAGGACAGATGGATGGGTGAATCTTTGTTCTGCTTTTTGTTTGCCACATACTTTCATGCAAATCAGTTAACTGGCTGAGGTCTCTGGCTGCAAAACATATTGAAAACGGTTTACTATGCAGGGCTGTTAGGAAAATTCTATGAGAGATTCAGTCTTTTGGTCAGCAAATGGTTGTTGAGCGACTGACTGGTTAGTGCCCACGATACGCATCACTGAGCAAGGTCAGGCCTCAAGAGAAGCCGTCCCAGGGCTGTTTGGTGTGCGTGCTCTGGCAGCGGCAGCGTTTACCTAGGCACAGTGGGGACCACTGAAGGCGCCTAACCAGCCTTGCCGATGGGGTGGGTGGTGGTCGTGGCAGGCTTCCTGGATGTGACTTACAACAAGGGCCTTGTTCCTACCAGGAACTCCACAACTAGTGTTTCTTCTTTTCTGCCATTCAGAATCCCCAGAATTTCCCCTGTTGCTATTTCCCTTGTAGATTAGAATCGACACATGGAGAAGTTGGGGTTCAGTGTGTGTTTGTGAGTGTGTAGTGTGCACATGTACTTTAAGTCACTTGCTTCCACCCCTTACCACTACCCCATGAGTTTAAAGAACAAAGAGTGGGGGAGGAGGGTGAGAGAGAGAGCGAGCACGCGAGCGCAAGAGAGCAAAGGAAGAAAGCTAGCTGTTCTCAACACTTTTCTATCCACCCCCCAACCTCCCCAAGAAAATCCCCTCTGAGATTTAACTGTACGTGACTATTAGAGCAGTGGATGAAGCAATCGGAAGAACTGTTTCTCATTGGCAGGAGGAGGAGGAAGCACAGAACCTGATTATGTGAGAACAGCCGAAAATACAATAATGTAGAAAGAGACAGCAAGTGCTTGAGAAGAGAAAGGAGGCCCAGCCAGGAGCCTTCTTGGACAGGGGAGACATTGAAGCCAAACATGGTCACACATTTGATAGCACCCTCCCTGGTGGGGTGGGTCCTCAGAATAATTGGGCCCTCAGATTTACCTCACTTAGGGCTTTGGAGTCTCTGTGCCTTTTGGGAAGCAAATGTAGAAGGCCTGGGACCCTGAGCTTACAAAAGCATGCTTGTGGTGCCTCTTGTTTTCCTTTGCAAAAGGGCAAGACTCCAGTCTCACCTTCTACTGGAGACTGACAGCGTAGGCAGCTGTCCTTGCCCAGTTCTGCTTTCTCAAGGAATACTGGGGCACAGAGAAAACCACGGGGTACTTACTGGAAGTACCACCAGTTTTGAACTCTTGAGAAGTCCAAAATCTTTCAGAAGTTCAGATGATGAAACTTTTCCTTAATCTGAATTTTCTGACGCTTATCTTATGTCATTCCTCACCTCTGCATTTAATGGGCACCTCAAAGCATCCAGGGATAACACGTGTTGCATTAATTTGCCAGCATCCCCTCCCCACTTGCACACTGGGATTGTTTCTATTCTGTTCTTCTGGGAGATGAAATCAGCTTACATCGAGGAAGAAATATAAGGAAGCATTTCAGAGGACTTGTCTCTGTCTGTGTCTAATCTAAGGATGGCATGGCACTTCAGTCATATGGTCTCTTGATGAGAATCTAGGGGACCAAGTTCTCCTTCATCTCAGCCCCAGAAGCCAGGGAGACCTCACCATCCCATGTGATAAACTCATTTTTATTCAGCAGGCACTCAATATTTTATGTGGTAGAGTTTGCCACTTTGTAGTAGTCATTAAAAAAACTTAGAACCACATGGCGAAGCTTTTCTATATCAACCTCGCTTCTGATTTTAGTTTTATTTCTCTTGGTCTCATTTTGTTCACTTCCTACTTTTAATTTGCTAACGTATGTCTCTTTACACACCGCTCTAAATCTTTCGATGACCAAAACGAGAGGTAAATCAAGTATCTACAGTCACGTGTTCTGTTCACTTAATAATATCACATTGGTGATCTGGTGTTCCATGGAGAATTTTTCAGAAGGAGATAACATGCACGTTAGATGACTCAAGACTCTCATCTGGCAGATTGAGTTTTTATTGCACATTAACAAATTGACACTTGGGATCATGTAAGAATCTCTTGTGGACATTGTAATTGTGTCTTGAGTTCAGAGACTGTTCCTCTTGTGCCATTCACTTCTGTCATTACTGTACACCAGACTCATGAATCCGCTTTAGCTCCCTTGAACATGCCAAGCTTTTACTCATCTCAGGGCCTTTGCACATACCATTGCCTTTTCTTGGGTTGGTATCCCCTCCACTCTCCCAGGCTTCTCTTCCTCATTGCTTAGTGGCCATTGGAATAATCAGGAGAGTTTTCATGGATGTCCAGGCCCCAACCCAGACAAATTAGAGGGGATGGGGATAGGGATGGCACCTCGGTGCTTGTATTTTGTAACAGCTTCTCAGACGATTCTAATTTTCAGTCGGGACTGAGACACAACTTTAGGTCTCAGTTTAAATGTCAGCTGCTCAAGGAGACCCTCCTTGACCACCCTAGAATGCAGATATTGTCTTGCTTTTTAACTCAACTTCTCTGTTTCCTTTGTCATTGTCATTAGGGTTTATGATTATTGTATTCATTTGAATGTTTTTGTCTGTCTCCTCCTGCTAGGACACAGGCGCTGTGAAGACAGAAAACGCGTCTGTTTTCTTGGTCATTATGCTTTTTCTCACTGCACGGTGTCATCATGCAAACAGGACTGAGTTTGCAGTGAGGATGACCTTCATGATGTGTACTCATCTGTGGCCTCCTGCAAGGCAGCCAAAGCTCCCTAAAATGTTCTGAGAATCCACATCAACATCCAGTGGATATTTCACATGCAAAACGCTTGCACACATTTTTCTTTTCCTCAGCCCTGGTGTCCCAGAATTCTTCATGTGAAGTCTATAAATAGATCCAATTCAGACCATCTCTTATATCTAGGTCTTTCTCCTCTTGATCTTAAGCCATCATGAGAACTGGATCTTGCACATAGTAGGTTCTATAAATGTTTGTTGACTTGAATGGAGTTGAATTTATCTTCATATCTGTGTAAATATTTTGACCAGGATTTCACTCCGGGCAGTAGCATTTATAATTACCCAGAGATCTGAAGGAATTGTGAACACATTGCAAAAGTTAAATGTGTTCATTTAGGTGACTCAGCTATAGGATAAATAGTTGCAGATGGTCTCTACACCTGGACTTCACAGGACAAAACAAGTAAATTTGTGTTTGGAAGCAAGTAGCAAAACCCCAAGGAGTTGGAAAACACCTCATAGTCACGACCTTACTCCACAGGTGCTCGTCCAGGAAGGGTGAGTGCAGGCCAGGTCGCACCAAGTCGACGTGTTAAGTTCCAAGGTGTTTTCTCCCCTTCAGATAAATTAAACCAACATCAGTGGAATGGACTTTTTTGCTGTCGTTGCTTTACTTTACTTCCTGAAGGAATCAGCCTGGTATTTCATTCTTCCTTTTCCTCACTTTCATGTACTTTGCTGGTGGGAAATGGGGCTCGGGAAGGTGAACATGGTTGGAGGGGAGGAGAGAGGTTGATGAATTCGGTCACGTAGCAAAGGCCTTTTTCTACCTCTTATCTGGGGAAGTTTTCACATTGTCATGGAGAGAAATGCATGTGCACACACACACACACACACACACCTACTCCTAAGCCCACACAACTGAAACCCCCCTCTTCGCAGAAGCCAGCTACAGGAAATTGACTTATGCACAGGAACTTGCTAATCTCTTTTGTCACATTCGGATTGTTCCTGCTGCCTGGGTCACACTTAACCCAACAGTCTTCGTGGGCCCAACTCGAACCCTTTTTAGCTCTTCGAATGTGAATCAATTATATTCTTGGAGAAGAAGGAAAGGTTGATCTTAGAAGGAAATCATAACAGTGAGAAGGCTTGTACTTTGGTTTTTACTTACCTCCCTGGCTGAACTTGACTTCCGGAGTCAGTCACTTTGGTGTCAAAGATACTTCAGCATTCTACAACAGGTAAGACTTTTCTTTTTTAAAGATATTTTTTCAGCATCAAAAGAAATCTTTCTGATTTTATTTAGCTTGTACTCTAGGCTAAACAGTATCTGCACAGGTATTCTACCTGTTGTATATGGAACCACGTCCCAGGACAAAATGAGAGTGATAAGAGAGTGATGTCCACATATCCCTCCACCCTCCACCCCCAAATCCTAACTAATTAGCTTTTTGGTTTTCCAAATCTTCTCCTAGAGAATTCATATGCTCATGATAACTATGACTGAGCTCAAATATTTGTGTGATTTAAATATCATGCTATGCTTGGTGAAATAAATCTAAGGTTTCTTCAAGTCATACAAATATGAGTTTTAAAATGTTTTAATTCAGAATAGAAAAAGAATCAAAATCCCAATAAAGTAGATTTGGATCTGGATTTTCAGAAATCTTGTTTGTTTTACCTATTGCCAGTGCTAAAATCCTCTTCTTCATAGTGGTATATATAGGCTGTATAAATTTATATACATATTTATAAATTAAGTCAAGTTTTTGAGGTGGCTTGAGTTGGAGACACATTGTGAGGTGTCAGTCAATAGCCTGGGTTGTAATTAATGCTTGGAAAATCACTGGTTTAATTTGTTTACTACATTAAAGCTGCCATTGAGATATTTAAGCAAGCAAGCGACAATCACTTTCAGTAGAAGCAGAAGCTGTGGAGGACATAAGACAAATAGAAAAAAATTCGCTACTTTGAAAAAACCTTACAATCTACTAGTTTTAGTCTGAAAATTAGGGAACAGTGTAAAATGGGAATTAAGTGCTGAATGAGATGACATTGGTTGTATAGGAGTTTTATGACAGGGTTTCTGAGAAGGGGACTGGAGTCGACTAGAAGACACCGGCCTTGGAAAGATGAAATCTGAGGAGATGGAAGGAGGGAAGGTTCTGATTTCACCCTGGGAGGTCTGTGAGGGAAAGGCACACCCCGAGGAAAAGAAGAAAGTCCATTTTACATTGGTTGCAACATTAGGGTATAGACAGTTCATGAGGGTTTTGAGCGACTCTGTTCAAGAGTTCTTTAGTTTTCTTAGGTCATCAGGCTCCTACTTCTAAACTCTCATGGCTGTAACAGAATTCCCTGTGAGAAAGACCCAGGTAGCTTTGTCTCTCTCCATCCTAGTGGCTGTTTTATGTGTTTTATCTGTGGCACTCCCTGACTATCTTTACCTAGCACATCATTTCAGAACTGCCTTTCTGGTTCCTGCACTCTAAAGAGCTCTTTCAATCATCCAGTAATTAAAATGGTCTTTGGAAGGGTGAGTTAGTTGACTAATTACAAGTCTTTATTCTTCATCAGCTAATCAAATATTCCATGAAGTATATGTTAGTTCCTTTGCATAAAAAGAGATGTTATGGATTTGCGGCTGTTCTTTTCTTGATGATTTGAGTTTTTTTTTTTAATTCTCTGAACCATGAAATTGCTGCCTCTATAGGATATTAAAAACACAGTTTAGTGAATAAGAACTCAGACCTTGGAACCAGATTCTCTTGTGTTGACTCTTCATGCTGTCACTTCTGATCTGGGAGAAACTTGTACATATTATTTCACTACTTTAGTCCTCAGATTTGAAAAAAAAAATCTAAATTAGATGTAGTAATAACTGAAGATACAAAATTCAGAGGGTTGTTGTGTGGGTAATATGAAGGAAAAATATAGAAGACATTTACATATTTCTGTCTGACATAAAACAAACTCTCAATAAAGGTAACTGTTATGACTCCTGAATGAAGTTGATATGGTCCTTGGCTTGGGAATAAGATATCCGTAAAGTATCTTTTAAAGCCAATATTCCTTTCAAAGGAAAATGAAGGTGAGAGATGGAGGGTGGAAATTAATATTTTTTTGAGCACCGAGTATGGATTAGGCACAGCGTTGGATGTTTTATAGTGATAATGTATATGGAGAAAAAGCCAATATTAGAAACAGATATTTTTAAGCCTCTCTGTAAGAAGCTCAGACTTATAAGCCAGCTCTCCACAGACGCCATATTATTTGTGGGCTTCTGTGAATAATGTGCTCTGAATGCTTTGGGTGGAATTACAGAGGTGCTTGGGATTAGAGGTAAGAGGATGACTTCTTCCTGGGTCAGCTTAAATGAAGTTGCTTAATTTTATGGTATTTTCACTTCAGTCTTAGCAAGACCCAGCTAAAAATCCATTTCTATTTAGGAACTGGGACTATTTTGACAAGGAATTCCCAAGGTGCTAATCTGGATTTTGGATGTTTGGGTCTGGGTGAAAGCCAAGATTAAAAGGTGTCCTGCTTTCCTGGTCTACACTCCTGACTAGAGATTCTTTTAGGTTAAATAAGCTCGTTAAAAAATGTAAATATGGTCATTATGCAGGGGGTTCTCAATTATACATACAGGTTACTTTGGTTAATTAGCAGTGCTCTTTTCCTTCTAGAGACCCACTAATATCACAAAAGAGGAAATTTGGGGGTGTTGTGTAAGGAAAGGGTTGGACGAATCTGGATGGGGATGCCAAATTAGAGCATGGAAGGCAGCATGACAATATTGGGTGCTGGGGTGGCATCCAAGTGAGAGCAAGGAAGGGTGGCAGAGATGGAAAGGGGGGTGGCAGGGTGTTGGGAAGAAAGGTTCTTCCTACTGATTCTGTAGTCAGTTCACTCCAGCACAGCCTGAAGGCCTTGAGCACCTTCTCCTGTAAGAAGCGGGCCTGCTGCTCGCCAGGTGTGGACAATTGTTCAGAGATAATTTGACTCCTCTGGTTCTAGACTGTGTTCTAATGTTGGCTGAATATCAGCAGCATCGGGGAGCTTTTAAAAAATAATGGTTCTCACGTATCCCACCCCATCCCTGGAGTGAGGTCCAGGAATCTGTATGATTATAAATGTAAGTTCCCCCAAATGACTTGGAGGCCGTTATATTACTGGTGAACTTTGGGAGCCATTAGTCCAGAAATCTCCCAAGCGCAGAGGTGGTGAGTGAAGAGCCCAAAAAAGGCAAAGTGACCTTCTCTCCAGTGTGATTAATAGCCTCACCTGAAAATATTTTTCCTTTGTTTTGATTTATTAGGAGAATTTCTGGGATGGAGTTAAGTGTGTGAGCGTGTTTACTGCTTTTGTGAAGCATATCGACTTTTTAACATACAGATGTAGGGTGCTCCTTAAAAAAATCCTGAAGCGCTACATACACACAAATGTTATTTACTATCACTCAGAGAAAGTCTGAAGAAAAGATTTTGCATTCAAGGGAGAAAACGTCAAATCACTTCCCATTTCTCTTTTTCCTATAAAATAGAATACTGAAGAATCACTTTAGGAAGAAAAAGCATTGCAGAATGTTCAATTCCTTCTTATCTTGGAGACTTCTTATTGCTGTACTTAATTTCTTGTAAAACTGAAGTCAGTAATGGACTCATCCCCATTTCGTAGAAAAGAAAACCAAGGAAGAAAGTGGTTAAGTAACATGTAGTGTGGTTCTCATCACATTTGCCATGAGAACCGAGGACTGCCATCCACTCAGTCACTGAGTAAATAACTGGGTAATTTTTATAAGTGACACCATGGAAAAAACTAACAAATAAATACATGTAGTGAGTATTGTCCAAATTGGGAGAGAGTGGATAGAATTAATTGACCCAGATAGACCTCCTGCTCCATCTTTTTTTTTATTATAATGTTTTATTCATTATGCATTTGCATAATCTGTTAACCTAAAAGCATGCTTATTTGGGAATAAGGTGAATTTTCAATGGCTTGAGTTAAAAAAAAAAAAGAAATGTTCTTGCAAAATATCAAGTGAGTTACTGGCAGTGAGGTGTGGGAGCTGATGTGCACTTGCTCACAATTCATTGCAGTGTTTCCAGAAGTTTTGCAAGCCAGTTCTTGAACACAGCCACGTGTTAAAAATTAAATGACTACTCACAGTTAAATAAATTATAGTAAAAATAAAAGCGTTAAGTACTAGAAACTCATGACTTCCTAATTATTCACTCCATATTACTATGACCTATATTCTTGAAGTTATTTACCACAACATACATGGGTTATAGATATATATATTACTGGTTACTAAGCATCTTTTTTCAAGTTTGTATTCAGCGATGTCATGTGGCTTGGAACAGGCCATAGTAAGAGTATTTATACCATGAAAATCGGCAAACAAGTCAGTCTCCCCACATTTTTTTTTGAGGAGAGTCTGTTAAACATTTACCAGCATAGCACTCAGGAACTGAGGCAACTTGACAATGTGTGTAAAAGTCATTAACATGCTCATACATTTTGATCCATTAATTCTGTTTCTGGGAATTATTTATTGTAAATAAATAATTCAACGAGGGAAAAAACATGCATGAACACAGTCAGTTGAATATAATTTATAACAGAAAATTCTGAAAATAATAGTGATTCTGGTGGCGTTAACTCCATGTGATAGTCTGCAGTTATTAAAGGTCATAATTATGGCATGTAAGAAAATATATTTCATATGGTGTCAAATTAGAAAACAGGGTTAAAAGTTTCACTTACATTCTGATTTTGTTATGATAGGGGTTAACTGTGAGCATAAAAAAGAAATGTTCAATTGGTGAAATAGAATTTTGCTTTTATTTCATTTAGTGTCGTAGTGATGTGTGTACATTTAAAAACCTGGGGCAAATTTGCAAATTAGCGATCTTAAGTAGTTTGAATATTTAAGGATAAGGTTATGAGGATTTTTCTGGACCAAATGAATTTGTTTACCTTTGATATGTAGATGTGTGCCTTGAATCCTGAGACAGTGAATTATAAAGAGAGTTTGGATCCTGGCAGTCTAAAGTGATGATTGCAAGGGGATTTCTTTGGGTAGTCAATGGAAGAGGGAACTGCCTGGGTAATCGCTATTCAACAACAAGGACTGCAGAGGCTACAGAAAGGCTATGGAGAAGGAGAGGATATTTCTTAGAAAGAGACAGAGAGATGCTGATCTCAGAGATGAGGAAGGTAGATGTGAGAATCATTCCATTTAGATCTGAAAACAATAAGGTTAAAACCAGAAAGGAGGGCCTTCCTGGTGGCGCAGCGGGTTGAGCACCACACTGTGAAGCATCTGCAGCCACTGCAGCGCAAGTTCGATCCCTGGCCAGGGAGGGGACCCACATGGCACAGCAGACCTCTCCTGCCTCACCCGCTGTTCCCCTCAGCAGTGTATTTTGGTAGATCTGCCTGTTCTGCTCCCCACTCTGTCTCTGGTGAATCCTCTCACCCCATGTGACTCTGGCCTGTACCCCAGTTCTTGTGTGCATAAATAAATAAATCTTTAAAAAAAACACCCCAAAACAGAAAGGAAATGATGCTTCTCAATCCTGGGTCCTCAGACTTTAACATATATAAGGAGTCAGTTGACTGGATGATAGATATGCTGACAAATGAAAATTCCTCCATTCCACCTCTTTGGATTCTAATCCAAATTGTCTATACATTTGAGACATTCTAACAGATTAACGGTAGTAGGAAATGCCCATCTGTATGTGCGTGTGTACATGTTGGGGATGAGGCTGTTACCCTGAGGTTTAGAATCTAAGGGCTTTTGATGTAGATGGGGTGTGACAACAGAGATAGGCCAGGGACAAGTGTATGTGTTGAATCTATAAGAGCAAACTAAAAACAGGAAACTAGTCTTAATGACTTTCTTTAGAGGAATATAGTTTGTACCACAAAATTCCCTTCCATAGTTAACAACTTTTGGCAGGTACTGGAGTCAACTGAAAGTAGCTATGAACAGGGAAGTACAGGGGGTAGCAGAAAGAAGTGGCTAGAGAGTCTAGGACCCATGCACATTCAATTTCAGACATTGGGACATGGTGGTAACCGCTGCCAGGCACCAGGGGTTGGGTTGCAGTGCTGTGGGGCTGTCCACAACCACTGTAGCGCGAGTTAGATCCCTGGCCAGGAAGCTAACCCACATGGCACAGCAGACTTCGACTGTCTCGCCTGCTGCTACCCTCAGCAGTATATTTCGGTAGATCTGCCTGTCCTACTCCCCACTCTGTCTCTGGTGAATCCTCTCCCTCTCCACACCTCTGGCCTGTACCCCAGCTCCTGAATGCATAAATAAATGAAATCTTAAAAAAAAAAAAAAGAATAAACCTGAGTAGAATATGCACTGTGATGCCCTGAAAACATTATGGCTTTAGTATTTGATAACATTACATTAAGGTAGGGAAGAAAGTATAATATTTGAAGAAGTGTAGTGCTTCACAGATAGAACTTAAGCTCTCCTATTTCTCAGTAACAATTAGATGGACGCCATAACAACAATATCACAAAATAAACATATCCAAAGGGAATGACATTGCTGTAGCGGAAGCATATGTTAACAAGCTTTTCTGCTTCACCTGGTTTTAGAAGAGCTTTAGCGATTGTAGTAAGTGCTCAAATACCCTTCCATAGCTTAACTTCTTCCCATTTTTTACACTGAAGGTGATTCATGTTCTTCCTCATCAGGGCTATTAGTCTCTTGGGACATGTCATGCTACATCAAGGACGAATCAACCAACTTGATGCTGGAGACATAACTCAGGGTCTGTGGGAGATACATGCAAGGTTCTGACACTTGAAGCCAGACCTTCTCCACACGTTCCTGCTGTTGCCGGGTCCTGTGCTCGTCCATGTGCCGATTGGCTTATCCTGCTGTAGAGTAGTGTCTCTCAATCACATTTGGGCTCACCAGTTCCTTTAAGACTTTGGTGAAAACCACAGACCTTCTTTATGAGAAACCTGCACATTTGCCCTACAACTTGAAGGGGCTTAGGAACCCCTAAAACCACCCAGGAGTTGCCAGTTGTCCAGTAAGACCACGTCTGACTAAGTAAGAAGCCTCTTACTAAAAACTCCTGCCTCAGAGGCTATCGTTACACCAGAGGAGAACTTGCAGGTGTTGGGAAAGTTCTGCTTATTGCTGATGTTGGATTTAGTACTAAAGAGAAAGGTTGACAATTCCAGGGAACGTTGAAGTGAGAATGAGATGGCAGATGGTGTGTAGTTTAATTGTCCTGGATCCTTAAGTTGAGGAAACATGTGGGACTAGAATGGTTCTTTCCAGAAAATAGCTAATATTCAAATGCTAATTCTGAAATCTTTCACCTGAAGCATCAATTCCCACTTGGGAAAGCAGACTCTCAAGGTTCTACTTATTTGCTGTCATGTGTAGCTTGGATGCCATAAGAGATGCAGGTAGGTTATAAAGACTGATGGGGACACCTCCAGAGTGTAGTGAGTGGCATGGGGGCCCCAGACTTCCCACTTGTGCTGGGTGCGCAGGTGGGGCTGAAAGACATTAGACAGCGCATACTGAGCTTGCTTCTGAGTATAAAATGTAGGCTTTCCTGTCGGAAGCAGGGCATCTGATAATTTTGGAGATAGTCCTTTTCCTGTGTAACATCTAGGCCATGAAGTCCAGTTGGTCATCATCTGTTCCTTGGTAAATGACATGCAATTTGGAAACTGGAGGTTTTCGGCTAAAAAATCATGACTCTGTAATCTCCTGTCCACTTGGACAGTGATAAGAGCTCAGGGTCTAGCCATTTACTCAAACCCATCTGTTTAAATTAGTCAAATGTGTTGAAAGCGAGACCGTGTCATGAGTTATGGAATGAGAGTAGGGAGATTGAGGATGGAGAGGAGGAATACATCCCATCTTCAGCTGTCCAGAGGAAAATGTACATGCAAGTCTAAAGCAGCTGTGAAATATCAGTGAGGCTTCTTTCAGTCGGGCAGAGTGCAAGAATTGTACAGCTTTCTTTGAGGTAGAAAATGAAACTTCATAATAAATTATTCACGTCATTAGTACAGCTTAACTTCTGCAATCATTTTAACTACTGTACACCTGTGACTAGGTCTCCTGCTAATTTCAATTCAATATATTCAATTTATTTTAATTTAATACATCTAGTGCATTTTAACAGTAACACTGCATGAGAGATCAGCCCTCAAAACAGCAGCACCAAAGCCCAGTGTCTCCAAGAGATGGTTTCTCCCACTTTGTCATTATGCCTGACAACTCAGTGCTGACACCAGAACTGACAGGCACACATCTCTTTTTCGATGCTTTTCCTTTCTTTCAGAGGCTCTTTTCTCAAGCAGCATTTCTACATCTACCTCCCACCTCATTCTGGCTGTCATTCTCTAGAGCATTTCTAAATACACACGCCTCATTGTGAACCTTTTCCTTCCCATCTTGCACATTTTTCTCAGATGCCACATGAAAAAATCCTGACTGTCTTTGTTTCAATTGTATGCTGAAAATGAGCTCAAAAAGGATTGAGAAGTGTAAGAATGCCTATGATTATTCCTTCCAGAGAAAAGCCACATGGAGGGATTCAAATTTAAATGATATAAAACCACTGCCATCAGCTACAAAAACCTGTCAAGAGTTTAGAAATCTTCTTTGACATCCTTTAAGTTAAAAGCTCATTTTCTTCACGTTCTAATATTTTGGAGCTGCAACTTCCTGAAATTTTTATTGATAGTCTCTCTCCCTTTGATTGTGATATGGGAATGGGGATACAGGAAATAGGAGGGGGTAGATGTTGACAATACCACTATTTCCTATATCTGCCAGCATAAATTGTCCTATAATACTATTCACAGAATGTCTGGTAATATTAGTTAGCTGTAATAATGCTCACTTTAAAAATAGAATGGTAATACATATTTATTATAGTTAACGATGGCACGTGCTTTAACTGAAGTATATGTATACATATCACTTATCAATATTTAAGTTTTTACGTATTAAAAACATCATCATCCTAGTGTTTTCCCTCCAAAACATGCAAAATCTATAGAAAGAAACTTAGAGGAAATGCTGACTACTTTTAAGTACCATTTATATTAATGAAGGACAATTACAGTATTCTTTCCAAGTCCTATGGCTGTTTTCTTTTTCCTCATTCTCTGTATCTAAGGAAAAACAATTTCAAAAAGTTATTCTGTTAAATTCTAGAGTCATGAAAATACATGGACAGGTTTTTGCATGGTATCCGGAGGGGGTGTTCTAAGTAAAACTTGGGTTGAAATTTAAAACCCAAACCTATAGCTTTGGATTTCCCCTCAGGTTACCCATTTGACATGTCATCCAGGAAAGACCCATCACACATATATATGGAAGGAAAGAGAAAAGTTTCTCTTCCAATAGGTTCTAGATGCTTGTGGTTTTCAGTTTAGAAACTAGATTGTGCAAGTAAACTCATGAACTGACTTACCCACGTTTCTAGTTTAAGTTCATGATGATATATATATTTTTAACCTGTGGCCTGCCAATCTTAGGAGGCCACTATATATAAATATATATATCTGGCAGATGACATGATGTTAGTTTCAGTGTACAACATAATGATGTTTGTATTTATTATCTAATGATCACCATAATAAGTCTAGGCAACATCCATCAGCATACAGTTAGACATTTTTTCCCCATGATAAGAATTTCAAGATCTACTTTCTTTGCAACTTCAAACATGCCGTTCAGTGTCGTTAGCCACGCTCACCATCCTGTACATCCCCCATCACTTACTGGAAGTTTGTACCTTTAACTCCCTTTCCTTACTTCATCCCACCTTTCACCCTGGCAAGCACTAATCTGTTCTCTGCATCCATGAGTTTGCTTGTTTTTTGTTGTTTGGCTGTTTTTCTTAGATTCCTGAAGTTACATTATCATAAAGTTCCCTCTGATTTAGTAGTCCTTTCATGAGAGGTCTGAAATGAGCATACGCAATCTCTCCCTTCCCCCATTTATTTATGTTACTTGAAGATTAAATATCCATGCCTCTTCCTCTGCATGTTTGGTTAGGATGAATATTATTTCTCTGCAGCATACTTGCATAGTTCATTATCTTATCTACCAATTAAAGTTACTGTCTGGGTTTTTAGTTGTAGTTGCCAATTTTGAGCATGCTTAACAATTCTTAAATAACAGAACCTTAACAAACTAATTACTAGGGTAAAATTCAGGATAAGTAATAAAACAAATTCAGCTGATGTCACAGTCTTTTAGGGTTTGACCAGGAACTTTAAATATTTTTCCTTTTTCTAGAAAATATCAAAGAATAATTTATAAGTAATATCACCAGAGAAAAAGTTGAATGAGCTCTTCTTGCCACTTAACATATTGTGTTTCAAATTATTATATTAAATGGCTTTAGAAATGTTTCTTTTCAGAAAAATTACAAGTAGCTGGGCAATATGAATTCATAACCTTCAACCTTTGATCATTTTCTATTAATCCTAAGAATACAATAAGAGACATTTTATTATAAAAGCTTTTCAACACAATGATTTTTTAAATAATTAAACCTAAAAACTATCTGAAACGACCAACAGGAAGGTATGATAAATAAATTATATTTCAGCCAATAAAATAGTCATTAAAATATTTTTAGAAAAATGCTTAATAGATGAAAAAAATCAGAGTATAAAATTAAATATATTTTATTTAAGAAGACCTCTATATTTTTATACATGGATTCAGAATATGAAGGTAGATAAATCAATGTCAAAAGTTATCATGTCATGTATAAGATTACCTATAATTTAAAAATGAAAACGCTTTTCATTTTTTCTGTTATTTTCTCCAATTAGCATGTATAGTTTTTATAATAAAAAAGGTTGAAATTCTTAATAAAATCAACTTCTGGTGTGAGATTAATAATAAAATGATAAAGTGATCTTGAGATAAGAATTATTTTGACATTTTGAAGGAAACCCAATGCTCTGGGAAATTTCTAAACTCTATAATTATATTTTATGTCTAAGATTTAGAGGGATCTTGAATTTCTTTTGTTTTGAACCTTGATAAGTCATATAAAATCATAGAAAGATGTTGGAATAATTAAATAGATTTTGATGGTTTATGATTTTAAAATAAAAGGAAATTAATTTTTGTTAGTATCAGGATTTAAATAAAATATAAAATATTCAAGTGATGAATATAGATGATTATTTAAAAATTCTTAGCATGTGAAAAGTTTCCCAAAGGAATTCTTTAAAAAGCACATTTTCCTTAATGCATCTTAACTATTTAATTTAGAAATAATTGACTTTCAAATATTTTGAAAGAACTACCTGTTACAGGGCAGGGAGAGGCACATTTTAGAACTCCCAAACCTGCTTTTTTAAAATGGGTTTTGCCATTCGCTGCATTAAGACAAACATATAAGGTCTTTAATGGAAAGGAACTTTAATACAGTTAGGGTATAATACAGAAAGGATAAAGAACATAGTTACTAAGTTAAGTATCTAAAGTTACCCAGCTCCTTGAGGGTAAAAGTTTAGCTAAATAGGATTGGCCCAAAGCAAGGCCCAAAAGCCTGCCACACGTCTAAAGGACCTTTTAGTAGAGAACCATAGAAAAGGGTCAGAAAGAGTCAGACAAATCCAGGAGGAAAAGAGTAAAATTAAAATTAAGATGAAAGTTGCCATTATTAAGCTCCCACGGGTTTTTTACCCACATCTGTTTAAACTAGTTTAAGACCAAAAAGCAACAGCAGTTTTTTAACATGTACTTCTGCTCCACGTGCCTCCTCCAGGTCTCCTTGCTGCTCTCCATCCTACTTTCTTTTTCCTCCCTTCCTTCTATCCTCCTATCTCCTCTCTCCAGCATCTTCTTATCCCTGCTCAGCTCCACCCACTTAGGGCAGAACCGGGATTTTGGAACTTCCCCCTTTCTTGGGGACCACCCTGTTACATACCTACTACGAAAATCATAAATGTATTCATTTTGCTATCAGGTAGGAAAAATACTTATACCTTTGTGGCTTTTTCCCCTACATAGTGATACCACATATCTGAAAGTTCGTTAGTTTTAAATGCCAAATATTAGTTGGAACATTTAAAAATTATTCAAAAGTTTGATCAGTTTATCGTAGGAGGGTTTTCCTTTTAAGCACGTGTGAAATCTTGTGTTTGATTTGTGTAGTGTTCCTGGTTTTGTTTGTCTTTTGTGCATGCTTCTTTCTGACCTCAACAAAAACTCCCAATCATGTCGGGGCAGCTACTGTTGCCGAGTCACATATCAGCACTGCTTTTGGCTGCGAGTTACAGAACGCTGGATTGATGGCAACTTCAAAAAGCCCAGATAAATTTCTCCCACAGCACAAGAGGCCTGCAGGTCTGTCTTCCTGGTGCCAGCTCAGTGGCTCTGGGATACTGTCTCCGTAGTTCTTTGGACTCTCTTTATGGTTACAAGATGGCTGCTGCAGCTTCCAGTCTAAGCTCCATCCAGAGGTATAGAACTGCAGTGGTGGTGGAAACAAGGCTGACTTGGCAATGGCTGTAGCTTTTTATATTTTATTTAGGAAAACAGGAGCTTTCCTAAAGACAAAACCCCCGCTGCCCCCCCTCCCACCCTAACCCCACCATAATCAGCTTCTGTGTCATTGTTAAAACTGAATTACAAGGCCACCTCAGTTGCCAGGACACTGGGAGAGACAGGAAATAGGATTTTTAAATCTTGCATTCTTAATGAAGAGGGAAAGTGAAGAATGGGATGGGCTTTGGGGATGGGGTGAGAGTTTGGTGGGGGTGGTGGTGTGCTATTGTTAGGAGGAAGAATATTGGTTTTTTTGGCAGAGAGTAGAGGGAGAAATATATCTTATTCTTTTTATACAGAAGGCACCAATAAGATAACCCAAAGGGATCCTTTAGGAAGTTCATTTTTCCTATGCATCTTAAATATTTAATTTAGAAATAATTGACTTTCAAATATTTGAAAGACATACCTACTAGGCAAATTATAAAAGTATTCATTTTGATATAAAGTAGGAACATTATCTTATACAATTATGCAATACACAAACAGATATATAGTAGATCTATGATATTAAAATTTCATGAGTGGGAATAATTAGGGAAAATGTGTCTAAAAATGATCATGAAAAAAGGTTGAGAAATAGTGACTTAGCCCAAGCATGACCCATTGCCTGAGGCTTTGCATATTGTCTTACAAACAAAATTGGATTCTATTATTAATGACGGAGAGAGGCATGGGTACCAAGTAGAAGACTTAGAATGCTTGTCACAGCTAATGTCATAAATTAAATTAATGAACACGTTACACAGTTTTGTAAATGATGGTCTTCTCTCACTGGATCGTGAACTTCTTAAGAATAGGAACTGTGCCCTATGCATCTTTCTACGTTAGCACACTAGGCCCTTGGTGCATATATTTTATAGGTTGAATGAGACAAATCATTTTAGCTATCATATATTTTATAGCTTGACGCATTTTCCCTCAACATTAATTTGGACATATTTTCCTCTTTAAAAGCTTTTCAGTAGTTTCCAATTCATTACAGGCTGCAGCTCCAACTTGTCATTAACATTTCCTACTACTTTTTTTTTTTTAAATTTTATTTATGCACACAAGAGCTGGGGAACAGGCCAGAGTCCGGGGAAGTGAGAGGATTCACCAGAGACAGTGGGGAGCAGAACGGGCAGATCAACTGAAACACACTGCTGAGGGAAGCAGCGGGCGAGGCAGGAGAGGTCTGCTGCGCCATGTGGGTCCCCTCCCTGGCCTGGGATCGAACTCAAGCGGCTGCGCCTCCCTCAGATGCTTCAGTGTGGTGCTCAACCCCCTGTGCCACCGGGGAGGTCCCTCCTACCACTTTCTTAACTATTGTCTGCGATCAGGCACATAGTGCTATTCGGTCCCTAAACACAGGTTTGGTTTCAGTCCTCTGTATTTTTTTGCCCATGTGTGGATAGTTCCTTCTCTTGTTACCCTTCAACTCTTTTTTTTTGGTGGGACACACTATTCAAAGTCACTTCCTCTGGAGTCCATAAGCCATTTACTTGCAGGAAGATCTTTCCCTTCCTCTTCAATCTTATCCTTCTCCATACAACCTACTTCTGCAACGACCATAAATTCTTCACAGTGCCTGTCCATGCTCATCTCCATTCTCTTTGAATTCTATTGTGTTTCCAGCCTGTTTCACTCTAGGGTGCACCTAAGGAAGGTGTATTTAATGTCTTTACTTATCTGACTCAAATTTGATAAATATAAAAAAATAAAAATGAGAGCCACAAAGTTGCTGGAAATCCTGATTTCTTTGCAGTCTTAAACCTCCTGTATTTTTCTTTTAACATAAATACTCCCTCGCAGCTGGATTTCTAAGAAGAAGTATTAATCCTGGGGACTCACCCATTAAAGAAAACTCTAAAGGTCTCACTTAACAGCCAGGAGCTGTGCGCCAGCTCTGTTCTGCCTTCCAGTTCCTTGTCTTCTCTGCACGAGGGGACTGGAGGCACAAAGATGCAGTGAAAGGCTCAGGGCTTTGAAGTCAACCAGGCATAAATTACTGCATTTCTCTGGGCTTCAGTCACATCTGTAAAATGGGAATAGTAGGATCTGCTGTGTGAGATTGGTGTGAGGATAAAGGGAAGCCACCTAAGCCACCTATAAAAATGCCTGCTTGAGGATCGGGCACCTGCTAGGCATTCAACAAAGGATGTTCTTTACACTTGTCTTAACAGTCTCATGGTTTGGGGCCCAAATCCCTTTGCTAATTACTGAGTTTCTCTGTCAACAGTCCCTTGAAGAGAGAAGGTCACTTACGTGTATTTGCTTAAACGTTCTTTTAATCCAAGGAGTAATAGTAATATCATTTTCACAGCATTTTGAGCTGGGACAAGGTCTTTTTTTTAAAGATTTATTTATTTATACATACAAGCACTGGGGTACAGGCCAGAGGTGTGGGGCGGGGGAGAGGATTTACCACAGAGAGTGGGGAGTAGAACAGGCAGATCAAAAGAAGTACACTGCTGAGGGGAGCAGCTGGCGAGGCAGGAGAGGGCTGCTGCGCCATGTGGGTCCCCTCCTTGGCTGGCAGCAGGGATCGAACTCGTGTTGCAGTGGCTGTGGTTTTGCTTCATAGTGTGTTGCTTAACCCACTGTGCCACCAGGGAGGCCCTGGGACAAAGTCTTGAACAGCTGATGAGTGAAGCCCAGAGAAAATGAGTAGTTGCCAAGTCAATGGCAGAGATGAGCTTGAACCCAGATATTCTGACTTCTAATTTGGGTTTTTTATTTCCTTGTTTAAGTTGCCAGATGCAGCAAATAAAAATATTGGACAACAGTTAAATTTTGAATTTCAGATAAATAATTCTTTGGTATAAATAAATTTCATGACTGTTAATGAAAAATAGAACCACCTGTTTGGAGAAAAAATTAGAAAAAATAGATGTACAGGAGATAACTGATATGTAATTAAGCTTATTGGCATTCTATTTTTGTAAGCATTGAAAGTTTTCCTTGACAAGGGGAAAATGACACTTTGGAGAAGTGAATATATTGCTTTTTTAAAAAAAGTTATTTTGTTTAAAAAATTTCAAACATTTAAAATTTCACAAATATCCATCACCCAGTAATTGTCAAGAGAGTGCCATATTTGTTTTGTCTGTTTTTCCCCTTTGATGAAGCAGTTTAAAATAAATCCCAGATGTCATGTCACTTTAACTATATATATATATGTTATGCATCAATAAATCAAGAATATTTTCTTACTTCTACCATGCTTTCATTATCCTCCTAGTAAAAAGTACAGTAATCCTTTGAATCATATTTTTGATTGTTTCAAAAATGCTTTTTCATAATTGATTTAATGCATGATATGCTGTTACATCTCTTGGGTATCTTTAGTGTTGAGTGATTTTAATGGCAAAAATGAAGTGATGCAAGAAGACTATTGGGCAATACCTAAGGGGTAGTTTTATTGAGTTCATAGCAAGCTGTCTGATTGCTTTTATGTACGTAGGTAGTGTGAAGACCTGGAGCGGTTTTGCAAACGTCAATGTCATAAATGAGTTGATTATTAACTCTTATAGTTGCTTTGCTTTGTTTGTACCAGATACAAAAAGAAAGAAAATAGAAATTTCGTTTTGTTTTTTGGCCTGATTAGTTTTTTGTGCTGCAGTTGCTTCATATGTAAATTGGGGATAATATAATAATCCTTACTTCTCAGACTTTACAGGTCAAAATGAAAAGCTGTCCAAGAAGGCTGTGTTTCACTGAATAACAGTCTTTCTCCAACATGACTGTGCTTCTGACTCACCCCAATGCTTTAAAAATAGTTCCTCTGGTTTTTCCAGACCTACCGAATGAGACTATCACCATAAGGGGTCCAGAAAAACATTTTAAACAATCTCCTAAGGCAGTTTTGATAATGATCAGCTTTGGGGATTACTGACTTAACTCCCTGGACCATGACTGTGAATAAGGAAACTTCCTGGGGTTAATGGCGCTTTGGGGTGGTAACAAGTGCAGGGAATAAATGCTGACGGTTTCCCTACGTCTTTGTCACGATAGTGTCATGAACCCAGGTGCTCCTCGTGCCTATGTGGACACTTGACTCAGGGATGGATCAAATTCCTCAACCTGCTTCATCCCTTGAGCAACATACAGGAGAGTACTCAGCATAGAAGGTGTGATACAAACTGGACGAGTGAACACATGAGTGATATTACTGAGTGGCAACTGAGACCTAGATGAGAATGGCCCAGAGCATGAGACTATTGCT
Source organism: Galemys pyrenaicus (assembly GCA_019455555.1). Taxonomy (NCBI): domain Eukaryota; kingdom Metazoa; phylum Chordata; class Mammalia; order Eulipotyphla; family Talpidae; genus Galemys; species Galemys pyrenaicus. The sequence continues at coordinate 5,599,721 of JAGFMF010011678.1, read as the reverse complement.
CAATAAAATGTGTCTTCTGATGTCTTACCCCTGTGTACATAGTTCTTGTGAAACTTCCTCCTTCTCTAAACAAAGCTGACTTAGGGGAAGAATGAGATAGAAACACATTCATATAATTTGGAAATGGTAGAAAGGACTTTAGTAGCCAACCATATTCGTATTTCAACAAAACACCAAGCCTTCACATTGGACACTTGACTTAGGGATGGGTAAAATTCCTTGGCCTACTTTGTTCCTTGGACAATGTACAGTAGAGCACTCAGCACAGAGATCATGATACGTGCTGGAGAAATGCCTCAAGAGGAGTGGTTGCTCCAATGCTGGGAGATCTGCTCGGGAGGGAGAGGACTTCCCAGGCCCTGCATGTTGGCCCACATAAGTGGGTGTCTTCTGGTGAGGCTCTCCCTTGAAAGGAACATGCTGGAACCTGCTATGCCCCTGACTGCATACACGGAGGAGCTTTGTCAGTATGGATGGGAGCTGCTACTGATAGACTGGGGACCTCTGTCATCTCCTGTGGGGAAGAGTCCTTCTAAACTGGGCCTCTTGACGATCCCAGATTAAGAAGTGTGCAGTGGGGATCTTGTCAGATGCTTTTGAACTTCTTAAAAATGAAGGTTCCAGAACACAGTTCTATGCACAGGTAGCAGTGATGATGCATAGTTGAAAAGACACTGGAATTTAGCCAGAAGAATGTTGTTACAGGGAGAAAATGAGGTAATAGCCTTCTATGTGATACAGAAAGGAAGCCCTTTATTTGATTAAGTGCCCAGTGATGCAAAAAGGAGGGGGCATACTTTACCCACAGAGAATTGACTCTTGATGATGAAATTTCCTGAGAATTTCTCGATTTAGAAAAATGCCAAGTATTGGCCTCACTCTTCTAGTTCCTGAACATACACATATTCCTTGGGCCAGATTAGTCAGTAAAACTTTATGGAAAAGTGAACATTAAAGAGATTTTTCAAATTGAATCTTACTAGGTAAGCACTTTGGAGATGATAAAGCAGAAGGAAGTGAGCACTGTGATGGATGTGGGTGTGGCTTACATGAGTGTGATGAGAGTGTAATGTACCAGTGATGAGTAGCTAGAGGGGGATGGAATGAGGCGAGAGATTAGCTTCTGGTGCATTTCAATTCACTTTGGGATTATGGGTTTAAGAATGTTGACTCAGGCTGATGTCTGGGTGGTTCTTTTTGGAGTCTGTTATCTCTTGCCAGTGTTTCAGGTGGACTATACCACAGGAGCAAGACTAGAGTCACCTAGTACATGAAGATAACTAAAAATAAGTCAACTTCTGAGCAGCTGGATTTATATCAAGAACTATTAATTAGAAACAAGAGATTTGGTTGGAAACATTGTAAATAGGCAAATCTGGGGGTAGTATCTTGTCAGTGGAGAGAGACTCTTGGCAAATGGGCTTCCTGTATTTGGACCGATTCAGAAGACCACAGGGAGGGAATCCACCTGGGGTTAAACTATATCTTGGCGTTCTGGTCCTCAATGACAAAAGGTAGAAGTTCCCACAAACCTAACAGTAGCATAGTTCTCTAACACACAGGAAACTATTTTTCCTAGTATGTTGGTTGGTTCGTTCCCTCAATTTTTTTAAAGCATGTTGAACAGGATGATAGGCACACACAACAAATTATTGGAATATTAATTATTTTTTTTACTTGAGTGGTGTTGGAAGGAGTCCCGCTCTGAGGACCTTGGAATTGAGTAAGAAAGGAATTTATAGGCCTGTGAAATGTGCTCACCTTACAACTAAGATGGCTCATGGGGAGGGGGATTCTGGACTCTTTTCAGGGATTGAACCCGAAAGCAATAGGAAATTCAATGACAAAAAAGATGCCCCCCCCCCTTTGAATAGTTGTCTTGTACAGTAAGTTGTCCTATATTTTGAAAAGTAGAGATAAATGTGGGCAAAAATGAAAACAGAAATGGCCAGTCAATTCCACAGGGAGTGTGTTTTCTGAAAATCCCTCCTATCAGACACAGAGCTGGAGTGTGTCCCTCAGGTTCAAACATGTTCATGGCTGAGTGGTGGCATGAGAACCGGCCTAGCGAGTGCCATCAAATTCCGGGTAGGAGCTGTGGATGAACAAGTGAGAACTGCCAGTCACCTCCCATGAGCACATGGCTGTTCAGCCCCTCTCTTTCCTGCCACCGTACCAGCTGCTCCCCCGGGATCTCTGGGCAGCAACTTTGTTCTTTTTAAGGTGGTGGGGACAAGGCCCAAGACCCCTATCCTGGATGTGGATATTTGAGAGGCAAATGAGTCAGAGTCAATAGCTGCTTTTTTGTCTAGCAAAGCCTTGAGGCTGCTTTGGAGAACTGAAGGATTTTGGGGGCCCAAGGAACATTGACTTTGGACTACCTTGGCAACCTGATCACCTCATAGTTCTGTGCTGAGGTCTATAAATGAAAGGGGTGTTTTCTCCATCTCTTCAAACTCTATAAGGTAATCGGTTTTGCAAGTTCTCTATTCACAGTAAGCCAGTGAACTCTAACTTGGATTGGGAATTGCTTCCTGGAAAAAAGGAGCAAATTCTGCTTCTATGTTTTGTAAGTCTAAGAAGATTGCTAAAGAACACTCTTGAAATCAGAAATCAGACCTCTGCTGAGGCCCCACTGAGGCCCTTTGTGCTCAGCATCCTGATGTGCTTCTGCTGAGAACTTTTGATTTTTTAATTTATTTTTAAAGATCTATTTATGTGCACAAGAACTGGGGTACAGGCCAGAGGCGTGTGGGGTGAGGGATTCACCAGTCAGAGTGGGGAACAGAACAAGCCAATAGATTGAAATACACTGCTGAGGGGAGTAGCGGGTGAGGCAGGAGAGGTCTGCTTCACCATGTGGATACCCTTCCTGGCTGGGGATTGAACTCACGCTGCAATGTCTGCAGATAGCTTCATAGTGTCTGTAATAGCTTCATAGTGTTGCAACTTACCTCCTTGGGCCAGCAGAGAGGCCCCTGCTGAGGCTTTTTAAAAGCAGGCGTGGCTCTGGTCAAGGAGGAAAGGCAAGCAGGAAGAGCAAGAGAAGAGAAGCCTAGGGCTAGAGAAAGGTCTCTGTGGTAGGAACTTGGAGATGTCTGACTTCTCCTTTCTTCCATTAACAACTATGCCCTCCCTGGTGGCGCAGTGGGTTAAGCAACGCACTATGAAGCAAACCACAGCCACTGCAGCATGAGTTTGATCCCTGCCGCTGGCCAGGGAGGGGACCCACGTGGCGCAGCAGACCTCTCCTGCCTCGCCAGCTGCTGCCCTCGGCAGTGTGTTTCGGTCAGTCTGCCTGTTCTGCTCCCCACTCTGTCTCTGGTGGATCCTCTCACTCCCCACATCTCTGGCCTGTATCCTAGTTCTTATGTGCATAAATAAATAAATCTTAAAAAAAAAAGTCTATTCTCCAAGCAGCTTGTGATATCAGTGCTTTCAAAAAATCACAAACTATCACAGCGCATCAAGTTCAATGCCTAAATTTTACAGATGAGAAACTTGAAATCTGCAGAGGTTTAATGGCCTTCAGTGGTGTGAGCCAGAGCGTGCAGTAAGTGGACAGCTGGAGTCGAGTCTCGCTCACTCTCCAGGGTTTTGCTTCCTGGCTCTACACACAATATAGTGAGAAAACGTCTAAGTCACCACACTGACTCTCTGTTTATATGGAGTATTATATTTATGTTTTCAGTTCTATCCGTACCTGAGGAGGAATTGCTTAGTCTTCTACTGACGGAATTTAGGAGGAATCCGGCAATCAAAATCTGCTCTAGGGGAGAAAGTTTCATGAATTTAAGTGGGTGAGCGGCACCAGGGAGTATAGTATAATATGCTGCAGTTTGTGTATATAAAAAATAACGTGTGTATGATCATTACACATATTCATTTATTTGTATTGCATGTGAATACATGTCATCCTGTAGAAGCTTTGGGAAAATCTTTGAGACGCTTAGTCTAATAGTTGTTTCTAGAAAATAGCTCGGGGCCTTGTTAGGGTAAGTGTAGGAGGAGCGCTTAGTTGCCAATTTTGTATGCTTTGAATTTTACTGTAGGTATGTGTTGGCTTTTCAACATAGTAACTATAAAAACATTTAAAGATGACACTTATTTTCCTTCCTCCAAGACCATTTCACCAGCCCCCTGTACCCACCTCCACCCCTATCATCCCTGAGGATTTAAGCACTCTGTCTTCAGTGTTCTCTTGGATTTTGCATTTAGCTTTAGCTTTATTACAGCACTTGTCTATTTAAATTTTAATTTTTTTTGGTGGTGTAACGCGTGTTTGAGGTCATTTGTATGCAGAATGTTGCTTCTGTTCGCTCTGATTTAGGATTTTATTCTTTAATGCCCCAGCTATCTGGGTCCTTATTATGAGGAAGTCCTGCCTGCCAGACCATCCTGCTTTGTGTGGCCACTTCCTCTCCCCCAGAGTCACCGATGGAGAGGAGCATTGACTGTGAGGGGCAGAGACGTTATTAATTATGTAAAAAAATTTTAAAAATCTCTAGGTTTTTCTAAACTGCATGAACATTTTCTTTATTATCTGTGTCCCCATTAAGCTATTTAAAGTAAGCCTGATTTGGGGTTAAGTAAAGCCAAACTAACAACAAACCCTAGAAATGTGACCATAGAACTGAGGCTACCAGAGGGAGAAGGGGGAGGAAGGGGGAGAATAAAGTGGGCAGGGAGCAAAATGGACTTTGTGGGTGAACGGTGGGTGCAGTGCTGGTGGGAGTGGTGTAGAAACTATACCTGAAGGGGGAGATCCTGTACCTCTCAAACACAAAGAAAGATGTAAACTAATGTTACCTTAGTACCTAAATACATTACGTTAAATCAAACAAACAACAACAAAAGGCTTAAGTTAGGCCTTTTGTTGTTGTTTGTTTGATTTAACTTAATGCTAAGTTAAATTAAAGTTAACTTAATGTTAAGTTAAGGTCAATTGAAGGCAGATAGTCATTTTTTGCAGACTTCAATGAATTTGGAATTTGATGTTCGTAGAACATTATATATGCATAAGCAATGAAATAATCACTTGAAAACAAAGAATTATTTTGCCCTGGAATATCCTAAGAGCATCAGGGTAATAAAGAACTTGTTTCTCCCATTTTCTGTAAGTCCTTGATCAGCAGTTGAATGTCTAGGGAAATACTGAATTCGTTGCTTTGTATGAGATTTGTAATGTAATCTATATATGAAGTTATGTCCATGTTCATTCCAAAGGGGATTTGACAGCCTATGAAAAGCTGTACAAACTTTTGTCTTAGGTTATTTCTCTTCTCCTTTGGACAATTTAGGGAGTAACTATTGTCTTCCTAGCATAGATTTATCTATATGGGACATTTATAAAGTGCTCTGGCAATGCAGTAAATGTGGGTTTGCCTACTACTGCAAAGATAGATGTCCTTTACCTGGGCCATGTCCTTGGGCCCTTCTCTGCATTCAGGGGGACCACACTAGACTTGTACACAGTGTCTTTGTAAATGAAATTCTCTAACAAATTGCTCATCTCTTTGCTTATTTCAGTTACTAATAAGTGAAGGACATCCTCCTTGGTCAGTAATCTGGGCTGACCTCATCATTTTTAAAAAAAGATTTATTTTATTTATGCATACAAGAACTGGGGTGCAGGCCAGACATGCGGGGGTGGTGGTTAGAGAGAGTGGGGAGCAGAGCAGGTGGATCGACTGAAATATACTGCTCAGGGGAGCAGTGGGAAGACAGGAGAGGTCTGCCGCACCATGTGGGTCACCTTCCTGGCCAGAGATCGAACTCGTGCTGCAGTGGCTGCTGATAGCTTCAGTGCTGAGACTTAATCCATTGTGCCACCATAGAGGCCCTGACCTCATCATTTTAATGCTGTGTTGGAGTCCACTGTATGGAGATGACAGAATTAATTTAAGCACTGCTTCTGATGGACTCCTAAGTTAGCCCCCCCCCCTTTTTTTTTTTTGCTATCGTGGATAATACAACAAAGAAAATTATTGCATATATGTCATGAGTACTTATGTAGTCACAACAGGACAATGTTTTTAAAGAATTGGAATTGCTGGGTTGAAAGTAATGTGTACTTAAAATTTTGTGAGTTGCTGACAGTTGAAGGGGGCCACTCAGGTACCTGCGATAAGGGAGGGGGTTGTATGCAGAGAATTTAAAAACAGCAGTAAAACCAATGTTGACATGGTTTTTATCATTACCATGCACTGGCAGTGATTAAGTCAGAGTAAACTCTTAGTGATGTGTATAGATTCCATTAGAGCGACTTCAGGGAAAGATTGCAATTCTAGCCCCTCTGTACCATTATTCCTGAGTTCAAATGGCAGACAAGAAATGAAGAATGACAGGGCAGATTACAGAGATCACAAAGCAGAACTTGATTTACTTCAATTCTATTATCCTATGTGACCTCTTTGGCTTCTGTGTTTACATTTAAAAGTGAAACAGAGTGTAGACTGCAAAATGTAATGTTTTTAATAAGTGCACATTTAAGTTCATGAAATATTTTACTGCATTTGAAAAATACTTTTAAAATTAAAATTTATTTTAATTGTAAATTGTTACTTATTTCAAACCTAGAGAGTGAACCAAGAAAATAATGATTGTTCCTGACTCTTACACATTATCACTGAAACTAATTTTGTCATATAAATAAGGGAATAAAAAGTGAGCAGGGCCTCGCTTGTGGCGCAGCGGGTTGAGCGCTGCACTGTGAAGCATCCACGGCACAGCCGTGCGAGTTCGATCCCCGGCCAGGGAGGGGACCCATATGGCACAGCAGACCTCTCCTGCCTCGCCCACTGCTCCCCTCAGCAGTGTATTTCAGTCGATCTGCCTGCTCTGCTCCACACTCTGTCTCTGGTGAATCGTCTCACTTCTTGTGACTCTGGCCTGTACCTCAGCTCTTGTATGCATAAATAAAGATAAATCTTTAAAAAAAAGTAAAAAAAAAGAACAACAAATATCCTCTACTTTATTTAAAAAAAAAAAAAAGTGAGCAGGTTGGCAACTGCCAAGTACACCAGCTACACCTCTGGATTCTGTCAAACTGCCTCTACATAGAGGATGTTCTTCAGCACATCTCTTAATGGTGTCTGCTTAAGGGAGGAACTTTTCAAATGTTGCTGGAGATCAGACCTGTTGTATGAATGAACTCCCACCAGCTGAAGGATCTTCCAGCTCTCTCCTCACTACCTACCTTTTCTTTTTAAAAAGGATTCTGTCTTTTTAGTCAGTTTGTGCTGCTATAATCACGTAGACAGGCTGCTGGCTTATAAGCAGAAATATTACAGTTCTAGAAGCTGGGAAGCCCAAGGTCTCGGTGGTGACAGACTTAGTGTCTGGTTAGGTCTTGCTTCCTGGCTCGTAATGGTGCCTTCTCATTGTCCTCACAAGGAGGAAGGGGCACGCAGGCTCTCTGGGGTCGCTAGTAAGGACACTATTCCATTCATAAGGGTTCCATCCTCATAACTTAATCACTTTCCAAAAGACCTACCTCTTAATAGCATCCCTTTGGGATTTAGGTTTCCACATCTGAATTGGGGTGGGAGACACACTCAGGCCACAGCAGATTGCTCGACTTCATCAAGGTCCCATTGCAATGAGAGACAGCGGGAGGAGAGGAGAGTCCGTACTGGAAGTGGACTCAAGCCAGACTGCTGTGGTTCAAACATTAGTTCGTCATCTTAGGCAAGTTCCTTTACTTCTCTGTGCTTTAGTTTACTCAGCTGTAAAATATGCCAACAAGATATTGACAACATAACAATGTTGTAATGATTAATGAGCTAATATCATAAAGCATTTCAAACTGTATCTATTCAATGGCAAGCACCATGTGAGTGTATTAGTGCTCTTCTCTCAGAGTTAGGCACTCCATGAGGCATGGGAAATGGAGTCTTTTTTTTTTTAAGATTTATTTATATGCATACAAGTACTGGGGTACAGGCCAGAGGTGCGGGGGTGAGAGAATTCACCAGACACACAATGGGGCACAGAACAGGCAGATAGACTGAAATACACTGCTGAAGGGGGCAGTAGGTGAGACAGGAGAGGTCTGCTCCACCATGTGAGTCAGCTCCCTGGTTAGGGATTGAACTTGTGCAGCAGTGGCTGCAAATAGCTTAATAGTGCTGTGCCATAACTCCTCGTGCCACCAGGGAGCCTGGAAAGGAGACTTTTTAATTGCCTTAAAAATCCCACAGTCTGCCTCCCTGGTGCCATGGGGGTTAAGACTCAGCACTATGATTGCAATGGCCTGAGTTTGATCCCCAGCCAGGTTGCTAACCCACATGATGCAGCAGACCTTTCCTGTTTTACCCATTGCTCCCCTCAGCAGTGTACTTTAGTAGATCTGCCTGTTCTGCTCCCCACTCTGTCTCTGGTAAGTCTTCTCATCCCTCACACCTCTGACTTACAGTTCTTGCATGCATAAATAAATAAATCTTAAAAAGAAAAATCCCAGTTTTGCATCATTAACCAGAACTTGTTCTGGTTATAGGACTTGACAGAGTATATGCTATAGTTAATCAGTGATGGAGATGATAATCTAATCGAGACTCTGACTCCACAGCTTGGACTTTTTACAGAACTGAGAATCAACAATTTCATTTGTGGAAACTAAGTATAAAAGTGATTCCCCTCACTCCATTTCATCTTTTGGGTTAAATATCCAAAGTAAAAAACCTTGACTGCTTTTATAGTTTATGCAAGTTTATACATTATGGTTTTATCCTAATTCTACAGAAAGTTGAAATGTTTCATGATGGCTCTGAAAGAGAGAGATCTATCTCGAAGGAAATAAATGAGAAAAGGACCATGTTTGAAAAGTACTTTGTTATTAAAACTGGGAAGTATCTTTTGATAAAAAGTCATCTATTTGGAATAGCTATCTAAGCTATCTATATGAACTTCACATTGAAAACATGAAGAAAATTAAGTATAGGATGTAAAATGTAGATGTAATAGGTCCTTGAAAAAATTGTGGGTGGAAGGAAAGGGTGCTGACTCAGCTAATACAGTTTCTAGGCCTCAAATTAACCCTCAATAGCTAAACCACTACTCTCTGGTTCCGGGTTTTCCTTGTGGGGAAAATGAGTGGGTTAAACTAGATGACCTTTGATGCACCTGATCTTGCTAAGTTTCTTTCCCTATCAGAGGACATGCTACACTCAATTTAGGGGCAGCTCAATAATGGGGTACACTAGGGTATACTAGACTCTATAGGTAAAATATATATTTAAAAATTGCAAATGTTTATTTAACCAAGAAAGGATTATTATCCTTAATCTTTGAAAATATTTTAAAAAGAATGAAATATACATTGCTGGAAATAAAGGTAAAAGAGACCACTTGCAAACCACATATCAGTGGTCAATAAACAGATAAGAGAATTATAACTGATTTCGCTAGTCATAAATGCATTGCGAATGAAAGCAAATCAAACTTGCAAATATTATACCCAGTTGTAGTTGACAGTGTGATACTACTGCTTATAAGCGTAAATCAGTCCAGTTTTCCCTAGTTTTGTTCTAGTAATTGTACTCACTTCTATTTATAATAATTTTATACAAATTTATTTTTTAAATGTTAAACTTAAAATTTTATCATAGTAAAAATTAGAAATAACTTAAATTCAACAATAGGTAATTGGTTGAATAAATAATGTTAATTCTTATAATGAAATAGTTTGCCAGCATTAAAACTATGCTATATAGAAGTATTAATGATATAAATCAATTGTATTAATATAGTCATTATTTATATTATTAATCCCATAGGAAGTATTTATAATACATATGCTAAAAAAAAAAACAAAAACAGAAATACAAGATGCCAAGCTACCACAAAGTAAGGTATTTGTTTTGGGAAAAAAAAACCAAATAAACCAGACATTGTTTTTGAAAAAACAAATGACATTTTGAAAAATAAAATGTGAGGGCTTGGGAGACCTGGGATGTGATGGCTCAGAAATGACTGTTACCTTGGGCTTGGCAGAGATCTTGTCAAACACCAGGCAGATTTCTCATTTTCATAGTAAGTAAAGATCAGACAGTTACTTTCAGTCTAAGAGGAAAACAGAACCCTAATACAGTAGCTCCTCTTGCTCACCTCGTCTTTTCAGACAAAAACGCCCCTCAGGGCAGAGGGTCCCCCTCATTCTCAGACTGACTTTGATTTGTGATCTGTCTGTGTAGGTAATCCATTTTGACTATTGAATTTCTTTTCTTTTCAAGTTATTTTCAGTATGACTTTTTGCTCTTTCGCAAAGAGCTAGTTCTGCAGAATTGGGGAGGGCAAGGGATGTCAGTGAAAGTAATTGTACCCCCTAGCAGGCCAAGAGTTCGGATAATCGCAAAGTTACATCAACTGATCCTTTGACTACAATATTTTCTGAAAGTGACTCTCACTTCCAGGGAGGGATGGTGGTGTCTTACTACAAGGCCGGTAGAGCTTGTAGCTGAAGCACAATGTTTTCTCATTGTCTGGGGATCCTTATCCACGTCTGTGGCTTTTCCTCCTCCATCAGTCTCCCACTGGGCAGGAGCTCTGTGCCTTTGCACCGTCTTCCCTGTTACAGTGCCTGCCACACATGCACACAGTTTTTTCCCCCCAACAAATAAAACAACTAATGAATAAAACATACACACAAAGTCCTTGTAAGAGGCTCAGAAATGTAAATGAAAGTCACAAAAGGACCCATTGACCCAGAAATACCACATTTTAAAACATATCCTCCAAGAAAATGGTTTCACATAAAGTAACGCATGTGTGTATACAAAATAGTATGGTTGATAATTGTGGTGAAATACACAGTACTAATGGTGTGGAATGGCTAAGCAATTAAGAGTTAGTGAAACAATGGGAAAGTACTTGGCTAAAATCTGGCAAGCATAAAGACTATATTGAAGATGCATTTTTAATGTGAAATAAGTGTTTAGATGCTATATGCAAGGGTATATTTATTAGGGGTGAAAATCAAGTAAAAATTGGGGAAGATAATATTTAGAGATGGTCTCTATTACGTCCTTAAGATTTTTAAAATTGATCTGCTTTTCCTGCAAGTAAAAGAAATGAAATGAGCACCTGCCCCCACTTCTAGATGGGGAGTGCGCTGTGGGTTCACCCTTCAGGGGCAGGGTCTGTCTGCTTGTGCTGTGACGGCCCTGCAAAGCATGGAATGGTCCGCGCTGGCAGGAAAAGTGCTGAGGAGCGTGATGATTTCCTAATTCTGTGTTGGATTTATGGCAACTAATTCGTTAATGCACTGGCTGCTACCAAGCAGGTCCTTTGCCCGAGGACCTTTCAAGGAGGATGACATTTAGACGTAGTCTCTGTAACTGACAAGCCATCCCAGCATGTTGAACATGAGTTTCTATTTTTGAAAAATAAAATAAAATGAAAAAGCTAACATGTTGAACTAGGCTACCGCCATCAAAGTGTAGCTAACCTAAAACCAGCAGTAATAATAATTGACAATTGTCATCATCTCACCTTAGTTTTATATTGTTCTCTACTGTTCTGAAGAGACTTTATATAAAACAAGCAGGAGAGTGTCTCCAAATGTGCAAAGCTGTATGAAAGCACAAGCAATACGTTGTTGTATTGCTATCATTTCCACCTGAGCCTCATAAGCTCCCTGTGACGAAGGCGGGGGGGGGGGGTGCATCTTATTCTGGTTTCACAGAAGAGAGACAAACGCGAGAGGAGCAAGCATTTCAAGGGTGTGCAAGAGCGGTGTAGGCGACATGCGTTTCAGCAACACATGGAGGGCCCCTGATCTAGTAGTGGGTCAGGTGATCAAAGATTGTTGTTTTTATTATCAAAGATTTTTAAGAAGAGGCTGGAATTAGTGGGTGAGTGCAGGGTAGCTCTTTCCAGGGGAATAAACTAGCACAGTGTGTGTCTGAAAGAAAGAGTGGTAGTGGAAAGTGGTTCTCTGTTAGTTGGGATGAGAATTGAAATGCATCCAGGATATCCTACGGGACACCCCTCAGCCCTCTTGAAGATGAACTAGAGTAAGGTTTCTCATCCTCAGGCTCTCTCTTTGTGATAGCTCACAGAAAGCCCCCACACTTTGCCTTTGCCAGAAGCCTCTCTTCCCTCCTTTGTGTGTGAAACATGAGGGCCTGGGGAAGGCGTCCTCTCTGTGGAAGTGTCAAAAAGAGGAAAAAGGAAGAGAAGTCAAATGACCGAGACCCAAGATGGCCTGGGATGAAGGTTTGTTGTGCCTCTAAATTCTCAAGGCTCACTCATGACGCCTCTGAAGTTACTCACACAAACTCTTCCATGCTGAGAGACAGGCTAGGGGCATCCCTGTCACGAAAACTCACTTCTATTTTTCACTCAAAAGCCCCTTTAGGGAGAACTTCTCCTTTTAGGAGAAATCCCTCCAAAATCAAAGCCGTTAACCTTCCTCGCTGAAGATGTGGCCCACACGTGACAGTGACTGGAGATGATGTTATGTCCATATAGGGTGTCGCTCTAATCTGGGCGGAGCTCCTCCCCCCACCCTTCCAGCTCCATATTTAGCCATCTGCAGAAGGCCATGTGTGTTGTCAAGATTTAGCATCCATCTTACTGCTACGGAATAATACAGAGTTCTAAGTTCTTGCATTCGTGGAGGCAGTCAAGAAAGACTACTCCTTTGGCCTCAGTTTTCATAGAACCAGAAAAAGGTGATCTTATCCAACTATTGTACTTTACAATTTCAGAAACTGAGGCCCTGCGAGATGACTTGATGTGCCTCTTAGCCCAAACTGACTGGGGAATGGTCTCTTGAGTGAAGAGAGACTTTTCCTCCAGTCTGACTCTTTGAAGTTCCGTAGGTGGCAAATCTCAGGCAGCAATTTCTTTGTTCACATCATATTTTAATTTTTATGCCATAAGAAAACTTTTTTTTGGTAGTCAGGCTAAAGAAAAGATATACAGCAGTCTTTGCCAGAGAAATTTTTCTAGTGCTACTTCTGACTCCATGCTTACAATTCATGATTGCATTTAGTTATTATTTCTTGTTCTTTTTTAAAAAGATTTATTTATTTATGCATATAAGAGCTGGGGTACAGGCCAGAGTCACGGGAGATGAGAGGATTCACCAGAGACAGAGTGGGGAGCAGAATAGGCAGATCAACTGATGTACACTGCTGAGGGGAGCAGCGGGCGAGGCAGGAGAGGTCTGCTGCGCCATTGGGTCCCAGACAGGAGAAGTCTGCCATGCCATGTGGATCCCCTCCCTGACCAGGGATCGAACTCACGCTGCTGTGCTGCAGATGCTTCACAGTGTGGTGCTCAACCTGCTGTGCCACCAGGGAGGCCCTTCTTGTTGTTGTTGTTCTTCTTCTTCTTTCAAAGCAACCACTAATGTAACAAAGAGTTAAAGCTAATAAGACAACAACAGAAATACAATGGAATAAAATTTATTCCTTTTGTAAGAAGGCAGAACATAGTAATTATTATTTAACAATGTCGTTAGTGATACGGGCTGTTTGTTGTGTGCCTGCTGTGTGCTGACTACACACAGTGTATGTTTATATTGTGTACCATGCTAAGGGTTCTATGCGTGTAGGCACACTCACTTAATTGTCTCAGTGATACAGATATTATTATAACTACTTTACAGAGGCGGCAACTAAAACTTAATAGGTGGTCAAGAAATTCTACTAAGGTTATGGCATAGGTAGTCGGTTGGATAACACATTCAATTCCAAATCTACCCAACTTTAGAGCCTTGCCTACTTCCTTTAGCAGATGTTCACTCATGAAATTTGAATTTACTCAATCTATTAGAAAGATTTTTGTACTAACCAGAAGCCTGCCATGCACGGATTTCCTAGTGTTGGTTCTGCTTTGGGGTCAAAATAAAACTTAAAAATGTCTTAAGATGGTGAGAGAGCTATGTGAGTGATTCCTGTACTGTCTGACACTAACAAGGATGTAAACCCGGGCTACTTCAATTAAAAAGAAATAAATAAAAATTTCAAATGTCTTAAGAATTCTCAGCCCTGGAACAAGTAAAAAGGGTCATCAGTTTTTGAGTCATCTATAGCACTTAGGAGCTAAAGTCTGAGACACATTGGCGTCCCCAAGGAGACCTTACTCAAAGGTCCAGTACAAAGAGGTGTCCAGGACCATCGTGACTATGAGTTTTCATATACAGTCCAGCTGAATATTTGACAGCTGAACCACTATGCAGTGGACATTCAATATTGGGCATTTAAAATAAATAGTAGCCAAAACAGATAACCCAGCAACTTACTATAATCCCCACAGGCCAGACTCTGCACTAAGTTCAGTTCTCCACATGCTGAATCCTAACAATAGTTGCATGAAGTGGAACTTCTCTTATTTTCATGTTTATGAAGAAACCAAGACTTGGCTAAGGTCACTGAGTTCTTGCGTTGTTAAAACAAATCCATGAAAATCCTATGTATTAGTTTGGTTAATTCATTTGCACAGGCTAGCATGTCTAATTACACAGAGACCATGGGTTGACAATGTCTTGGGAGGCAAAATGGGGATTTAAAGGAATGATTTAAAAAATTTTCAGTTTAAACAGAACTATAGACTTACATTGCTTTCACCTGGCATGTGAGGAAGGTTGCTGTTGGGAAGCCATGCACCCAGTTTGCATAAATAAGCTTTACTTTGAATACTGGTGTGAAAGACCTTTCCTCTGTTAGAAGCTGTGACGCTGTCCTTTGGCAAGACAGGACAATTTCCAAGGCTGATCTCATTGTCTGGAGGTTTCTCACCTGCAGCGAAGGAGAATTAATTGGACCCTTTCATGGCATTCAGATTCCGTCATATTTATACAGTCCTGTTTAAGTAACAGGCATCAAACATGGCTGCTTATAAGCATATTATTTTACTTAACCAGACTCCTTGCATAGTTCTTGCTGTCCATAGGTGGCTGTCCAAAGCATTGAAAGACTTGAATCTTCACAGTGTCTCTGAGAAATTGTTCCTAAGTGTATGCAGATGCGTAAACTGAGGCAGATTAAGTCACCTGCTCAGAGCCGTGTCACCACATAGGAAAGAGAGACTGATTTCAGATGCAGAAAATGCCCAGGACAGTGCCCTTCCTGTTACATCTGCAACCAGTTTTGGAGAAAACCTCAAGGAAAAACCAGCAAATTTTTAGAGTTCTGGTAATTTCTTGTCCCCATCTCTCCACGAATAACCACATAAATCAAGGACTGGCTGGTTAATCAATAAATGAAGAGGAGATGAGAGTACCTGTCATTCATTACATTTCTCTTTCTTGCAGTTCCCAAAGTGGCTGGGACCCGCCAGAAACCGAGGTGACCGCCAGCACCCAACAGCTGCCGCCCTGCTTCTTGGTGCAGAAGCCAAGTGAACGGTTCGAAAACGTCTCATTCACACACCGGGCTGCTGCTGAGGTCTTTTTCATGTTCTGATCAGAGCACTTGCTTGTTTTTATCACTGGGCTGACTTTATCTCTAAAATCAGCCTCTGTTTCTTCGCTGGGTGGAGTTGTGGGTGCAGGGTCAGGGGGTGACAGATCCCAGCTTTCCTTGCAGGGAAAAGTGGGTTAGACAAGGGGACTGGGCTGCTACTGTGAGGTGGGCCCCTGATTAATCAGTTTGCCACTAAGGACACCCCAAGTCATCAAAAGAAGGACAAAAGACTCATTCTCCTCTCTTCTTTTTCTTTTCCAGCCGAAGACTCCACATTGGCGGTTTGCAAAGCCGAGTGTGCCTCTCCCTTGGATGGGCAGGCAGAAGCGGTGCTCCACAGATAGCCCCCCGGGGTGCTGAGACCACAACCCGCTGGTTTTCGGTCCTTGTGTTGGATGGCGTTGGCGTCCGCGGCCCACTGACGGACGCTCTTTTCCTTGCAACCTGAACTCGAAACTAGAATCCGGACTGGGAAGATGATGAGTTCCATCAAGTGTGTGTTGGTGGGAGATTCTGCGGTGGGGAAAACCTCTCTGTTAGTACGCTTCACCTCAGAGACTTTCCCCGAGGCTTATAAGCCCACAGTGTATGAGAACACAGGTGTGGACGTCTTCATGGATGGCATCCAGATCAGCCTGGGCCTCTGGGACACAGCTGGAAATGACGCCTTCAGGAGCATCCGCCCGCTGTCCTACCAGCAGGCGGACGTGGTGCTGATGTGCTACTCCGTGGCCAACCATAACTCTTTCCTGAACCTGAAGAACAAGTGGATCGCCGAAGTCAGGAGCAACCTGCCATGTACCCCCGTTCTGGTGGTGGCCACACAGACTGACCAGCGGGAGATGGGCCCCCACAGGGCCTCCTGCGTCAATGCCATAGAAGGGAAGAGACTGGCCCAGGATGTGAGAGCAAAGGGTTACCTAGAGTGCTCCGCGCTAAGCAACCGGGGAGTACAGCAGGTGTTCGAGTGTGCGGTCCGCACCGCTGTCAACCAAGCCAGGAGACGCAACAGGAGGAGGTTCTTCTCCATCAACGAGTGCAAGATCTTCTAAAGCTCACAGGACCTGGGCCGCCACTCATTTTCTCATTTCAGACAGTGCTGGGGACAGGGAGCGCAAGGGAGCCTCAGGGGAAGAATCAGCAGAATTGTCCTTTTGGATACTGTTGCTGCTGGCACTTGTCTACTGGATGCTTTTCCTAAGTATACCTCTACCGGTGAACTCCTCGCCGGCCAGACCGATGATCTTTTGGTCATGACTATCCCGTCTTCAATTAAAAAAACTAAAATAGTTTCCCTAATTCTGGACAATGAAGTGAGTTATCCAAAGAATTTCATATTTAAAGACATGTTTTATTTAAGTAGTAACAAAATGTATAGCTTTTGTACATAATTAGTTTTCACACATGTAGTCTTTTTTTCATACTCACCAATACAAACTGTTGTATGAATGAAATAACCTTTTGGATCCTGCCATCGATTAGTTCTTTTCACCCAAAGTTGTCACTTTGTTGACATCACTTGCCTGCTAGATTTTACTAGTCAAAATTTAAAATGACCATAAACCTATTCTTGCAACTGATTTTTCACCCATTTGTTATTTGGAGTTGTATATAAAAGACAGTTCAATGACAAAAGATAATTTAATATTGCCATGCTATTTTTAAACAGTTATCACTATATTTCCCTGTAATTATTTAAGAGATATTTTCTTATTACAATATAACTTTTCATCCAGAGCACTCCAATTATGTATTATCTCTCATTCTCTGAACAAGACTGGAACAAAAGCTTTCAGGCAGAGAATCAGACTCCTCCAAGTTCTAGAACATGGAAGAGAAGCGAGAAATTCTTGCTTATATTTCAGAAACTACTGAACTTTGCCTGCTTGTCTCCACCAGCGGTTCCAGTCAGGTTGGTGGTCTTACCAAAGCGAGCAGGCTTAAACTTCTGTCTGTATTTGTCCTTGAGTTCTTATCAAGTTGGCAAGGTAACATAATTTATTGATTTTAGGCTCTAATCAGAATAATTGGGAAGGTGTCTATATATATGTATGTAGATGTGGAGAAAAGGTCATTTGTAACTTTTACTTGAATAGGACACACCTGAATGAAAAAAAGAGTCACAAACCTAAGCACAAGGAACAGGAAAATTGTCTAGCAAATGCTTAGCTCATAACAGTTTTCAGGGACAACACTGAATAAGTAGAGACACACTTACCCCTCCCAACTCCAGTCTATCTAAGACCTTAACAGCAATGACATTGAACATTTGAAAGAGCTGAGAACAGAGGATTATGTAATGGAGGAAGAGATTGCAGAGGCAGGCACCCGGGTACATAACTCACCTAGTCAAATAAAACTTGTCACTGTTATTAAAGTATATCATTGTGGTGGCATAAAATGGCCATTCTATATAAATGGTAAGACAGCGATAAGACTAAGTTGATGTGAGCAAACCTATTTTTCAAGTTTCCTTAAGTGGTCATTTCTTTAGCATTCCAATCAGGGTCCGAGTTGAATTTGTGTTCATCGCCACACTGCTCTCTCCTGCCCTTAACCTCTCATCCACATCCAGGAAACGACCAGGGAGCTGGGTCTTAGATTTGGTGGCTGGAGTGTGATCCGTTCCCTTTGTCTGATGTATCGGTCTCTACCCAGACTTCAGCCCACCAGTTCTGTGGTTTGTCCTTACCTCTGTGCCAGCCATGTCCCTGGACTTGGGAGTCCCTATCTCCTGCTTTCTGCCTTGGGCATTCAAAGGTTGAGGGCCTGAGAGCTGAGCACATGGGAGGCGTTCTGGTGGTGGCCACGCAGACTGACCAGCGGGAGATGGGCCCCCACAGGGCCTCCTGCGTCAATGCCATAGAAAGGAAGAGACTGGCCCAGGATGTGAGAGCTCATCTCCTCTCATCGCCCTCTGATGCTCTTCATCTCCTCCACATGTAAACAGGCTTAACTCACTCAGGCAGACTTTCCTCTAGGGTCAGTCTTCAAGGTGGCGGTGGGGGGTATTTAATGTTAGCAGGAATGACTTTCTATTCACTTAAGTAGCTGGTCCCAAGTTTTTCCTTCCTGTTGAAGGGAGGTGGTGGGATGCATGAAAATGGAAGGGCCCAGGCACCTTATCTAAGCGAGAAAGAGAGCAATCCTTGGACAAAGGAGTGGAGGGAGGGAAGACAGGAGAGGGCCATTCACACAGCTTTGTCTTCACTGCGGCACACACACACAGTCAAGCCCTCTGCTGTCAAGAGATGAGCTTAAGGACTCCCTCTGGGAACCCTCACACCTGCAAACAGGAACCCAGGTGCAAACCCTCCCCTGGGATGGGACCTGGCAGAGGTTGAGGCCAGTCAATGTGTGTGTTTCCTAACAGACCATGAATTTTTTAAAAAATTTATTTATCTGTGCATACAATAGCTGGAGTATAGGCCAGAGGTGTGGGGCATGAGAAGATTCACCAGAGTCAGAATGGGGAACAGAACAGGCAGATTAACTGAAACACATTGCTGAGGGGAGCAGTGGGCGAGGCAGGAGAGGTCTGCTGCGCCGTATGGGTCACCTTCCTGGCTGGCATCAGGGATCGAACTTGCGCTGCAGTGGCTGCGGTTTGCTTCATAGCACATTGCTTAACCCATTGAGCCACCAGGGAGGCCCCCAGACCATGAATTCTTAAAGGAGAGAGCAAAAAGAAATTGGGTTGCTGTGCCACAAAGTTGCACAAAGACGGAAGGAGGCAGAACTTTGCCAGCTTGGCAGGGGTAAGAAATAAAACCAGGTCATTTTGTTGGAATCCGTGTTATGCTTGTCCTATGAGAGTGTATACTAATTTTTGCCTGCCTGAACTCAGGTCTATGTCTCTTACGTTTCAAAACATGTGCCTTTTGTAGACTATTGTATGTCACTGTGTACCTATTCCAAGAAGCAACATTAAATATGCCCTTGTTTACACTGAAGAGTTGTTTTGAGTGGTCTAATAACTCATCCTACACTGTTTGATCTTGTACTCTCAAGTGGGGCAGCAGAATCTAGTGTGAGATTGAGCGACCGAAAGCTGAGTGCATCCTACTGGTCCAAGTTCGTTGCCTTGGGATGTGCGCCTGCAGGATGCTGAGTGCTGCCCTGTGCTTATCTCACCACATGGTCTGCGGGCGGCCACGTGACGACAGGCACCATCTTACACGAGGAAACAGCCTCGGCATGTTGACGTGACAAGTCCAAGGCCTTAGAGCAGGTGAGTGGCAACACCAGGACTCTCGAGCAGGCCTTTCTGACTCCAAAGCTCTGCTCGAAACCACGGTGCCCCACTTCCTCCCAGTGCAACCGACTGTAGGGCTTTGCCACATCCGAGCTCATGTAGCCTCGTAGGCCCTCCCCTCCCCGTCCCCCAGCAGGCGGCCTGCATTTAAAAATTGTTTCATAAACAGGCAACTACAAAGCAGAGACAGTCTGCAGGGCAGAGGGAAGGATTGGGATCAAGGACGGGACAGGAAGAGCACAAGGGACTATGGTGACGGTGCACGGTGAAGAGGTAGTGGAAGTTCTAGGGGGACCACAACTAGAAGAGAAAGCAACCATTGTAAGGAAAGTAAATGAAAGAAATATAAATTTTAAGAAATTGTCTCAAATACAGTATTCCAGGTCTGATTGTAGATCTTCCCTTTTATTTTTCTTTCTGGCAATGAGGATGGGACTCACCTAAGCCAGAGAACACCATCACTTGCTAAGGTCTCTGCTCCAACTCTTAGCTGTTAACTATAATTTCACAGTTGATTGCAGGTGAATTGGCAGAGATGAAATATGTCACGGTTTGATGCTTTAAAAAGCTTGGAAAATATTCTCTTTTTCTTATCTCATTTCCTTATCCCTCCACTTTCAGGCATTACCTTTGAATGAGGTAGCAACAGGGGAATGGATACTCTAGTGCTTTCCTTTTAAGGGTTATGGCACCAAAGAAAGGCACTTCAGACAGCACGGGACAGAAGAAAATGTTCTGATCTTGCACTTCGGTAAGGTTTGATGTGGCAGAGGGAGCCAGGCATTCTGTGAGCGTTTGTCTAGTCGTGACATATTTTGCAGTCAGAAAATCTGCGTTGTGTGTCTTTTTAGCCTCAGTTTCTCTGGAAACAGAGACAAATTCCTGGCTTATTCTAAGTACTTGTATAACAATGATGGCGGAAGTGCTTGGTATCTGTAACTGTTGTTCAAATGGCGGTGTCATGTTTTTGGTGGGTCCCTATGAAGAGAGGCTGCATATTCTAGATCCAATTAGAATATTAGAGAACTTGGCAATTGTGAGTCACATGGTCGGAAACCTACAATGAAGCAGTTGGAGCAATGTTAAATAGATGAGTAGACTGATTAAAGTGACAGATCCATTGGTAACAAGCTACACTTGAATGCTGACTGGTTCCAGGTTCTGTGTAAGCATTTGCCATACACTGTCTGATTTAATCCTCATAACATGCTCATAAGGACATTATTTTCCTCTGTTGATAAGAAACTGACAGATAATGGAGATATGTCCCTTGCATAGTTACTTTTCAAAATGTCCCAGCTTTACCATGTAATTTTGATATAAATTTGATCAGCTGAAAATTATATGATGATTTATAGTTAATGTTCACTATACTGCTAACTTCGCTAAAATGGTGAGAATAATCCCCGTGACATACTGTTGGGGCACCTTGATGACTAGGGCTTGGCAGCCTTCCTGTGGGAGCTGATTTCTGTCATCTTTCATGTAAAGAAATCTCAGGTGGTTCAAATCCCACCTGTCCTGGCTGAGCTCTGCTTGTGGTCCCCATACTGCCATTTCTACTTCCCACCCTTTGCTGCTCTGCTCGGTACCCAGGAGGCCAGCCTGCTGCATCACCCAGGTACCCAGGAGGCCAGCCCGCTGCATCTCCCAGGTACCCAGGAGCCAGCCTGCTGCATCACCCAGGTACCCAGGCAGCCAGCCCGCTGCATCACCCAGGTACCAAGGCAGCCAGCCCGCTGCATCTCCCAGGTACCCAGGAGGCCAGTCTGCTGGGTTGCATCACCAAGGTGGCTAGCTCCTACTTGAGTGCAGCCATGGGAGGTCTGGGCTGCTAGTCAGGCTAGAGGAGCATAGAAAGCTGTGTGTTTGTTCCCTGCTCCTTTCCTGCTTTGGTGATGCTTGCCTGTCTATAGCAGTGAGTCCCTCTATGGGTGCCATTCCCACTGGGTCCCAGGACAGCATTTCCTCTTTGCCGCTCTGTCCTAAAGAAGGTAGTGGCCTCCCTCTGAAACCCTCTTCCCCCTGCCCCGGCACCTCCTGTCTCCCCATTGTGTATTCCCTTATCCTAGACCTTTATAATTAGCACCTTAATCCAAGTCTCTTCATCTGGAGCATCTGGAATAAATTTGATTTCCCATGGGAATCTGGCTGATACACTCAAAGTATTAAAAGTCATCAATATGTTCTGGCAATAATTACTCAAACTTGTACTGAAGGGTATAGATTTGGTACCCTGGGTAACTGCCTGTCCTAAGGCTCAAGACCCAGAAAGTAGCACTCTTGGCATCTCTTTGCTTGGAAGGGAAAGGAGGAGCATGTTGATTAACCCTAATCTGAATAAGCAAAAGGATAGTTCTGGATAGCATGTTCAGAAATTGTGGGTCTTTTTATGACAGATTATATTTATAAGAAGCTCTGCTACTATTCAAAGAACTACTATGAATCAATAAGAAAAATAGCTCTGTTTTAGAATGGACACTTGTCAGAAGAGTAAATATGCAAGACCTATAAACAGTAGAAAAGGTGCTTATCTCACTAGTAGTCAGGGAGATGCAAACAAAACCTATCTTAGGATATCATCTCTGAATGACCATATTGGTGAAAGAATTAAAAGGTATGATAATGGCAAGCACTGGCAAGAAAGTGAAGCAATAAGAAATCTTATATGCTGCTCATGGAAATGTAAGGTAGCATATATTTTGACATTACTTAGTAGTGCTGAATATCTTATACATGTAACCCCCAAGTTTTATGCCCTTGACCATCAAGTTTTATGCTCTTATATTTCCTTGCATAGAATCCTGGTAGATATGTATGAGAATATTTGTTCTAGCATTGTTGGTAATAGCAAAAACTAGAAACAACCCAATATCCCCTGCAAAGAATGGCTAAATAAATTGTGACATATCCATTCGTGGAATACTATGCAACAATAAAAACGAGTGAATATATGTATATAAATATGTTAAAGTTAATTTTGACAAAAAAGCAAGTAGCAAAATAATATATATATTGCATGATTCTCTTTGTTAAGCAAAACTTAACAATAGAATATTTAGAGTCAAAAATTATAAAGCATTAGAATCATTAATATGACATGCAAATGAGTACTTTTCTGAGGCGGGAAGGGAATGAGATTGAACAGGTCACCTGGGATTGTCATAGGAATTGTTAGTGTTCTATTTCTCAAGTTTGGAGAGTAGGTACATGAGTGATCATTTACTTTTTTCTGTTATTTATTTTTCAAATATATTCCTATGTGTTTTATACATTTTTAATGTGCTTGATATAAGTCATAATTTCAAGGTGTACAGTCAAACAGCCTGGACTAGAATCCCAACTCTGCCACTCACCAGCTCTGCAACTTTGTGCAAATTAGTCTCTCTGTCCTTTAGTTTCCTCATCTGTAAAATGGATAAAATAATATCATAGAGTAGGTAGAATTAAAGGAACTGATGTAAGAAAAGACTGTACTTTCTGTTACATAGTAAGTGCTTAAGAAATGGTAACTATATTACTAAGTTCTCATTTTATGTACTCAGAGCTGGGGGGACCCTGATGTTTTGGATGAAGATACCAAGATCTAGAGACTGTTTAATACTTACCCAAAGCTTCATGAGTTGATGGCAGACCTGAAACATCTCACCTCACCTTTTGGGTGCTCTTTTCTCTGATCGTCACCAGTGGAGAAGTTTACTTTTCAATTTGTTTACTTTTCAATCCACTTTTCTAATTTATAGTATTTATAGTATTGTTTCTTAGTAGTCTTCTAATTTATAGTATTATTTCTTAGCAGGTACTTTTCAGTATCTTACAGAAGGAACCAACAGAAGCTCATTTCTTTAAGCAAAAAGACATCTCCACTTATTTATTCTAGAGCATTTGCTAGTATTTTTAGGTTCTCTGTGGGGGTGATAAAAAGAAGGCAGAGGACTCAGTCACTCAAAGGGTGGAGACCTGAGTATATTTCCATCACTGCATTCACCATGTAAATAACATGCTTTGTTTCCATTCCTCACTGAACCTTGACCTTCTTAGCACCAAGACAGCAAGTTACCGAAGTACCTGCTTTTGTGGAGCTGAGGATTAGTTAGGCATATAATTATGTCAGCGAAGAAGAAAAATGTGGATGTGTGGTCAGTGCTATAAAAACAAAAGGACAAGAGGGATGATTTGGTAGTGTGGGTAAGAGAAGAGGAACTAATTAAGGAGAAGTCTGGATGATGTAGAAAAACTACATCATTTAAAAATAAACCATTCCTCTGAAAAAGAAAGCAGCCTGAACTTCTTTCTCTGCTGGCCCCAAGAGGCAATCACACGTGCTCTTCCCAAAATTCAGTGTTCACAGTACGCAACTCCTTCCAGATGGCTGGGTATTCCAACCCAGCTGCCTGTTGGATTGGGGCTCTTCCTGAGGACGCATTAACAAAAAGATTGGAAGAAAAAAGTGACATGACTCATAGGCCAGTAGTCATTGGTTTCCAACGGATTCTGAAAACGAGGAAGGAAACGACTAGGACTCAGGGTTCAGATAGGACCTCGACAGACAGTTCTGGTAGCCAAGAGGTGCTTGCTCTGCCCCGCAGGGTGTTTGCAAGAGTCGATGCGTGAACGGGGCAGCAGGGACTGAGCAGCAGCCAGGCTGTGGCAAGCTCGAGCCCAGCAGCTGAAGCAGGTAGATGTGCTTGCCTTGGCCGCCAGGTTGCTCAGAGAGAACACCGGGTGGTGCTCCATGGACACAGGCAGGACTCCAACTTACGAGAGTCACCGAGTTAACCCAGGGCAGTTGTCAGGTGCTAGAACTGTTATCTCAGGGATCTGGGACGTATTAAGGATGTCGACCGCAGATATGTTTTTAATGTTTCCAGAGAGCCCTCCATCACTCATGTATTCTTCAAATACATCCTGCCCACCTCCTGTTTCTCCTCCTCCTCTTTATCATCTCTCTCTGCAACCAGATTGCTCTCTCAACCCTCTCTGATGGAGCCAGCATCTGAACCGGGGCTGTGCCCACTGGTAATCTCTGGGCCGCCTTCCCTGAGTGAATCTCTTCTCCTTCTCCCCATCTCCACACATTCATCACACAGCACTTTAACGGTGCCCCCAAGTGATCATCCACGTCTTAGGGAATACGCACCACTATTTGCTAAGTATGCTTTAGGTTATCAATTACTTTGTCTCACAAGACCTCAGAACGATACTGCGGGTTATTATTATTATTTGGCTTATTTTATAGGCAAAGAAGCCTTGGGGTTAAGGCTTGGGAAAGTGAAAAGTCTCACCTACAGGCATCTGGTGAATGCTTGGGTGAATCCAGATTAGTACTTAGGTCTTTTCGATCCACATTTCACTTTTTTTCCCCACATCATCAGGCTTTTATCTGAGGCTCAAGGTGACCCCGTGAAGTACAAGTGAGAGAGATGAGACCCAGGAGGGTGCTGTGCCGTGACTGAGCCACACACAGTTACTGAGCAGAGAGAGGCTGGCAGTTCCAAGCCCCACTGACACGGTCATCATTCTCGTTACCAGACACATTTTGTTTTTAATTGGTCCCATCTCTATGAGGTTGTCTGCTAAACACTCATTAGATGAGTTAAAAGGATGTAGATTATATCTGTTTGACAAATGGTAAAGTCTGAAAGAAGGAAATTGCCTGTCAGGCTGCAAATCATATTTGCTTTAATTCTCTGACTACTGTATGCAAACCAACACTGTCTTTTCCCTCTCCTTAGTGTATATACTTCCATGGAGGGCCTAATTTTGAAATCAACATGGCTGGGACATTTTCTTCTGCTACTCTGTTATTTGCTAGACTCACATTTTTGCAGTTGGAAGTGATGTCAGGAGAATTTAGCCCCAGCTCATCACTTCACAGATAAGGAAACTGGCTCTCCCTGTTACCAAGGACACACAAGTGGCTTCAGGCAAAGCTGGAACTTGAGTAGGGGGTCTGGCTCGTAGATGCTCCTCCCTCCTCCTTCCTCCCTCCTCCCACCTCCCTCCTCCCTACTGCCTCAGATCGTCCAGCCTCCACCCTTGAGCCACAGCCTGCAAATAGACTCTGGTCTATTTGTTTCAGGTTTCAATGATGGGAGTTGAAAGGTTTGCCGTCTGCTTAAAATGTCAGGGTCATTTGCAGGTGATAAAAACAAAAGAAAAAAAAGAAAGAAAATGTCAGAGGCAAAGGCCGGTGCATGAAACCAGCAAGAGCAGGGGAGCAGGAAGACAGGGGCCACCACAGCCAGCGAGCAGTGCGGCCTTACCGTTCAAGAGCAAACTCAGAGAGCACTTTGCGCGGGTCCAGGCCAGGCCGGGCCTGAATGCAAGGGGAGAGTGTCCAGCTGTGCGCTCCCAGCCTCTCTCCTGGTGCTCTGAAGGCAAAGCTGTGAGCCAGCGGGGTTGGAGCAGGTTAACTGAGTCGTCCCAAAGGAAAGAGATGCCTTAGATTTCTATTTCTGTCTATGCACTCCCCAAATTAATCAAAATTTGCAGATTAGAAGAAAACCCAACAAAGTTAAAACACAGTAATAAAAATCACTCTGATAATCACTGTTACATCATTTTCATTTTACTCTTCCAACTCTTTCTTATATACACGTGTGTGTATTTTTACAAAAGTAGCTTTGTATGGTACGGTCTGATTTCCAATCTGCTTTTTTCCACTTACTACATTGTGAACAGCTTTCAGTGCCAGCATGTTAATGAATATACATAACTCCTACGCTCTTGTGTGTAGAGGCGGCATGGAAGTTATCCCAGATTTCTCCAAGGAACCTGTAATCATGCTTTGTTAATTGTGACTATGAGCTTCTACTGAACTTTCTGCTTGAAAATGCGTGCGTGTGTGTATGTCCTCATATAAAGCCATGGTAAAAACCACAGCTATACCTAACCCTGTGTTTTAAGTGTGTTGATTTATTAACTTATAAGCCTCCAATAGAAAGGTACTGTCATCATCCTCATTTTACAGATGGGGAAACTTACCCGAGGTCAGACGCTTGGCGTGTGACAGTTAATGTCTGGTCCAGGCAACCTGGCTCCAGCCTGTGTTTCTGACACCACACTCCTAATAATGGTTCCATCTGTTTTGTCCATACTCTAGCTCCTTGGTTATATAACTTGGTTACACACCTTGGAACATCCAACCCCAGAAAGAAAAATCTTAATATGACAGATATGAAGGCTAGAGATTTCTTTACTTTGTAGCCAGTCATTTTATAAGTTCATTCTGGAGTTTGATGACCATCCTGTTCCGCATTTCTCTGGTCTTTTCTGCTCATTTTCCTCCCCACCTTTTGCTGCCCTTCTGCCCTTCCTGCAGAGTGTTGAAGATGCTCTATCACATTCTTTTTGCTTCCGGACGAGGGGGAGGTTTGAGCCCTTCAGAGTGAAGAGCTAGGAAACAAACACCTTCTTGGTGTTACTGACACCCGTCAGTTGGAGTGGTACATTTAGACACTTCGAGCTATTCTCCTCCATTTACCAGACTTCCTCCCAGGAAGGACTGAGAGGGGGGCCCTGGGGAGGAAGGAAAAGAGGGGGGAAAGGGGGGGAAAGAAAACCCCCATCCTGCCACAACACAGAGCTTCAGATTTTGCTCTACTTTGATGCTAACGTCTCTGATTCTCCCAGCTCCTTTCTGAAGTTTGGAGGTGGGGGATGGAGTGTGTGATGAACTTCCAAGCTGTGGCGGGTTTCCAAGAAGTGGTAGGTGACAGACCTTGCGTGGCCTCCTCTATCCCCCTCCTTCCAGTCAATGACTGGTTATCTTAGGTGGGAAGACTCACCCACCCGCTGAAAGTTTGCATAGAGGTGACTCATGGTCTTTTTCTCTGCCAGGGTGTTTTCTTAGGAATGATGCAACTCACGTAATAAAATCCTCTACTTTTTCAGTAGGACTGTGATCATCTCATTAAACTGCTGTGATTAAAGACCTTTTTTATTTTTAATTTTTTTTTAAAAAAAGCTTTCTAATCATTGAATCGTTGCAGACTGATACTGTTTAAAAGCACAGTGACTTCCTAGCAGCAGGAAAAAATGAAGACAAAGAATCTGTAGGAAAAATGGAGCTCACACAAAAAGACATAAAATGCAAGCCTCATTTTTTTTTTTTTACAGGACTCTGTAGATACAGTCCCATTGCTAAAAACGGTTCTGATCACACTCTTGATTTCTGTGCATATCTAGCTGTGGTCTGGTAAGAGTTTGCAGACTTAACCTGTAGTTGGACTGTACTTTGAGCAGCGCTGACCTAGTTTTCTTATTTCTTGTCTGTTTGAGAAAGTTCATTCATTAGCTGTCAAAGGCCAGGCCTGTCAAAGGCCAGGCATACAGGCTGTTCCCAAATTTATCTGTTCCCAAGTCATTACTGGGACACCATGATTGTGTGTTATTATATAATTAAATTGCAGTAATCATGTAATATATCAATAGATTGTAATGTTCCCCATAATAACATCAGAAAGAAAAGTAGTCCCAGACAATGTCTGGGACAAACCCTTTTTGTGTGTGATGTAATTCGTAGCCTCCTTCTGGGAAGAAAGTCATTATTCCTGATAAAATGCCGAAGCAATTTTCTGATGGCTCGTAATGGGATTAAGATTGGTTCTGGGAAGCAGTCACCATCTCCCCCATCACCAGCTGACATCCCGATAACCATCTTGTTGACCTTTAAGCAGACATGTTTTTCTTTCTATGTCTAGTTTAATAATGATTACCCGACTTTCTATCAAGTGTGAACTTTGAATAGACTCCCAAGGTCCTTTGAAGAGATAGGGCAAGCCAGTTTGACACATGATCATATCTAAAGAGGAGAGAAGTGGTCAATGTTTGGTGGAGTTGGTGGCCGGCAACCTTAAGCAAGTGTGGGAATATGTCTGAGCCTCAGTTTTCTCATCAATGAGATGGGTAGAACCATATCTCTGTAGGTGGTTGTGAGAATTCAGTCAGGCATTGATTGGAGAGGGTTTGGGACTGTGTCTGACACCATAAATATTCACCCTTAGTACGATGGTGACACTTTGTCTCCTTGAGGTAAAAGGCCCTATAGTTGCAGCCTACGACTTTGTTCCAAACCAAGCTCCGGGCCTTAGCTGACTTTCATAGGAATGAGACTAGAAGAGTCCAACCCCACATGTGACCCAGGAAAGGTCCATTTGTGATGGCAGGACTCAGTCCTCAGGGGGTGGGAAGGACGCCAGAAGTGGGTAAGTCAGCCAGGCTTGCATGTGAGGTAACATGGGGGAACAAAACTCCTCCTAAGGTAGTGGAGAGGGAATTAACTAGAATGAATGTGGGGCTGATTCTGGCGGAAGGACTTACAGCAGGTGTGTGATCTGGAACCCAGCCAGCCAGCTCACCCCACAGCTGTGGAGAAGGCAGAGCTCTCCTGTGGTTTTAATTCTGTGGCTGTTACTCAAGCACTGTTGATGGGCTGTCCTTTTTCGCAACTTTTCTCTTTGCTCAAGACTTGGGTTGTGGAGGGTGGTGGCTATATTCTGTCTGGATCTGTGTTCTTCCTTCTCTTTTTGGTAGACGAAGCACACTTGTTCTGCAGTGAGTAATTTTCTCCTTCAACCTCAATCTATTTTTTTCTGAGAGAATGAGTGCCATGTGTAAGAGGCTCCTCATTCATGGAGGAGCAGTGTGAAGGGAGAGGGAGGAGGGAGGGGTGGGGATCTGGTGGATGTTCCCAACCCACATTATTATCTTGTGGAGACTTTCAACTCACAGTTCTCTGCCATGGCACAATTCCCTTTACTCTGTGGTAAAGAGAAGAGGAGGCAGGAGAAGGAAAGAGCAGAGCATTAGACCTGTGGTATAGGCTGCTGGCCTGCCGGGCACCTTTGTGAGAGTTAGGAAATGGCGCCTTCTCTGCACGCACAAGGCACTCTGCCAGTTCGCAGAGCTTGGCAAGCCCAGCTTTAATCTCTATTTTCCTGCTGCCTAGGCTGGCTCAGTGGACAGGCTGCACAGTGGTGACCAGCTGGCCTGATGGGGGAAGACCCTTCCCAAAGATTGTGGAAGATGAGGGCTCACAAGGAACTGAGATAATGAAATGTGAAACCTGCCCTTGGTTCTGTCTGCAGTGTCCCGGCACAACTGTCACCTTCTGCACCAAGCTGTCAGTCAAACCCTCACATCTAGTTCCCTCCTTCTCCTGCACCGAACTTGGACCTTGTTCCTCTCTTATGTTGAGTCATCTGGGCTCTCCAGGAAGAGGCTTCCTGGAGTAAAAATTCTGCACTTCAATTTTTCTGCTCTTAATGTTCACTACCTCTTACTGGAAAACTCTAGTGCCTTATTCTGTGGAAAGAATCCCCCAACCTCTTTTCTTTTAGAAAGGAGAAAAGACGATAGGAGGGCAAGGGAATATGAAAGTGAAGAAAATCCTGCCTAGGACATGCAATTTTTTTTTTTTTTTTGCTTTAATTCATTTTCCCTCCATGAAGAGAATACCTAAAGCTTTCATCAGATTCTCAAAGGAGCCCGTGACCCGAAAATTTCAGGAGCTGCAGCTATGAAATGATTCATTGAAATCCAAACAAAAAGGGCATAGAAAGTTCAGGCAGGGTTTATTAAATTTATTTTATTCCACTGTCTGCTTTTCAGTGGGTTATCTAATTGCTTTTAAACCACGTGCATGAGCATTGCTGCTCACCTTCCTGCCGGCGGCGTGGATGACTCCCAGAATCACATTAGCCACCCAGCAGGGAGCCCATTCTCCAGCCCTCATCCTCCATTATGTCCCCAGTGTTGTGATCCTAAAGTATGTCTGCCATCATCTCGCCACCAGACTCCATGCAGCTCCTGGGGGCTAATTAAACTCCTCTATCATCTGGCCCACATGCCTCTCTGGCCTTACCTTGCTCTGTTCTCTAGCCAGCCTCCATGCCAGCCAGGCTGGGCAGTGGCTTGCCTATCCCATGGATGCCATGACCCTCTACATATAGGTCATCATCCATAAGGTCCTTGTCACTTCTCTTTCCTCTATTTTCTGGACTCTTCCTGTCACTTAAGATCAGTCCTTCTCAAGCAGGCCACCCGCTTCTCTGTTCTCATAACCCTTATTTCCCCCCATCATGGACTGCATGAATTTGTGCTGTAACTCTTGCTGACCTTGCTTTCCCACTGGTCTGTGAGTTTTTCCCAGGATAGAAACTGTGTCTGGTCAATTTCCCAATGTTAACTGGAACTTAGTATGTGCTTGATAAATGTCTTCATGCACCAACGCCTCCCCTGACAGTTATAGCGCATTTTGATCCTGTATTTCTCTAACCTGTTATGTTTATATTTCTTCCAGTGACTGATGATCAGAATTCCTGGAGAAAAACAGATTTCAGAGCTCTGCCCCAGTTCTACTGAATCAGAATCTAGGGGCGGGGCCCAGAATCTCTATGTAGACAAAGTTTCCCAGGTGGTTCTTATAGTCTAGTTTGCTTTATAACTGTGGTTCTCAAATGTTTGGGTCTTGAGACCATTTCATACTCTTAAAAATCACTGAAAAACCTACAAAGTTTTTGTTGATATGTGTTGTAGCTAATAATATTAATCAAATCAGAATTACAATGGGTAAATAACAAAATGTTTATAAACGATTCATGCAAAGTAATAATAATTCCATAAATGTTAACATAAGCCACACATTTTTAAACAAAATATTTTAGTGAGAGTGCTGCTGTTTTATGTCTTTGAAAATCTGCTTTATTGTCTAACTTAATAGATTATAGCTGGATCTCATATCCCATTCAATCTGATGCCATTTGCTGCTTATTGATTTGGATACAATAAATATGAAGAAAATTCAGTTTCACACATATAAGGCAGTTAGAACAAAGACAAGTATTTTAATAGCATTTTAAATATAACTGTGGGAATATTTCTTTGATGGTAGTCTAACAATTATATGTTAGTTTCTTAAAAGTTAAGTGCAGTGTGGGATCTGAAACCATTGCCAATGAACTTCATGACTGCACTTTCAGAGAGTGAGTAAAATAGACAAGTAAGCCCTTAGTTGTTTTTTTTTTTTAAAGATTTACTTATGCATACAAGAGCTGGGGTACAGGCCAGCGTCACGGGAGGTGAGAGTAGTCACCAGACAGAGTGGGGAGCAGAACAGGCAGACTGACTAAAACACACTGCAGAGGGGAGCAGTGGGCAAGACAGGAGAGGTCTGCTGAACTATGTGGGTCTCCTCCCTGGCCAGCAGCAGGGATTCAACTCGTGCTGCAATGGCTGAGGTTTGCTTCATAGTGTGTTGCTTAACCCACTGTGCCACCAGGGAGATACAAGCCCTTAGTTTTATTATGAAAATAGTTTTGTCTTCATGGTATCCTGAAGGAGGCTTGGAGAAGCTATAGGGGTTCCTGGATCACACTTTGAAAAACATCGCTTTATCCAACTACAGTCAACATGTTTAGCTTGCTCTTAGGTTGTTTTAATTCATTTATTCAACAAATAGTTGTTGTGCATTGCTGTATACTACGCAGTGTTCTGTGCATTGGGGTCTCAAGGCAACTGACCCTACAATCCAATTATATAGAACACTGAAACCCCAATGTCAGGGTTGCATTTGAGAATCCAGTTTAAAGGTTGCTGCTATGTTACTTGGCATTTTTGTATAAATTTAAAAAGTCACTTTCTCTAAAGAGATGTATCTCATGGACACACGCCTCTGTAAGCAGAGTCCCTTCCTTGAGGTGGGTGTGACCCTGAACAGGACGCAGGGCTTGGTAAGAAGAGCATGGAACAGAACTGCTGCCACCACTCTCTCTTTGGCTGAGCACTGTGATGCACGAATAACATATGCAACTGCTCATAGGCACCTTCCATGTTTTTTATTTCTCTTATTCTCTAAGCTGTTAAGCCTCAGAGTCAGAATATGAACTCTGGCAGCAAGACTATTGCCGTCTGCAGTAGGTCTGTGACCTTGACCACTAGACAATGCAGCTCCTGGTGAAAGTGACATTCACCAGGCAGCAGGTTGGTAGATGGTAGGTAGGTAGTGGTCGATAACATTACGTCTTCTGAGGTGGAGCACATCTCTGAAGGGATTCTCTTATAGATTTGATAAACATGGTACTTTCAAAAAGATAATGAAGAAGCTAAGTTGAGAAGAACTGGACTTACTTCAAAGAAGCACAGTTAACTGAAGTGCAAAAATATATTCAACAACTACAAAGAATGCTGGTCTATTTTTGATGTTAATGACCACACCTTGTCACTGGGACATTAATGAAACTCTCAGCCACATGACTGGCCCTGTCTCCCACTGTGTCAAATGCTACTACTGATGTGCAAGTGAAAAAGAGCTGAGAATTATCCACTGGATGTGTTAATGTAGTAGTGACTTCCGCAAGAACAGTTTCAGTAAAGGGTTGGCAAAGACTCAGCTGGACTGTGTTCCACAAAAAATTTCAACTTTCCCCTAACTGAAATGTCAACAATTAGCTGTAGTTTTATAGATCTTTATTTTATTTAGATTTCATTTCTTAGCTGCTGGATGAATCTGTGTAAAGTTTGGTGATGCAATTCTCAACCAGTTCTGCAGAGGTGTTGGCTGCAGTTGCCTTCAAATGACAGGGGCTGGGGAGCAGGTCGGCGAGACTACCTGGAGTGTGGTGAACTGAGAATAGCTGAGGTCTGGGCAGCGTTTCTCACCATTTAATCAAAGCTCACACCTGCAACCTTCCTGCACCTGCCAGTGGAGCTCTGTGAAAGCGGTCAGCCCAGCAGTACAGAAGCTTGACCAAGGAAGTGGTTGGGGAGGGTTGGAGGAAGGAGGGAGGGAGAGAGGTGGGAGGGAGAGAGGAGGGAGAGAAGGCAAGAAGGTGAATGTTTCAGTGCGTCCAAGAACTATCTGGACAGAGGTTAAAGCTCTGCAGGAGGGGCCAGGAGAGAATACATGAGGTTTGGCACAATCAGGCTTGGACAGACGCTCTGGGTGACTTCAGAATGACTTACCGCTCTCTGACTGCAGTGTCTCCTATTATGAAGGGAGGTGATTGGTCTCTATGACTGTCCCTTCGTGGTGCTCTGAGTTAGTACCACATGACTGCTAGTTCCAAGGACTGAGAGCAATTGTTTAAAAATACTTCTGGGGGTTTTGTCTCTCCCTGGCAAGTACAAAAGGGTATTTCAGCAATGAAAATTATTTTGAGACTCAGTACCGCAAATAAAGAATAAGAAAATGAAGGTGTCTTTTCATTATTGCTTGTGTTTGTGTCTTCCAGTCTTTCTGGAAATATAACATGCTTTCCTATCATATTTTATAGATTTACCTAAAGGGTGAATGCAATGAACGCTAGAAGCCAGGTGCGGCATCATCACATGCGTCTGCATTTAAGTTGTTTTGTGGCCATTGTTAGCTCTGTGACCCAAAGCAAATTATATAGCTTCTCTGAATCCCTATTCCCTAAAACACAAGTTGGGGGTAACGCAAATACCTTTCTCATGGGTTTTGTGACGACTGAGTAAGATGAATGAGTGTTAACAGCTTAGCACTGGGTCTGGTAATTGGTAGGTCCTGTATCATCACCACAATCAGTGCCTGTGAAGTAGAAAGGGCAAAAGATGTGTTTTACAGAGAGAAACCAGATCCTATCATCAATTGACAGATCCAGCAAGAGAACTGAGTCCCACCAAGGTCATCAATTAAGCTGTCTTCAATCAGTAGCTCGGTTCTTCCACTGTTAATATAAACTGATGTT
Source organism: Galemys pyrenaicus (assembly GCA_019455555.1). Classification (NCBI taxonomy): domain Eukaryota; kingdom Metazoa; phylum Chordata; class Mammalia; order Eulipotyphla; family Talpidae; genus Galemys; species Galemys pyrenaicus. The sequence goes on along the minus strand of JAGFMF010011678.1, from coordinate 5,565,342 downwards.
GATACAAACCACTAAAGCATCCACATTCTCCATGGGAAGAATATCGGTGTGGATGGAGGGATTTATGGTCAGGGTAGAGCCCAGGAAGAGGCAGATGTTCCTCTCCACATGCAACCAGAGGGGGACATTCTAGGGCTGTGAATTCTCCCTCAGACGATTTGGAGCTGGGGTTGTGGACTCGTGGGGAGGCCAGGCTGTCCAGCTGGGTGTATGATGTTCTACCTGCTGGCTCAGCATAGCGTCCTATTCTTCTCGAAAAGGATTTGTCAAAAATGAAACCTTTATTTACTATGACTTAGATCTAGAGGTTTAGGAATTTTGTTTCAATCTGTTTGGTTTTCAACCACCAGGAGGGGTGAATGTGGATTTTGGAGTGTGAGGGAAAGACCCTTAGTGTAAGCATTCAGATTGCAGGTTTAAGAGAACAAATCTTTCTGTTCATATAACAGCTTGTTCTTATGTCTACCGATAAAACATATCAACCCTCTAAATGTACTAATAAATGTCAATCAATTAACATATTGTAATACACTTTAAGTTATGCCCTACAAAGGCTTATACTTTTTGTGATAGTGTAATATAATAATCTATATTTTCCAAATTTTAAAATTACAGCATACTTGTTAATAATTTTGTTAAGCTCTTATAAACTTGGAATAGTAGTAATTTAGATTACAGTGTGTTCTCTTCCAGTCATTTTCAACATGTAGTTATATCTTGTAGAATTTCAATTAATCTATATGTACTATTTTATATATTTTTATTACTTAATAGTCTTTTATAAACAAATTTCCATATTTTCCCATGGTGATATTTATGAATAAATGTTCTATTGTTGTAAATATATTTATCTTTTTGCCATTATATTATTTTTTTAGGTTATTTCAGAAAGTGTTTATACCTTGATTTGAAGATATAAGTACTTTATAATTCTTACAAGTTATTTAGTACTCAGGAAATTTACATTGCTTTAGTTTTTAATCAGTTCTTAAGATAGTTTAAAGATAATGATCTCCTTTAAAGTTAGCTTTGACTGATAAGAACTTACTAGAACAATGTAAAAAGTAGAAATAACTTAAGCAAAGTGACCAAAGTAGCTTTCCCGAGCTTCTATCAGTGATAATTTGCATTTATCTATGCACCAAAACTCTGTACTGTTCTGCTTTACCTAACTCAATTCTGAAAGAATCCTCTTTGACATATATATTTAACCCCACTTTAAGGAGAAAACAGGCTAAAATAGGTTAAATCAAGGGCTCAAACTGAGGTACATTTAAGGAGTAGATTTTGTTTTCTCTATGCTCTTATTTTGTTTAGCATATATAGCTCTTTCAATTTTTATTGATCATCATGGTTATAAGAACTATTTTAGTTTAATCTTAGCTGAATGATGAGAAAAGTAGCACTCAAAAATGTTATCAGCTATCACTTAGCTACTGTGTCAAGAGATAAGAGAACATGACAGGAACAGTGGGGGCTGCAAATTTCATGCCTTATTGCAAGAGGCTGCTTTCCCCAGCTAAGTAAGTACAGGCATCCCTCAGAGCCATGCGGGTTTGATTCTAGACCCCCACAATACAATGTATATTGCAGTTCAGCAAGTCACAATTTCCCCCATGCCTATAAAAGTTATATTTCACTTGACTTTAGTCTAATAAGTGTGTGATAGCATTATGCCTAAATAAATGCTATACATACCCTAATTTAAAAATACTTTATTGTAAAAAAATGCTAGCCACCAGCTGAGCCATCGGTGAGTTGTCATCTTTTTGTTGGTGAAGGGTCTTGCCTTGATGTTGATGGGTTGACCGATCAGGGTGGTGGTTGCTGAAGGTTGGGGTGGCTGTGGCAGGCAATTTCTTAAAATAAGACTATGATGAAGTTTGTCACATAGATTGACTCTTTCACTAAAGATTTCTCTGTAGCATGCGATGCGGTTTGATAGCATTTTACCCAGGATAGAACTTTTTTCAAAACTGGTGTCAGTTGTCTCAAAACCTGCCATTGCTTTATCAACTTAGTTTGATAAGTTGAAATTCTTTCTTGTCATTTCCACAACGTTCATAGCAACTTCACCAGGAGTAAATTCCATGTCAAGAAATGCTTTTCTTTGTTCATTTGTAAGAAGCAGCTTCTCAATCATTCAAGTTTTGAGATTGTACTAACTCACTCACATATTCAGTCTCCACTTCTAAGTGTTGTTCTCTTGTTATTTCAACTGCGTGTATACTAGCCTCCTCCACTGAAGTCTTGAACTCCACAAAGTCATCCAAGAGGTTTGAAATCAACTTCTTCCAAATGCCTGTTCGTGTTGATATATATAATCACAAATGTTCCTAATGGTATTTAAAATGGTGAATCCTTTCCAGAAGGTTTTCAATTGACCTTTCCCAGTTCTACCAGAGGCTCAACTATCTATGTCAGTTATAGCCTTATGAAATGTATTTCTTAAATAATAAGACTTGAAATTTGAAATTATTCTTTGATCCTTGGGCCGCAGAATGGACGTTATAATAGCAGGCATGAAAACATGTGACTCTCCTGGTACATCTCCATCAGAGATCTTTTGTGACCCTGTGTATTTTGAGGCAGTACTTGCTGCTTTACTTTGCATTTTTATGTTATGGAAACATAACAAACATTCTTTTCTTAAACTTCATGAGTCAATCTCACCAAATTAGAACTTTCACTCTGCAGCTTCCTCACCTCTCTCAACCTTTACAAAATTGAAGAATTAGGGTGTTGTTCTGAATTAGCCTTTGGCTTAAGGGAGCATTGTGACTGGTTTGAGTTTTGATCCAGATCATTGCAACTTTCTCCTTACCAGCAATGAGACTAGTTTACTTTTCATCATCCATGTGTTCACTGGAGGAACATTTTTAATTTTCCTCAAGAACTTTTCCTTTGCAATCACAACTTGCCTTATGGTGCAAAAGACCTAGCTTTCATCCTACCTTGACTTTTGACCTGTCTTCCTCAATATGTTCAATCATTTCTACCTTTTATTTAAAGTGAGAGATATACAACTCTTCCCTTCACTTGAACACTTAAAAGTCTTTTAGGGTTTTAAATTGGCCTAATTTTAATATTGTGTCTTGGGGACTAGGGAGTCCTTGAAGATGGAGATAGATGGAGGAAACCTACTGGTTGAATAGTTAGAGCATACAAAGCACTTATTAGGTTCATCTAATAATAAGGTTCACCTAATAAGCATTTATTAGGCTCACCATCTTATATGCGTATGGTTCAAGTCACCTCAAGACCATTACAATAGCAACATCAGTCACGTATCACAGATGACCATAACACATCTAACAATGATGAAGAAGTTTGAAATATTGCAAGAATTACCAAATGTGACAGAGACATGAAATCAACAGTTGCTATCGGAAAAAATGATGTGAACAGACTTGCTTATTGTGGGGCTACCACAACCTTCCATTTGTAAAAAGCACATTATCTGTGAAACACAATAAAATGCCTGTGTTGTATCCCTATGGACAGCAAGCCCAGCATGGCCTGATATTTCAGTTAGCTACTTCAACACAACAGAGGCCCTGAAACTGTGACTAAAACAGTAAACATTTATTGTTGTCCACAATCTAGTGGATTGGGGGAGGTTCTTCTAGTCTTTGGCTGGAGTTACACGTGCATGTGTGGTCAGCTTGTGGCTTAGGGTGGGTTGGGTGGGCTGACCTTTCAGATCTTGGGTAGGCTCTTTCACATATCTTGGGTCTTGACTGGGACAACTAAGAAAACTTGTCTTTATTTGATTAAGATTTTCACACTCTTTTTTTATTTGGTTTATTTATTTATTCATACAAGAACTGGGGTATAGGTCAGAGGTGTGGTGGGTGAGAGGATTCACCAGAGACAGAGTGGGGAGCAGAACAGGCGGATCGACTGAAACACACTGCTGAGGGGAGCAGCGGGCAAGGCAGGAGAGGTCTGCTGTGCCATATGTGTCTCCTCCCTGGCTGGCAGCAGGGATTGAACTCATGCTGCAGTGGCTGCGGTCTGCTTCATAGTGCATTGCTTGACCCATTGTGCCACTAGGGAGGCCCAAGTCTTTCATACTCTTAACAGGCTAGCCCAAACTTGTCCATGTAAGGTTTGGCAGGTTTCCAAAAAGGGATGAGAAGAAGTTCCCCAGGTCTCTTCGGTCCCGAATCAGATTCAGGATAGTCATTCCTGTCTTCTTCTACTGACCATGGCAAGTCACAAGGCTGATCCAGAGATAAAGGGTGGTGATGTCGACCCCTTATGGGAAGGGGTCAACCCCTTATGGGAAGAACTATAAATTGGCATTATCAAGTGTATGAACAAAGGAAGGGTAAAAAATGGAGCCCATTTCCTCTCCTTATCTTTATTGAGGTAATGCTGCTTTCGAACACCATATGTGACTTAGGAGTATAGGTTCACACCTCCTCAGATGTATGTTACCATGTTACCCCACAATGCAAGTACTCATAGCCTTTCAACGTCAGCCACTGGGCTCCCTCTCTCTTTTGAGGTTATTTTTGCAATCAGTGTACCACATCAAATCTTCCAAATTTTCAGGAGAAGCCAGAAATCCAGATCTTTATGAGAAATCTTTTGAGGTTTAAGTATTTGTCAACTAATTTACAGGCTTTTAAGACACTGGTAGATCAGCACTCTGTGGCCAAACAGAGCATGTCTGAGCTGAATGTGGTTTGTGGGTCACGGGTTGCAACCTCTGGGTGAATAATTTGTGTACATTGGCCAAGAAGATTTGAACATAGAGTTATGTGGACACCAGGTCCCTATTCATTCAGCAAACATTTGTGTGCCTTCAAGTACAAGCTCTTGGCAAATAAAAGCGAATAAAACACAGTCCCATCTTTGAAGGGGCTTCTGTCATAAGTAGGTGACAACATGGAAATCATGTGATTCGATGACACAGATGCTTATTAGCAGGGAACACCTTCCCCCCCTCCTAATGTTCCCTTTCTGTGAAGGGAACTTGACTGATGTAACTCTGGTTCTCTCTCTTTTTTTACATAGTCCCAACTTGGAGGTGGAGTGGCTGGGCTCATTAGTAACTTTGGGGAAAACAACTGGGTATGCTCATCTCAGTTCTTCTCTTTACTCTCCCGGGCCAACAAGAGCACAGGTTTCCCTTTGGCCATGATGCTGAAGGTCACCCCAGACCAGGGTGCTGTGCTGGCCTCTCCCATGCCCTGCCTCAAGTGAGCCCTGCTGAGAATTCCTCCCACATTCCCAAAACCCATGGCTCTGGGGTTCAGGAAGCAAGCCCACTTAGCAGTCACACTAAGCTATGTCTTCCTATTAGCCTTATCAGCCATTAAGGCAACAGCTTCACTTCCAGCTTTCCCTTCTATTTTTGCAGAACCCAGATGGGGTAGAGAAATGTGATGTATTTGGGAGAGAACACTCAACGGTGTTGTGAAACGTATACACAGATGGATTCTTTAGGTTTGTCCACTGTCACACACACTGCACACACAGCATACTGTCATACACCACACGGCACATTGTCACCCACCACACGGCACACAGTCACACACCGCACGGCACACTGTCACACACCGCACGGCACACTGTCACACACCGCACGGCACACTGTCACACACCGCACGGCACACTGTCACACACCGCATGGCACACTGTCACACACCACATGGCACACTGTTACACACCACACGGCACACTGTCACACACCACACGGCACACTGTCACACACCGCACGGCACACTGTCACACACCACATGGCACACTGTTACACACCACACGGCACACTGTTACACACCACACGGCACACTGTCACACACCGCACGGCACACTGTCACACACCACACGGCACACTGTCACACACCGCACGGCACACTGTCACACACTGCATGGCACACTCACTGTCACACACGCCACAGCAGTATGCAGGCCCTGACCACGCAGGCTCCTCAGCGTGCTACCTCCCAGCCCTGAGCAATGAGTACCTGGTGACGACGAAGACTCAGATTCAAGTGAAGGAAACAGAAATGTTCTTAACCCATGGCCTCCCTGGTGGTGCAAGGGGTTAAGCACCACACTATGAAGCATTCTTAGTCACTGCAGTGTGAGTTTGATTCCTGGCCCAGGAGCTGACCCACATGGCGCAGCAGACCTCTCCTGTCTGGCCCACCGCTCCCCTCAGCAGTGTATTTCAGTGGATCTGCGTGTTCTGCTCCCCACTCTGTCTCTGGTGAGTTCTCTCACCACCACCCCCAACTCTGACTTGTACCCCAGTTCTTGTATGCATAAATAAATAAATCTTTAAAAAATAATTTAAAAATATAAAGAAAAGAAACGCTCTTAACCCAAATAGAAGCTGGCGCTGGGAATGTGGAGCTGCTCTTCCACTCACATTACAGAATTACCCCTTATATTTTGAGACAGTTTCCTTTTAGGACTCTATCTGGACATCATCTGCTCTGGGCCCGCTTAGCTTCTGCGCCCACATTGAACTTCCTCAAGCTGAGGTCCTTGCTTCCGAGGAGAAAATGGGTTTGACATCAGAGGACTCCCTAGGTCACCTCTGGGTCCTGCGCACCCATACAGTGGCATCCTGGGTGCTGGGGAAATAGGAACAGGGAGCTGCACCCCCGCCCTCAGGTTGCTGCCATCTCCAGGGAAATAAGAAGCCCAGGGAGGGAAGTGAGAGCCTTCGTTATTCTGGGGCTCAGGCTAGGGGAAGGCTTTAAGTCCTGGGGTCCCAGGTGAGAGGCCGAGGAAGCAAACGCAACCTGTGGCCGTCTCCTTTCTTCTCATAAGGTTCTGATTTCAGCTTCGCTTTTTCCTGGCAGTGCTCAGAGTCTGTTGTGTCATGAAGACAACTTGAGGGGAACCATCCAACTCTTCACATATTTTCCATCTGTCAGACGTTGAGAGGCAGATTGTCAGGTTGTGCAGGTTGGGGAAGCCCATCTTCCTTACCAGCCACATCTCAAAGCTCACCCACTTGCTCTTTGATTTTCCTCCTCCCCATGTGCCATGACCAAGAAGAGCAGGAATTTAGCCGGATGGAAGGAACTTCATTTCTCTCTAGCACTTTGGCAAGATAACCTTGAGAGGGAAACCACATCAGAAAAGGAGGCTGCTGCCACCACTACCTCTGCAGTCTGTATGCGTCAGTCGGAGCCCTCGTTTCCATGAGGCGCTCGTAGTAAACTGAGGGGCAGTTATTAGTTTCCATTGACAAAGCTACCTGCGACTACTTTACGGTATGTGGGGAAGAGTCCCCATGACACATTACCCATGTTCCCTGGTGCTGACGGGTCGATTCTGGGGCCACAGGGAACTTTGTTCTAGTAGCCACTAAAGTGATCAGGGGACAAGATGTGGGTAAGTAAAACTCTGCAGCCAGATGATCTCCGTTTAAAACCCTGCATGATCTGGGGCAAGCTATTAAGTGCTCTACCAGTTTCCTGCCCTGCACAGTGCTGTTTTATTGGGTGGGATAACGATCATGCCCACCTTATCATGGAAGTAAATTTAAATAAGGTAACGTGTGTAATGCACTTAGTTAGCACTAAGCGGGCCATATGGAAACTCAGGAAAAAGTTGACCTCTGCCCTTTCTAGCACATCCTGTCTTGCTGGTGACAGAGAGAAAAAAGAAGGACTGGGAAAACGCAACCTAGGGATAAGTTGCCATGGTGATGGATGCACTTTGCCATGGACGGGGGTGACTGACCTCCTTTCTCCTCCTGGAGGCAGCCGGTGGAGGTGGGTCACACCTGGATGAAGCAGAGAGAATACAGCGCCAACTGGAAGGTAATCCTGAGAGGCCTCTCGAAGGGCGGCTCTGAGGTCAGCTTGGAGAGATGGTGAAGGGAGCGAAAACCAAGAGAATGAGAACAGAGGAGGTTTCACACTGGCTCCACCTCTGCTTGATTCACTCTCTTTTTCTCACCTCTTGAAGCCAGGAAGGAGTCCCTGCCTGGCTGGGGTGTGGCTGGTTTAGGAGGTGACCCCAGCAAACTCTGACCTGTGGCTTGGCCCTTTGTCTGCTTTAAGGACTCGACCTTCTGTCTGGACGAGGATGATCCCAGAATGCACAGCCCTGCTCCCTGCAGCTTCTGCCTAACAGGGGCGTGGGGAGTCCCTCCCTCTCGTGGGCTGCCCTGTGGTGGTGGGGGGGGCTGCTTTTAGCACCTCGGGGTGCTGGAGGAGGACAGAACCAGTCGCACTGAGAGAGAGTGGAGCACCTCTCTTTACGTTGATTTAGGCTGATTTTTCTCTGTCGGATTCTTTAATAAAAGCCCTGGGAGTGGGTTGCCATGGTGACCGCAGGCTTAACAGGAAATTAGGGCTAAGTGGCTTCCTTCAGGCCCTGCAGCTTTTAAAGGCTTTTAATATCTCCTCTTGGGAGAGCTGATCTGCAAGAGGGGGATGGATGACTGACAGGTGTGTTCTGTAGCCACTGGGGAGAGAGGTGAATTTGAGTGGAAAGAATCCATGCTTTATCCATAGAAAAGAGGCAGAAAAGAGTGGCTTTAGCGTCAGCTCACTCTGAACCCCAGCTTCTTCATACACCATCTATATGATCTTTAGCAAAAGACTTACCCAACCTCCTGGAGAACTGGGGTCCTTGGCAGTATGCCCTCGGGTGTCAATGGGACCTTATGTGACCAGGCTGGTTCACCAGGTTCTTTCACTCACTTTAGCTCAAGGCCTTCCAGAATAAGCCCCAGATGTGGGTGTCATTGCCACCCTAATTTTCAAGAGGAGGGAACTGAGGCGGCTCAGCTTCTACACTGCCCGTGGAGAGTGTGGCTGCTTCTTTAACTAGTCTCCCTTCACTGTCACACCCTGGCCTGCCTCTTCCTGTCCCTCTCTTTGTGACATTTTTCTCTGTCTTTTCTCTTCCACTGGGTTTTAGCTGAGGTCACCTCGGGAGAGAAGTCTTCTAATCTTCCTCATCAATCACCTTAGCTACTAGTAAATCTCATCACCTTATTTTCTATGAAGAACTCACTAGAACTGAAATGATTTTGTTTATTGTCTTTAAACAACTCATCACAATCTGAAATTAATGGGTTTATTATCAGTTACCCCAACTAGTAAACACCTGTGTTTCTTCACTATGCTATGTGGATTTAACTTAATCCTGGTGACGTTCCTGAGTCTGTCGGTAAAGTTTGAGCTCTAAGAATCTGAATAAAAAAAAAAATCTTAATTTTCACTAGTCCTTAGCTGAAATTTAGCATTTCCTTCCATCATGATTGTAGGCAACAAGCCACAGTCAGAAGAATTGAACTTGAGACTTTGTCAGATACTACCTTTTCACAGATATCTTGAAACATCATTTAAGCTGATTACTATAAGAAGTGACAGTACTTTTTAGACCCAAGCTAGATCCTTCTATTTCATGCACTAATAAGAAACATGTGTCACAACTTAAAAATATTTTGGCAACTATTTCAATACATCTGGTCTCTTTTACAATGCTCTGTATTTAAGCATTTAAAAATCATTAGTCTGGTATATGAAAAAATGTTCATCATCATTTTTCAGGGAAATGCAGATCGAAACTACTATGAGAACCTCCTACTTCCCACTTGTAAGAATGGCCCTTATTAAAAAAAACAAACAAACAGAAACAACAAGTGCTGGTGAGGGTGTTGGTGGGGATGTATATTGGTCCAGCCACTATGGAAAGCTCTGCAGAGGGTTCTCAAAACACTGAAAATGGACCTGCCATATGACTCAGCAATTCCACTTGTGGGTATCTACCCAAAGAACACAAAAACACTAATTTGAAAGGAAACCTACACTCCTATGTTTATAGCAGCTCTCTTTACAATAGCCAAGATATGTAAAAAAAAAAAACCCTAAATGCCTCCTAAAAGATGAATGGATCAGGAAGATGTCATATATATACACAATGGAATACTACTCAGCAATTAAAAATGATAAACTTATGCCACTTGTGGCAACAAGGATAGAGCTGGAAGACATTATGCTAAGTGAAATAAGTCAGAAGGAGAAAGATAAGTCCCAGATAGTTTCACTTATATGTATTACCAGGGAGGCACAGGGCAGGTTCTCAATGATTATGGCAGATGGGTCATGGAGGAGTCCTGGAGCCCTGCTTTTTTAGGGTTTAATTGCTCTTTATATCAGAGGTGACCAGATACATGGCAAGCGCACCTTCCTAGCCCCTGGACACATCTTCACTCTCTGGGATTTCTAGTCTCTCATGTCTCTACTACTACTGCTTCCTCTTCTCCTGTTCTCTCTGCTGGTGTCCTCATGACACCACTCTTATACGCCCATGTCTCACCCCAGGTGCACCCACCTGCGCATGCCCACACTCTACTTGAGGTGCCCGCCATCAGGCATGTGTGCAGGACCGCAGGTGTCCGTCATCGACACCCACGGTGGTAGAGCAGAAAAGCCTGATCACTTTTAATTTACCCTATAATAGAGAAACTAAATAAAAGGTCAGACAAAGACAAACCATGAAAGCTGAACATAGATGTGAAGCATCCAAAAGGGGAGCTGGGAAGGGGTTAAAATAGGAGGGGGACGAGCACCAGGGAGTAAACTCAGGCTGCCACAAGGGGGATGTGATGGGAAGAGCAAAGGGGAGAAGGTGTCCAATAGAGGATTACTGGGGCTTTGGTGCTGAGTGTGGTGAAATAACACACATTTGTAGAGCTGTCAATCTACACCCCAAGACATATACTGTAATGTAAACCAACACTGCCTCAGTATAAGGAACAACAACGAATTATTAGTTTGAGAAAGGCTCCATAAGTTTCACCAGATTGCTTGTAGGCTTCATGACACAAAAAAGGTCACTTACCTCTGTGGCCTAGAACAACACTTGGCATTAAGTGGATAAAGATGTTTTTGAAAAAATGCGTAGCTGAATGAACGGAGGTAGAGAAGGAAATTGTCCCAGGCAGAGGAAATAGCATTAAAAGAGAAGGGGACCTCTGTTGTAGAAAACCTGTGTGGTGTGGTTTGCGCTTAGAGAGAGAAGCAAAGAGAGAGAGAGAGAGAGAGAGAGAGAGAGAGAGAGAGAGAGAGAGAGAGAGAGAGAGAGAGAGGGGGGGGGGGTGTNAAAGAGAGAGAGAGAGAGAGAGAGAGAGAGAGAGAGAGAGAGAGAGAGAGAGAGAGAGAGAGAGAGGCGGTAGTGGTGTTTGAAGCTGACACTAACAACGTAGCCTGGTTGTACTTCATCCTAGCCCAGTGGGAAACCATAGGGTGGCATTCCACAGGGACAGGAATGATTACATTTGAGTTAAAAAAAAATCTCTTGGCCTTCCTTGTGGTGCAAGTTGTTAAGCACCACACCGTGTAGCATCCGTAGCCATGGTAGCATGAATTTGATCCTCCGCCAGGGAGGTGGCCCACATAGAGCAGCAGACCTCTCCTGCCTCTCCTGCTGTTCCCCTCAGCAGTGTATTTCAGTCAGTCTGCCTGTTCTGCTCCTTACTCTGTCTCTGGTGAGTCCTCTCACCACCCCCACCCACACCTCTGGCAAACACCCCAGTTCTTGGATGCATAAATAAATCTTTTTTAAAAAATGGCTGAGAGGAGAAAAAAATGAAGCAAGCATGTAAGAACCTACTGGGTGGTTTTTTTACACTACCAGGTGAAGTAGCCTGGCAGTGGAGGTAGAAAGACATATGTAGATTTGAGAGCAATTTCAGAGATGAAAGAGACGCAAGCTGAGGACTGAATAGAAGCAAGAGTGAGGGAAAACAGGAAGTGCAGGGCAATGGCGGCTTTGTGGCCCCTGCTCCTGAGTGATGGTGACTGCTCACTGACAGGGGGACACAGCGGGAAGGAGGAGGGGGCCCAGGGCAAGCCCCAGGGCACCTGAAGCTGCAGGTAAAGGTGTTCTTACTTTGTTCTCAGCCTGGCTTTAATAGAATGCCTTAGAACTCAAGATGGTATAAGACCCCCATTTTCATGAGTCTGCTATTAACTAGCTCCCTTACCCATGTTTCTCAACCTTTTCTCATTTGAACAATGGAACTGCTGCTGTTCGATCCCACCTAACTTTGTCACATGCTGGACTGACACCCCCTACCTCCAGCTTTCCTCAGGTTAAATCAAAAACATTTGCCTCATAGACTTTGTCAAAAGAATCTCAAAGTTGGTGGTTTTTCTATAAGTCGTGACTAATAGTTTGGGTCTCCTATTAATATTATGATGAAATCAATTAATATTATTATCAAAAATAAAAGTGAATCTGTATTGATCTCTCATCATGTGTCCACTGACTGCTTTATATATATATTATTGCTTTAAATTCTCTATGATAACATGATGCGACAGATATTCCTATACCCAATTCATTGGTAAGGAAACTGAGGCTTAAGTTTTTAAAAATTTATTTGCATCATTTTAATTTTGGGATAATTGATTTCTCCTCTCAGATGTAGTCCCTGTAATTCTTACAAAATCATAGCACCCATGATCCATCACCACAGTCCATTGTGCTCATCCCGCCTCTGTGTTTTTTTTAAAGATTTATTTATTTATTTATGCATACAAGAGCTGGGGTACAGGCCAGACTCGCAGTGGGTGAGAGGATTCACCAGAGACAGAGCGGGGAACAGAACAGGCAGATCGACTGAAATACATTGCTGAGGAGAGACAGGAGAGGTCTGCTGTGCCATGTGGGTCCCCTCCCTGGTTGGGGATCGAACTCCTGCTACAGATAAGCGTCACAGTGCTACAACTTAATGCCTTGTGCCACCAGGGAGGCCCCTTTCCTCCCCTGTTTTGACCCTCCTCCTGCCTCCTTCCTGCTGTTTGCTGAGGTTTAGGTTTCGAGTAACTTCCCTGAAGTCACACAGCTATAGCTGGCAGAATAGAAATTACAAGTTGGGCCTGCTGATGGCTGGAGGGTTGAGTGCCCCACTGTGGGGCTTCTGCAGCCACTGCAGCACGAGTTCAATCCCCAGCCAGGGAGCTGACCCACATGGCGCAGCAGACCTCTCCTGTTTCGCCCACTGTTCCCCTCAGCAGTGTATTTCAGTAGATCTGCCTGTTCTGCTCCCCGCTCTGTCTCTGGTGAATCCTCTCATCCCCTGTCCACACTGCAGCTCCTGTATGCATAAATAAATAAACTGTTTTTAAAAAATTGCATGTCACACAATCTGACTCTGTAGTCTATATTCTTAATTGCTACATATTCCTACGTATGAATGAATCACTGGTGTTATTGGCTTTATCCTGACCCTGGAGGCCAGAGTCATCTTCTTCCCCATTCTGTGCAAAATTTAGCTCTTCCTGAGGTTGTGTGACTTCAGGTAAGTGCCCCTTGTCATGGTAACCTTTGACAGAGAACGCTTGCGGAATTATTCCAGTGCATGGACTCATTTTGATTTGTAAGTGGAATTATAAACCTTCTGTGGATTATTCTGGTTCACGGCCCACCCTGCCTACACTTGCTCCCTTGTCTGTGCTCAGGCCACGTAACTATGGGACCCAGGGTCCCTCCTCGATTCCTACCAAGCCTGTACTCACACAGCCTTTATATCTGGAACCCATTTTGCCAAAAGTCAAAAATGGAGAGTTACAGCACAGAAGAAATGCAAGTTCAAAAAAACCTGATGACTAGTTACCTCCATTTTTCAAAACCACTCCAGTAGTTCTGACATTGTGTGGTTAAGAGTCAGGTTCAGCTGCTGAAGGGAAGATCCTCCCTTTGGCTTCTTGCCAAAAATTTCTGTGCTTTTTCTCTTTCTCACCTAGTCCAGAGCCCAGCAGTCTGGGCGGAGAGGCAGCTTTGCTCTCCCATCACGCCAACAGCAACTCCAACGCTCTGTCTGCTTGCTTTGCCGATTCCCGGGAATGGCCAGGCCCTCACTTGCGTGGTCAAGGTGGAGTTAAACCACATCCCAAACAGCCAGTGGAAGCAGGGAAGAGGAGGGGATGTGGGCCGATGATTTGCTTCTGAGCAAGCATATGTGCACGCCACTTCCATTCCCATTCCACCGGCAAGAACTTAGCTGTGTGATCAGAGGCCTTGGAAAGGGGGTCTCTAACACACAGCCCTGCACCCCACTGGTAGGGAGAGAACAGGGCTTTGGAGAAAACTGGGGGTCTCTGCTTCAACCAACCTGGGTTCTGGCCTCCTGTCCTTTGCTTACTCTTGCGCTCTCTTTTTTCTTCCTCTAGTCACCTTTCATCTCAGATCTCACCCCCTGCCTCCCTCCTCGCTGCCATTTCTACTTATTTCTAAAGCATAACAGTTTAACCTTATCTCGTTCCCTTCAACCTGTTCTCCCATATTTCAGTCTCATTTTCCTTCCCAAATGACCTATGAAGCTATTGTGCTAAACAAAGGCATTTTATATTCAGGTAGGGAGTCTGGTGTCAACTGTTAAGATATTTTTTCCCCCACACTGCTACATGATAAAGATAAAATAAGACATACTTTTAAGACACATTTCCCAAAATCACTGAGTTAAGATTCAAAGAAATCTATTGGCCTGTAATCAAAATATCCTAACTCATAGAAGTAAGTTAACAAACTCTCAAGAGATACAGGCTGTTCATAGCTTAAAATGAAAGAATTTCACAGTAGAGCAGAGCGTAAAATCTGAACTTCCAAGAAAAGGTTTCAGAAGGGCAGCTGGTACTGATCAGTAAAACGATCTTCATGAGAGAGTTCTACATTCTTCTCCCCCATCTTCCTAGCAACCACCTGCTTTCCATTCAGCCAAACCACACCGCATTTAAAGTTGCCGCCAGTAGCGGTATAGACCAAGTCTGGTTTCATTTCATTAGGCACAGCAAGTTATATGGACAAGTCAAATCAATGGAGCAGGTGTATTCGCCTCCCATGGGGGATGACGAATCACAAAGAAAAAGACATGGACGTACAATTTTATTAGGGAGGAGGGAGCAGATAACAGTGCGTAATAACCAACTTATCAGGGCTGAGAGGGAGGACTGGGAACGGTGTCTGAATGAAGGGAACAGAACCCCTGACATGTTTGAACATGTCAAAAGGGCTTTATTGGTTTGAAGATTTTGGGCAGGCTGGTGCTGTTCTACCAATGAAGAGTGTGACCTTGTCAATCATCTGAGCTTATTATTGTGGGGAAAATTATGGAGAAGTTAAGAAATCATAAATCAGGGCCTCTCTGGTGGCACAGGGGTTAAGTTTCTGATCCGTGGCCAGGGAGGGGACCCACTTGGTGCAGCAGACCTCTTCTGCCTTGCCTGCTGCTCCCCTCAGCAGAGTATTTCAGTAGATCTGTCTGTTCTGCTCCCTGCTCTGTCTCTGGTGATTCCTCTCACCCCCTGCACTTCTGGCCAACACCCTAGTTCTTGTGTGCACACGCAAAAAAATTTTAAAAGAGAGAAATCATAAATCAGTATTTTATTCCTGCTTCTATCCCCAGTTAGTTGGATAATGGGGCAAGTTACTACTAGTCAATATTCTTCAGAAAGGCTGAACCAATAGAGGGGGTCAGGAGGGAGGGAGGGAGAGAGAGAGAGAGAGAAAGAGAGAGAGTGCGCACAAGAGGAACTGGCTTAACTGGCTTACACTATTGTGAAGACTGCCAAGTCCAGAATCTTCGGCCCAGCAGCTAGTAAACCAGGCACGGACTGATGTTGCATCTCTAGTCTGAAGGCAGACTGAAGTTAGCACCTTCTTCCTCAGTGGAGCCAGTCTGAGGCAGCCGGGGTAAAAGAACTTGCCAGCTCGTAGAATGCGTTGCCCCAAGTCCACTTTGAACAGGGAAACCGAATCGTGGACACTTTTGTGTCTTGCGCAAATCATTTGACTTGCCACACTGACCTTGAGGCACATGCTACACAAAAATCATTAGGTCCTGGCTAAAGGTTATCTCACAATTTCCTGGAGGGGCAACGCTGAGAGCCCCATGCGCACAGTAGGTCTGAGTAACCCAACACCAGTGGCCTGGTATAGCCCAACCCCGAAGAAGCTGTGATGGCGGCTCCTCCCTCATGGACCTGGCCTTCCACTATCTCCTCTTGACCCCCGTCGGGGAATCAGGCCCAGTTCTGCTTTCCCGAACTGGCTTCTGATGGGGGCCACCTACCTATGTCGTGATGTCATAGCTGGTCTTCGGCAGGCTTCATCCTGCATGAATCTCTTTAAGATAAACCTTGCGTGGTTCAACTACACCTAGGCTCTCCCATAAATTCTTTCTCTAGAGGGCGAAGGACTCACTCTTTTGGGATGGGACCTGTAACAAGTTCTTTTTCTTTAGGGTCCTTTTCAACTGATAGGATGTGGCCCATTACATGCATTAGGCTAATCTGCTCTACTTCAATCCATTGATTTAAATGTTAATCTCTTTACAGAAATATCCAGACTATGGTTTGACCAATTGTCTGGGCAGCCCTAGACATTGGCCTGAATAAGTTGATAGATCAAATGAACCATCAGTCACACTCCTCTTTGCCCTTATCTTTAAAATAAGCATCGACTCTACTGGGCTACTCAGATTGCATGAGTGAGCGGCCACTGGAAAAGAAGTTGTATGAATAATGGATTGTGAATCACTCACAGGGACTGACAGCCCCTTAGGAACTGGCCTCCTTCTCTGGAACCTCCCGGAGAAACCTCCCTTACCATGGCCTCTGCTCTAGTTCAAACCCTGTGACCTTTCCCCCAGATTAAGGAATTTCCTTCTTATATGGCCACCCCCCTTTTCAAGCACAAATCTGAGCACACACTCCTCAGATGAGACCCCTCAGTGGCACCACACTGAAGTCCTGCCACGGACAACTACATTAGGTTATTTAAAACCTAGCCCCGGGCCTCCCTGGTGGCGCAGTGGGTTAAGAAACGCACTACGAAGCAAATTGCAGCCATTGCAGCACAAGTTCGATCTCTGCTGCCGGCCAGGGAGGGGACCCACATGGCGCAGCAGACCTCTTCTGCTGTGCCCGCTGCTCCCCTCAGCAGTGTACTTCAGTTGATCTGCCTGTTCTGCTCCCCGCTCTCTGTGGTGAATCCTCTCATCCCCCACACCTCTGGCCTGTACCCCAGTGCTTGTATGCATAAATAAATAAATATTAATAAATAAATAAATAAAACCTAGCCCCCACCTGCTGCTCCCGGAGTCACCCTTTTCTGTCTTCTGTGGAAACTTAGGCCTTGTGAGGACTTGCCTCATGGGAGAGGGAGCCCCGTGCAATTTTTGTTTGGAGAAAGGACTGTGTGTATTAGGGACTGGGTGGGTGGGTGGTGGGGAGTTTGACTATTCACTAGGTAATCCCCACTGTGTGCAGTTGGCTCACACATCTTCTCCTTTCACCTTTCACACACATTTCTGGTTTTTTGTTTATGCTTCTGGGAATGCCCATCTTTCCATACTGGGATTGATTCTTCCCTTGCTATGAATGGAATGTTTCTGTTCCCTAGCCCCTACCTCCACCCCCATTCATATGTCACAACCGCCAATGTGATGGTATTTGGAAATGGGACTTTAGAGAAATAATTAGGTTTCGATGAGGTTATGAGAATGGAGTTACCAACAACTGGATTTGTGTCCATGTAAGAAGAGGAAGAGCCCCTCTCTCAATTTGTTTTGTGATGATAAAGCAAGAAGGCAGCCACGTGCAAGCCAGAAAGAGCAGTTCTCACAAGACACTGAGTCAGTTGGCACCGTGATCTAGGACTTCTCAGCTTCCAGAACTGTGAGGGATAAATGTCTGTTGTTTAAGCTACCCACTCTATGGTATTTTTGTCATAGCAGCCAGAGCTGATAAGGAACATTCCTTAAACCTTAGCTCAAGAAACTCTACTTCCAAGAAGTCAGTCTGAATTCCAGGGTAGGTTAATGTACTTTGTTCCCACTGAAACCTGTGCTTGTAATTATATTAGTATTTACTGTACTAAAATAAAAGATAACTTGTTAGAGTCTATACTTTCCCCATTAGGCAATAAACTCTTGAAAACAGGGATCATTTCTTCCTTTATTCCCTTACCACCTCATATAGTTGGTGCTTAAAACTGTGTGTGTGAGGGGCCTCCCCAGTGGTGCAACAGGTTAAGCAATGCACTATGAAGCAAATTACAGCCACTGCAGCACAAGTTTGATCCCTGCCACTGGCCTGGGAGGTGACCCACATGGCGCAGCAGACCTCTCCTGCCTCACATACTGCTCCCCCCAGCAGTGTATTTCAGTCCATCTGCCTGTTCTGTTCCCCACTCTATCTCTGGTGGATCCTCTCACCCCCAACACCTCTGGCCTGTACCCAGTTCTTGTATTTCTTGTATGCATAAATAAACGAATCTTTAAAACAAAAACAAACAAACAAAAAACCTCTGTGTGTGTGTGTGTGACGTGAATGAAAAGGTCCCTACAGACAAAGGTATCACCTAGAAGATATCTGGGAGTTAGATGATGCTTTGCCAACAACACCCACATTATTATTTCACATCCTGACTTACTGGGGTTGCCTATGAATCAAAGCTCTGCTGTCAACTGGCGCCAGTCCAGCCTCAAAGAGGACTTCAAGGGTCAATTCATTCTAATGTTTCCCTATTTTTGATGGCTTAAGGGGGTTAAGAATCATTAGGTTTATTCCAAGGAAAGACGACCTTGTTGCTTTTCCCTCAGGAGAACATGCAATAGGACTCATGTTTCCAAATGTTGTTGTGGAGATTTTTTAAAATAAATTGAAAAGAGTGACTACTGTTGATTATAAAAATATTTGGTAAGTATACATAATAAAAACTAAATATTATGCATTGTGAAAATAAGTGCTAAACTAATAGTTTCTAAGAAACAAAAATCAGTGGTAACCTAAAGCTCATACTAGCTAACAGTGACCCGCAGGCAGATTTTGTGAAGTAGGTTGTTGTGTTTTGGGCACTTACTGAAGATAACACCTCACAACAAACTTGGTAGAATAACAGGACAACACTTTACAGCAATGTCCCCTTACCTATGGTCGACACATTCTAAGCCCCCCAATGAATGCTTGAAACTACCGAGTCCTGTATATACTATGTTTTTTTAAAATACACATACCTGTGATAAAGCTTGTAAGTTAAGCACAGTAAGTTACTAACAATGATAACAATAAAGTAGAATAATTATAAATATAAATTAGGCATAGTAAGAGATTAACTATAGCTTATAATCAAATAGAACATTGGTAACAATGTTCTGTAATATAACTCATGTGAATGTGGTCTCTGACTTTCTCAAAATATCTTATTGTACTTAATATTTTCGGACCGCGGTTGACCGCAGTTGACCATGGTAAATGAAATTGCAGAATTTGCAACCTCGGATGGGGGAGACTATTGTGTTGTTGATGGGCTCAGGGGGTGGTTGTCACTGGGAGTCTCTTACAGGGTTGTGGTCACTTGTGGATTGGGTCTAGAGGCATTTCAAAGGCTTCAAAGGTGTTTGCTGGGACTTCAATGAGAAATGAGGACTGGAACACCTTGACTTGGCTGCCCTACTGTTGCTTGGGCTTCCTCATGCCATGGCAGCTGGGTTTGAAGAACAAGCATCCCGAGAGAGCCAGGCTAAAACACACTTTAGTCTCAAAGCCACACAGTGTCACCAGGTCCAGCCCACATTCAATGGTAAAGGAGGTATGCAAAGAATTCATTGATGTGTTATATAGCCATTGTATGTAGAATTTCTGCAAACTTTAGGTTCTTTTTTTTTTTTAAGATTTATTTATTTATGCACACAAGAACTGGGGTACAGGCCAGAGGTGTGGGAGGTGAGAGGATTCACCAGAGACAGAGTGGGGAACAGAACAGGCAGATTAACTGAAATACACTGCTGAGAGTAGCAGCGGGGGAGGCAGGAGAGGACTGCTGTGCCATATAGGTCACCTCCCTGGCCAGGGATCGAACTCATGCTGCAGTGACTGCGGATGCTTCATAGTGCGGTGTTTAGCCCCTTGCACCACCAGGGAGGCCCCAAACTTTAGGTTCTTATGGAAGAGTGAATCCTCAGTTGACTCTTTACAGCGGGCTCCTCCTCTGAGATGGGGCACACCTACCTTTTTAGTACATGATGACTTGTTCTCAGCGGTTCTATACCAGGGGCATCACACAGCTCTATGATGCCATCTATCTCCTGGATTTTGTCACTGCTTTTAAAAGTCCTTGATTCTGAAAGTACTTTGTGGGAGTCTCTTATTGCAGTTCCAAAGGAGAAAGACTCCATGAGGGCAAATGAATGAATTTTTCTCAGTCTTGTGGGCTTTCCCATCCCAGACCAGCTGCAGAGGGTATGATAAGATAAAACTGAAAGATCTGCTTAGGTCAAGAGCTGGTAGTAACTGCAAAGAGGAGAGTCATTAGCAGTAAAGAGGAAGTAGATCAATCCTTTGGGTCTCAATTGTGTAACTAACAATTCTCAGTACTTACCGAGCTCTTGTATGCTAACAACTTGGGATGCACATTACCTGCTGTACTTCATTTACTACACTTCTTACCAGACTTAAGTGATAGGCATCATTTTTATCCTCACTTTACAGAAAAGAAAACATTGGTCAGCATGGTCTAGTGACTTGCCCCAGGTCACAGAGCTCCTGGTAGATAGAGCCTGGGTTTGAACTCAGATATGTTTGGCTTGGAAGGCAACAGGGTGGTTACAAGTTTGAAACTTGAGATCAGGCCACCTGGATTTGAGTCCTTGCTATGACTGATCTTTGAGAGTTAACCATTTTGTGTTTTAATTTTCTCAGCAACAGAGTGGGGATGATAGATAGATAGATAGATAGATAGATAGATAGATAGATAGATAGGTAGATAGATAGATAGACGGATCACCTACATCTATATCTGTATGTATTTTAGCGTTAAGTAGACGAAGTATTTATATTATTTAGTACTCAACAAATAATTATTATTCCTTCTCCTCCTCTTTCTTCATTACTGCTCGTGTCTGCTGGGGATGGTGATTTATCCAGAAGAACAGTATGCTAAAGGTCCAGAAGTGAGAAAATTCAGGATGAGAAATGTGCCATGGACCCACCAGCAGATGTGTGCATTCAGTGACTCACTCATTTCTAGTAACTCTGAATTCCCACGTCAAGTGGGCACAAGGCTGGGATTTTGTGATGATGAAGGAAGGCATTCCCTCTGGAGTCTAGTCTTCTCCATGATGGCATCCCCATCCTTCCTCTGCTTCCAGCTCCAACTAAAGTTTCCATCTACGCCCTAAACACACCAAATACAAATGGTACCAGATGGAAATTGATCCGGGAACTTGGAGGCAGACAGGACTACTGGAGCCAAGCCTGCTTTATCTCCTCGCTGGGTCCATGAACTGTCTAATTCAGAGCGACCAGATGCTGGTCTCTCTTTTTGGGTTAAGCCCTCGAGAGTGGGGTAGGATAACCTGAAATGTGTTTACACTGCAGCAAAGTTCTGCGATCTGTTGCAGGGGGATTTCACCTGTAACATGGATAACAAGGAAGCCATGACTGGTGATGGGCCTGGAGCAGTGGCCAGCAGCTGGTGTAGCCTGCCTTCTTCCAGGGACACACTGTTCAGCTTCGGATCAGGGTTGTCGTTCTAAGTCAAAACGGCTGGGAGGATTTCACACAGGCCCACGTTGCTGCGTGTGTTCAGCCCCTCCCAGGCGGGCGGATTTGTGTGCTGAACTCCAGCACACTCGGCGGCCTAACCACTGAGGCGTGTTTTGTTTCTCTACCGGATACACCTGCCCAAAAAGCAGGGTTCACGCAGGCTGCAGGCTCCGGTTTGTTGTGTTTTTGAAAAGATTGCATCCTCCAGATAAACCAGAGAGCACAACGGGGTGCACTGAGAACATGCGGGGGCCGAAAGAAATGAGATTGATTTTCTTTGGGGGGCAACTGTTTGAAATTGTTCTTGCCATCCAAATGAGCATTCTCTACTTCTACATTGCTTGTTATTTCCCAAAGTGCACCAACTGTGAGGGTTTTAGGGCTACAGGGACACAGCCCTGAAGAGCATAGAGTCACAGACTGATTGAAAGGCCCTTTTTAATCTTCCTGGTTTTGTAAAAAAAAAAAAAAAAAAAAAAAAAATCTTCATTTGAAGGTAGTACTTGTTCAACAACTGACACTTACTAGTCTCCCTTGAAAACAAAACAAAATAGCAGAATAAGTACAGACTTCAGATTGGAGTCTTCAGTTTAAACGCATATTAAGTGATACAAAATTGTCTAGATAAAATCTGATTATGTTGTTTTTACTATGATTTCTTTTTTAGCATCATCTTTAATTTATGACAAGGGATAACAGTTTGTTATGTACTTTAGGGATATTGTGCTTCTTTTTAAAACAAATGTATTTGAGCATTAAAAATTAGTTAATTGAAGAAAATAATAAGTAAATGAATTGTACAGGTGCCACTCATTAATAAATAACAAATGTTCTGGGGGTAATATGTGTTGATATTTGGATTGGGTAGAAACCTACACAAAGGTTTCCATGAGGAAGGAGTCACATGAACACATGATTTATGAGCAATTGGGCTTCTGAGCCAGACAAACTTGGATTTGACTCAGCATCTCCTTCCTACTAGACACACAAGCTTAAGCAAGTAATTTTACCTGGTTCCACATCTGTCGAGTCAGAACAGCAGTTCACTTCCCAGTTTACGATTTTTGTGAAGACAAATCCATGTCAGGCTGTAATGCATGATCCTAGAACATAATACATGCTCAATAAAAGTTAGCCATCATCATCATCATCATTGCCAGGGAACTATGCTTGCTTTAGCACATGGGACACAGTAGATGAAAGATGGGCTTAGATGTGTGACAGATTTATGATGGGGAAAAGCCGTGAAGGGCAAAGGAAGAAGCAGGAGAAGCTGGGAGAGCAGTTCTCACACTATGAAAGAAAGGAGGGTTGTTTGGAAGAGTCTTAGTCCTCTACTGTTACAAGAAAGATTTGGCCAGGCCCCGAGGAGTCCTGGAGCCAAAGCTGACCATTGAAAAATCCTCTTCTGTGCTCGGACACTGATTGAGGGCATCTCCCAGGATGGTTGTCCTTCATGTGAACGTGGTGGGGGATCCAGAAGGTAGCATCGGGGGTGACAGCTGATGGTGCTCCCCACAGCAGGATCTGCACAGCACATTCTGTGGTTGCTGTGAGAGTCACGTTCATGAGATGGAGCCCATTTGCTCCACTTCAACCCCCTGTTCTTTGCAACTGAAAGAACGAGAGAGGTGATTTTGGCTCAAAAAGTATATTTGAAGGATGAAAGAAATTCATGATCAACTCAGTGCCCAGACACATTATTTACTTTAAAGGGTTTGCCTTGGTCACAGTTTTTGCTCTACTTATTTGCCTCTTAGTTCTTATTTTGGGTTTCAAAAGTTTTGCATCTCAGACAGAGAGTTAAGCACAATTGACACTTTCATGTAAGTTGGATCTAACGCAGGTCCCTAAGTGGCGGTTATTGGGCCCTATCCCGTCCACGAATCTATTTGTCTGAAATAGTGCTTAACATTTTTGAGAAAATATTTTAAAATTAGGAGACCTTATATTTGAAAAAAAAAAAAAAAAAAAGTGTTCACTTTTGGTGTCTTTTGAAAACTAACAGGCCTGGAACATTGATTCTGAATTTCTGCATGGCAGTATTATTTAGGGTGAAAGTGGTTGCCCTGGAAGCAGGACTTTCTTATTTACTACAAATACCCCCACTACCCATATAAAGGATGCATATGTTCTGATAACCGTAATCACTGTCACATACTCCCGTTTGTTCCTTTATGCAGAGGATGCTAATTATCGCCCAACGTTACATTCTCTCTTTCTTGTATACTAGTGTTCCAACTAGATGTCTCACTGTCCACCTGGGACTACATTTCCCACTTTTCCTTGCAGGTAGATGTAGTCATGTGATAGGTTCTGGCCAGTGGTGTGAAAGTGGAATTGATGTTTGGAGCAGGACCACTTCTCTTGCTCTTTTTCTTTTCCTTACCGGCTGGAAGGTGGACCTGATGATGGGTGGTGGAGTGCCACCTGACATCAATAGATGGAAGTTGTATATTGAGAATAGCAGAGCAAAATGGCAGGCGGAAACTGGATCTCCAACATGAAGGAGTCATATACCAGCTCTGGAAAGCTTATGTTCACACTGTTGTTTTCCCCTTTCTCTTTCTCTACCCCCACCACAACATTGAGACTGTGGCCCCTGCTTTCATTGGAACTGAGGAATAAAGGAAAAACACATTCATGATTTTGCAAGTTGTTTGTCCTTGAAAATGGAAACTGCACAGGCACAGGCAACATCAAATCAAATTGCACAGAGAGCTGGGCTGAGGCATAATCGTCTTTGTGGTAAAAGCCAAGTTCAGGCCCTATGGGTCCCTCTGTACTATTTTCTGGCTGTGACCGGGTTATACAAATGGCTCCTTTGGGGTCACTCCTCCCCACAGCTACGTGTCTCAGGTTCACAGGCTACTGTGCCCCTCTTTTTCATCTCCACCTTGTCTCTGAAGGACACACTTGGGCAGGCAGCGCTTCCACCTTTTCTCAGCAGTGCCGTCTGAGTAGAAGGGGAGTGGAAGGGAAGTAGAAATGTCTTGGTTGTTACTGTTCTGTCTCCCAAGGGGCCAACAGAAGCTCCGCGGTGAAATCATTGAGGATCTTCTTCACAGTTTCGATTTGAGCAAACCCTGCTGTATTATGTGAGGTAAAGAGCATGAATGATCTATGCCCTTGACCATGAAAATGACCCTTGACAAAAAAAGATGTTACTACTTCCCCAGAGGTAGGTGCCAAAAATGACATGTTAGTATGTTCTTTAGATGATTCATGGAAGTACTGAATGAAGTTCTGGTAATAATGATGCCCAACTATTTAGTGTAGACCACGGCAGAGTCCTCCAAGCAAGGAGTATTTTAGGGAACAGAGGGAGGACAGAAAGAACTACTCTTTAATGAGCACCTAATGAACCATAAATGTTATGGACATTTTCATTTCATTTAATCATCTCAAAAATCATTTGAGTCAGTATTATAACTTTTTTATTTTAAAAATTTTTATTTATTTTTGTATGGAACTGAGGTGTAGGCCAGAGGTACAGGGGGGTGAAAGGATTCACAAGAGACAGAGTGGGGAGCAGAACAGGCTGATCTACTGAAATCTACTGTTGAGGGAACAGCAGGTGAGACAGGAGAGGTCTGCTGTGCCATGTGGATTAACTCCCTGTATGGGAATGGAACTCAGGTCACAGTGGTGATAACACTGAGACGTCATCCTGAGACCACCAGGGAGGCCCCTAGAACAGTTTTTTCTTAAAGTAGAAATACCAAAAGAAGTTAAGTAAGTTGATAAAGATAGGAGGAAGCAAAAAAATCCCAGGATTTTGGTGTCCTGAAGACCTGTCTTCATTTTGTAACAGGGTGGTCCCCAGGAAAGGGGGAAGTTCCAGAATCCCGGCTCTGCCCTAAGTGGGTGGAGCTGAGGAGGGAAAGAAGACTCTGCAGAGGAGGACAGAAGGAAGGAAGAAGGAAGCAGGATGGAGAGCAGCAAGGAGACAAGGAGGAGGCACGTGGAGCAGAGCGACATGTGAAGAAACTGCGCTTGCTTTTTGGTCTTGGACTGGTTGGAACAGATGTGGGTGAGAGACCCGTGGGGAGGTTAACAATGGCAGCTTTCATCTTGATTTTGATTTTGCTCTTTTCCTCCCAGATTTGTCTGACTCTTTCTGACCCTTTTCTATGGGTCTCTACCGAAAGGTCCTTTGGACATGTGGCAGGCTTTTGGGCCTTGCTTTGGGCCAATCCTATTTGGCTGGACTTTTACCCTCAAGGAGATGGGGAACTTTGGATGCTTAACTTAGTAACTATGTTCTTTGTCTTTTTTGTATTGTTCCCTAATTGTATTAAAGTTCCTTTCCATTAAAGGCCTTATATGTTTGTCATAATGAGGTGGATGGCAGAACCCATTCAGAGAGGGCAGGTTTGGGGGTTCTGGGGTGCCCCTCTCCCTGCCCTGTAACAATTTTACATCATGTAGACTCATGGATGAGCTAAGACTGGCATATCAGGAGGAGGGGGAGATCATGGATAAAACCTCCAGGAATGCAAGTAGCTGGGTTGGAAGGGAAGTAGCTGGTTGCAGGGTAGTCATGGATATAGGCCAGTACGAACAGAAAGTGAGAGAGAGACATGTTGAAAAGAGCACGTACCCGCATCACATCACCCTACAGTACTACGGAGTACAGAAGATACATGGAGAATTCTCTGGTCCCTGAGGGAAAAGGGATTGCAGAAGAAGCAGATGACAGATATGGGCAGGACTAACCTGGCAGGTGGATCAGATAAATCTGAAAAATAAGTTTTACTGAGTTCTTTACATTGAAGGATCTTGCTGAGTCATTGGTAGGTACAATAGGGAGTAGAAAAGGAATTAAGACTTACTAGTTAACCAAATAATAATAATAATAATTATAACAACAAAGACACAAAAACCAAAAATGAAAAGACAAGGACAAATTGGGGACACTTGGTGGGGAGGGAAGAGGGAGAGGGTTGAGGGCAGACGGGAGCACAGGGACTGAGGTGATGGTGCACTGGTGATATGGTGATGGGGAATACAAGGGGACTACAATGGATGTCAAATATATGTAAATAAAAAAAATAATAAAGTTTAGATTAAACATTTTAAAAAAAAGACTTACTAGTTAACCAGACAGAGGAGTTAATGTTTTGCTTATTTAAATAAGTGTGTGTTTTCCATTGTCAATTCTTTTGTTTTTCACCCAGGTTATTCTTTCATAGAGATGGCTTCTATGTTTATTCATACTGTTCCACAAGATGGAAGGGGAAAATAATTCCCTAAGCAATGCTCTGGGACACTGAATGTCATCGAACATCAAACAAAGTTGTATCATCTTTCCTTTTTTAAAAAATTATTTCTTATGTTCTGCCTCTTCTGAGCAGTTCCTCTTTATTTTTATGGAGTGATAAAATATTTTCTAAGAGTCAGCAAAACCCCATTCAAAGTCAATGACCAACTTCTTAAATGTAAGAGAAACGAGAGCTTTGTTGAACGCAAAGTGACTCTTAACACACCCTTTAATATCTTTCTCAGGCATTGATGAGTGTCTGACAGCTCCAGACAGCCTCCACACTAAGCCAAATAGCTAGACTGATAAAATCCTCAGAAATGCACAAGCTGTCTAAGAGGCACAGGCTGGGGTCCCGGATTTCTACATTCAGGCGATAACAGGAACCATGTTCTCTCTCCTTGGTCAATCAAGTTCTTTCTATAGTGTAAGTCTCAGGTGATTGAATACCAGTCTCCAAACAGGAGCAGGGAAGGCTATAAAACAGAAATGATGATAAGGCAAAGAGAATAATGCTCCCAGCAGTTCCCCAGAGCTTCTGTCTGTGCTGGCCTTAGGGCAGGGAGATGTGGGAGAGGAGGCTTGCAGAGTCAGAAGGGATTTGGAAGGACAGGGACCTCTGGTCTCCAGAGGCTTCATGGTGATTTCATCATGGTGATTTCTTCGGCTTCCCAGGATTGGAGTGTGGCTTCATGGTGTGGGGACCTGACTTCCTTCTATCATTTTCCTCTGCTGTTTCCGTCTTATGATGTCAGATGGCGGAAAGCAAAGACTAGATCAGTCATCATTTTTTACCAAGAGTCCTAATAGGTAGTTTGTTAAGTGAGAACATGGAGAGCTGCTAGAAAAATTGCCTCACTAAGTTCTGTGATTAAAGTCTCTTGTCTATCTTGCACTGATTAAAACAGAAATGCAAGCTGGTACCACAGATAACAGTTCTCCATTGCGTGACCCTGGCATCACTGGGAGGATGTGAAACTAGTTTGGGCAAAGATGTATTCAATCTGTCCTCTCTGTTCGTCCCTGTGGGGCTCTGGGGTGGAAGCAAAGGGCTAGATAGACTTGTTGGGGCAGAATGTCAGGGAAAAGGAGACAGTGAGGCGACACTTTGGGGTCAGGGATAGTTCAAAATGGAACAATTTCCCTTTTTTTAGGACTTGCTCTTTCACCTCACCTTTTGTTTTCTTTTAGTGAATTTTCTAAGTAGAAAGGCAGTGTTTGCTGACTTTTACTTTCAGCTGACTGAGTTCTGACATGAAGGCCTTTCATACTCTCACAGTAATTTAATAATGATGACAACAGTAGAATATGTTAGCACGACCTTAGAGGTTCCTCATAATGCAGCTATGCATGTTGGTATCCAGGGATACTTATCCTCTCCTACAGAAGGTAAAAATGGTAGCTGAGAGTGGGCAATTGGCTTGCCTAAAGCCACGCAGCTGGAAAAGGCACTCTCGGATTTTCTCTTCCTACCACACCTGTGGTTGCAATTCTCAGGATGAGCAGAAACCACAGAAATGTTGAGGTTTCCAGTACCCCAGTTCTCTGTGCTGTGGGCTGAGTCCACTTTACAAGGCTTAGGTGTGGAGTGAGATTATCCAGAAACTCTCCTAGTGCATCCAGAACTACAAACAGCAGAATGACTTTATCCTCATTTTGAAGTGATAAAAATTTCCAAAGAGAAGGTTACTCCTGACGTAGAGTTGGCAGTTTTTTTCCATAAGGAAAATGCATTCTGCATAGATGTTCTTTTTGATCAGAGGGAGATATTTTTAGAAGTTGAAGACAAAGAAGTGGAAGTGAGGGAGGATTGACGGGAGCACTGCATGTGGCATTGGGAGTCTTCACTCTTCTTCCTCTTCTTTAGCTGTAGGGGGTCTCTACCTTCCTTCTTCTCAGGTGAAGACACTGCCTTTTAAGTCACACAAACTTGGCTCAGATCCTAGCTTTGGTGAAAGCTGTTTAGCTTCTCTGGGCCTCAGTTTCCTCATCTATAAAATGGGAATAATATTACTTTCTTCATTGGGTCAGTGAGGGGATTGAAAGAAATAATGCAACATTTGCCCAAGTATGAAATGCATTCCATGAGTGGCAGCAAAGTTAATTCAGGGTGTTCCAGACAAGTCAAATGTAGTAATAATAATAATAAATATATATATAGGTCTATTGCAAAGGGTAGAGCTAAGTTAAAAAATGCAACCTAATGTGACGTCTATTCTAATAAAATGTTAAACATGTGATAGATACAGAGATGGTGAAAGTGAGAGCAGGAGGGAGGCCTACTGCAGGGATGTTGAACTGATGTAACTGGCAAGAGCAGGCCAGTCTCCTCTGCCTGGGGAAGGGCTCAGGCCTCCTTCCTCCTGTGAAAGGGGCCAAATTTGGACAAAACAAACAGGAAGACCCAAGTTGGATGAGAAGACTCGGTTACTTTGGGTACCTGGAGTTGGCCTTCTTGGGAGAGTCCCTGGATCTCCTCTCCTGCTGCTGCTCTCCCGTAGATGTGGATGTGGGGCGCCCCAGTGTCTTGAATACCAAATATCCTGCACTTGAGACTTAGCACCCAGTGCTTCACCATCTGGCGCCTTGTTTACCTCTTTGTGACGCTGCCTGCCAACCCCCAGCACTCCTCCACCCTGCTCAGTTCCACAAAACTTGGCCTACGCTCTGCTTGATGTCTGTCACCTTCTCCTCCAGCCTAGTCCTACCAACTCCCCTTCCCCAAACTCCTCACCAATCGGTAGAGAGTGTTCTGATTCTCAGTGTGAACAACTAGTGACCGCAGCTTTCCCAGGAGACATGTTAGAAGAGGAACTGGTTGAAAAACCAAATGAAGCCAAATCAGCAGGAAGTGAAATGGTTGTATTTCTGTGATGGGGATCTTTTCTTGGCTCTGGACTTCTTCTTCAGATAGACACTTCTCTTTATTTTTATTTTATTATTTTTAAAAAGATGTGTTTATTTATGCATACAAAAGCTGGGGTACAGGCCAGAGGTGCAGAGGATGAGAGGGCTCACCAGAGACAGAGCGGGGAGCAGAACAGGCAGACTGACCAAAACATACTGCTGAGGGGAGCAGCGGGTGAGACAGGAGAGGTCTGCCACACCATGAGGGTCCCCTCCCTGGCCAGGGAAGCCCCACAGTGCGGTTCTCAATTCCCTATGCCACAAGGGGAGGCCCCTAGACACTTCTCTCTAAATAAACATCTAGGTACAGAGAATGAAATCCTTATGATTTTTAAGATATTTTGCAAAAGACTTTCATAATAGTTACCCTGGTGGTGTTAAGTTTTTTTCAGGGGACACTGAAAACCCCCAAAAATAGTTTTTTTTTTTTTTTAAAGTGAAAGTGTATTTATCTACCAAGTAAATTAAGGTATCTAAAGGCTGTTATGGGGCCTCCCTGGTGGCGCAGTGGGTTAAGCAACACACTATGAAGCAAACTGCAGTCACTGCAGCATGAGTTCGATCCCTGCTGCCGGCCAGGAAG
>JAGFMF010011678.1:5432983-5534884 GCA_019455555.1 Galemys pyrenaicus | reverse complement strand
CACTCTGTCTGGTGAATCCTCTCACCTCCCATGCGTCTCTGGCCTGTACCCCAGCTCTTGTGTGCATAAATAAATAAATCTTTAAAAAAAAAAATAAATAAAGGCTGTTATGGTGGTTCCCCCCCAGGCTTCCAATGTCTTTTTTTATATAGCAAAAGGGCAGGTTTATTATAAAATGGGAAGGGAAGTCAAGGATGCTTGCAGACACAGCGGGCAGAAAGAGCTGCCCCTGAAAGGTACAGGGTTGTGAAAAGAAACAGCTGTATAAGCACAGGCAGGCAGGAGAACTGTCACTTCTTCTCTCTTGTTCTAACTTTTTTAACATGAGGCTGCTGTAAGAGTAGGTTAGCATGGAAACGGCCATCTTAAACTCCGAGAAGAATTTTCACTGAGTACGTGACTTGGGGAAGGAGAAACTAGGTAATCTTGAGGCACCAGAATGTTGGGGAGGGGGGTCTCAGGGAAGAAGGAACTAAGTAATCAGGAAATGGGAGGTCATATCTTAGGGACCAGACGTTTTGGCTGAAAAGCTTATCTTGTCAGATCACCAGGATGTGGCACAAAGCAGAAAAATGTACAGCTATGGAAAATTACTGTGAGTTGTGGCCTCCCCTGGTGGTGCAGTGGGTTGAGCGGCGCACTATGAAGCAAACCGCAGCCACTTGCAGCAAGAGTTCGATCCCTGCTGCCGGCCAGGGAGGGGGACCCACATGGTGCAGACCTCTCCTGCTGTGCCCGCTGCTCCCCTCAGCAGTGTACTTCAGTTGATCTGCCTGTTCTGCTCCCCGCTCTCTGTGGTGAATCCTCTCGTCCCCCGACACCTCTGGTCTGTGCCCCAGTGCTTGTATGCATAAATAAATAAATCTTTAAAAAAAAAAAAAAAGAAAATTACTGTGAGTTGGATGTTTTGGAAAATGCTATATAAACCCTGGTCTTTGAGTGCTCGGGGTCCTTGCTGAAACCCGCTGTGTCGGGCAGATACTTGGACCCCAGTTAGCTGGAAATAAAACCTCATTGTGTGACTTGCATTATCGTGAGTGTTCTCTGTCCATTTGAGGGGAGGTCAATACTGGACTCTAACAGCTGCTACCTTGTGGCCCAAGGTGGCTGCTCCAGCTCCAGACCTCGGGTCAGCATTCCAGCCACTGTTATTGGCTCTGCTGAAAACCAGCGCCAGGTCCTGAGAGAAGTCTAGCAGTTTCTCTAAAATGAGGTTACTTAATTTAATCTCCAGGATTCTTTCCTGACCTAACATTATGACTTCACAAACACTTTCTTGGCATCTAAAGCAAATGGCTAAGTAGAACGTGAATATATTCCTTTTCCTTTGCACTGTGAACATTAGATGCTGAGGATAAGAAAGAATAGGTCACAGATTGCTAGCCTCTGGTTCTGCTTTTAACCTTGTCATCTTTCTGCAGGCCTCCTTTCCCTAGAGACTGACTAGATGTGGGAGTTGTTGGCATGGAGAGCCACTTTAATTCCCATCGAGCTTGGGAAGCAGCAGGGCTAAAGCTATTGACAAGGAACCTTGTGGTTGTAAAGTCTCTGTTTATATCCGGTAGTAGTGGCTGCAATGGCCCATTGCAAACCGCGGGGACAGGAAGCATCTGCAGCCAGTAGATAAAGAGGGGATGTGCAGAGTGCACTCTAATCTCGAGGAAATGGGGATCCCAAGACACCTGGATTAGCCACAAACCAGAAAGGATCCCTTTCGAGTTCCTCTCAGTTGCTAAGAAGTGCTAGGTTTGAAAAACAACCCCTTTCCCACCTGGGGAAGGGTGAGGAGGAGAATTGCCAGGATTGCTTAACTGCTTTGCAAATAGCAGACAACTCCAGCATCTGTGCCTTCATAAAGGGCAAATATGCAAACAAGGATGCCCCCTCTCTGCTTCTTGAGGCCAAATAATGAGCCAGTTTGCTGACTGGTCACCAGGTCTACCACATACTACCTCTCTAGCTCTCTGTGACTTAGTGAACGAGCTGGCTGTACCGTGGCAGGAAGAGGTAAAAAGAAGAAGCCAACCAGGAAATGAGGCGCCAGCCTGTGTGTGTGGGACCCTCAAGCCTCGCTGAGCCTGGCTGCTGATTTGTTAGCCTCCCAGACACTGGCCCTCTGATGAGGAGAGTGGGCACTGCCAGGTGTAGCATCTATAGTCACATCCTCCTTCTGACGGGGACGGCAGCTCAGGGTCAGGAAGACCAAGCCTGGGATGGAAGGGGAGCGAATCTGAGAAGGTCTACAGCAAGGCAAAGTGGATCTGAAACTCTAGTAAGAGCAGTTTCCTTCCTGGGGCTGGCTAACATTTTGGTTTCCTTTCCCTGAGAAGTGGCTGAGAGGCTCCCCGTGAGCTCCGATGACTGCTCACTTTGCAGGCACCCCTCGGCACTTGTGTTTCAGTGCTGCAAAGCCAACGTTGGAAGCTAACACAGTTAATAGTGCCAGGCACTGTTCTAACGTATATTTTCCTAATTATTATGCCCACTCGAGAGACAAGGTGACTGAAGCACAGAAAGTTTTAGTAACTTACCCAAGGCCACACAGTCATTTCATGGCATAGACAGAACTCCACCCAAGGCTGTCTTGCCCCAGTGCCCATCCTTCTAACTGCACTGCCTCTTCATTCAACAGCTATTCATTGAGCACCTACTGTATACAAGCGCTGTGTTCAGTGCTACATTTGATCTTGATTTTGATACTTACTGTTTCAACTCTGACTTAGACTAGGGTGCAGATGACAACTAGAAGAGCAGCTGGGTAGATCCAAAATCTTCACTCTGGCTATATTTGGTTTGGCCAGTGTCTGGGGCTGGCACTCAGCTGTTCTGCACCTCTGCTGGTTGTTTATGTTCTTATCTGTTCTGATGGGTGGGTACCCATCCCATACTAGTTGTTAGTTCCTTAAACTGAACTGGAATATTTGAGTTGGAGATGAGAGCATCAGCTGCTGCAGCTCCCCCACTCCCCACTGCTCCCTATTGCCTTTTCACTCATTTTGGCTACTTTCCTAATATGATTTCATGACTCTTATCCCATCCCATTTTCCCTGAACTGGTAAGATCAGATGGGCACAGCCGATCCTGACCGTGCTGTAGTGATATTTAACACTGTGAAATGCTGTCAGTGTGTCCTGGGGCATGGTGTATTTTGCTAAATTTGTTCATCCTTCATGTAATAAGGAAAACAAGACGTCGGAGCGGAGAGGAGATACAGAGGCAAAACAGTGTATTAGCAAGACATAAATAGTCAATGAATGAATGAAAAGCTGCTTCCATGACCAGAACTCTTCAGGCTGCCCAGGGGTTCCTTCTTCTTGCCCTCCTTCTAGTCTAACCCATTGGGTATACTTCCTTCTAAACTCCCAGGAGAGTTACCACTTCCTTTTTACAGCTCATCTACTTAGCATATGTTATCTGAACAAGAGACACTTACTGTGTTTTATTTTAGCAACAACCAACACAGAGAGCTTGCCAGACGTTGGTTTAAGTACTTTACATGTACTGACTCATTTAATTGTCACAGCACTGCTATGAGGCAGATGCACCATAACAAGGCCCAGCTTACACATGGGGAAACAGACCACATTAGGAAACACACCAATGTCATACAAGTTCGAAGCGGGAGAAGTGGGTTGCACGTCCATCAGTCTGGCTTGGGAGTCTGTGCTCTTAACCATGGTGTGGCACAGCCCCTCTTTGCTTCGCCCTCTCGACAGGCCTGTGTGTGTAGTGCTATGACTTACTTGGGTCTTCACGTCAGCGCACAGTTGCTGACCTTCAGGAAGTACCAGTGATTTACCTGGCATCTACATAAGCACCATATTCTTTTTATTTTATTCTATTTTTTCCCTTTAATTTATATATATTTGACATCAATTGTAATCCCCATGGACTCCCCATCACCATTTCACCAGTGCACCATCACCTCAGTCCTCCGAAGCTCTATATTCTTTTTAACAGAGACTTTCCATTCAGAGAGTTTCAAGATGACTCTTTCTTATGTCCTAGTGTTACACGATAGGCAGAGGGGCACCCCAGGACCCCCAAACCTGCTCACTCTAAATAGGTTCTGTCACCTGCCGCATCAAGACAAAACATATAAGACCTTTAATGGAAAGGAAACTTGCCCATCCCCTTGTGGATAAAAGTCCAGCCAAATAGGATTGGCCCAAAACAAGGCCCAAAGCCTGCCATAAGTCTACAGCACCTTTTGGTGGAGGCCTATAGAAAAGGGTCAGAAAAGGTCAGACAAGTCTGGGAGGAAAAGAGCAAAATCAAGATGAAAGCTGCCATTGCTAACCTCCACATGGGTTTCTCACCTGCATCTGTTCCAACCAGTCCAGGACCAAGAAGAAGCAAGCACAGTTTCTTCACATGTCTCTGCTCCATGTACCTCCTCCAGGTCTCCTTCTCGCTCTCCATCCTTCTTACTTCTTCTTCAGTCTCCTCTCTAGCTTCTTCTCTTCCCTTCTCAGCTCCACCCTCCTTTGGGTGGGGCAGGGATCCTGGAACTTCCCCTTTTCCTGGGGACCACCCAGTGACACTAGGATTGTCCAGAGCATGCTATTTCTTTGCAACAGAGCTCTAAAATCAGGACTAGATTTTAGATTTTAGGCCCTTCATTCAGAGAGGTGGCAAAGTTGGAAGGCAGAGCAGAGGAGTTACATGATTTGATTTTGAAACAAGGGCACAGGAACCAGTGCAAAGAGGATACCATTGCCAAAGCTGGGACAATTTGAGTCCCCAAATAATTAAAGACTGCACTGGGGTATAGACGATTAAAAAATAGAAATCCACACATCCACACTGATTTACTAGATAAGGGCAGAGAGGAATCTTGCTTATCATAGAATGCTGGGGTTGACTGGGAAACATGCAGTGTGTTGGACACTGGCGATCATTTGCCATCATCCAAGTAAAGATTGATTCAGGTAAGAATTTCCAGTGGTAGTTTAAATGAAGATTTGTTTCTTTAAAAATTTATTTATGCATATAAGAACTGGAGTACAGGCCAGAGGTATGGGGTGGGGATGAGGGGTGGGGGTGGGGGCAGTGAGAGGATTCACCAGAGACAGAGTGGGGAACAGAAGAGGCAGATGTCTGAAACACACTGCTGAGGGGAGCAGTGGGTGAGACAGGAGAGGAGAGGTCTGCTGCTTCATGTGGGTCACCTCCCTGGCTGGCGGCAGGGATTGAACTCGTGCTGCAGTGGCTGCGGTCTGCTTCATAGTGCGGTGCTTAACCCATTGTGCCACCAGGGAGGCCCCAGTTTAAGTGGAAATTTGGATGAAGAACAGATATTCACATGGTATTCAAGTGTCTATTCATGGATTGCTTATTATTATTTTTTTAAGATTTATTTATGTGTACAAGAGCTGGGGTACAGGCCAGAGTCCAGGGAGGTGAGAGGATTCACCAGAGACAGAGTAGGGAGCAGAACAGGCAGATGGACTGAAACACACTGCTGAGGGGAGCAGCGGGCAAGGCAGGAGAGGTCTGCTGTGCCACATGGGTCCTCTCCCTGGCCGGCGGCAGGGATCAAACTGTTGCTGCAGTTTGCTTCATAGTGCGTTGCCTAACCCACTGCACCCTGGGGAGGCCCCATGGATTGCTTATTAATTGCAAGGAAAAAAACAGTAACTGTGCAGTGAAGTCAGATCTCATCGTGACTGGGCGATCCCAGTTGATCCTGCCGGTAGGGGCAGATGGGCCAGTGTACTTCTAGATGAGACACCTGAGGACACAGCATCACAAATGCAGCATTCGGACCTGGGACTCTGAGTTTAATGATGTAGCAACACCAAAAACCCCCAAATGAGAAAATTATATTTAAAAACTGGGGAAAGAGAACTACTTTTCTTAAAAAATATCAGATTCAGAAAAGATAGAGACTGTATTATGTTCTCAACTAAAGGAGACAAAAGTCCAGAAAACTAATTATAATACATGACTGATCTCAGATTGGAGCCTGTTCTAAGGAAATAAAATGACACACAGGGCATCACTGGGGCAAGTGACTAGGAGGGCAGGTGGGAGTTTAGACAAACCTATCGTGCCAGCGGGTTGTTTACTGAAATTCTTGAAAGCTGTGTACGGTTATAATTATTCTTGTTATTAGGAAATGTACACTGAAATATTTAGGACTAAAGGGCTGTGCTGTATGCCCTATAGGCAGACATGCAGACAGATAGACAGACAGATAGATAAACAGACCAGATTTTGAAGGGGCACATGCAGAAGCAGGAACAACGGTTAGAGGGTCCAGGCGAGACTTGCAGGTAAGAGAAGGTGGCAGCTGAGACCAGGACAGCACTGGGAGAAGGGACAGGACGTGCTCAGGTTCAGAATGCGTCTTGAAGGTAGAACAACGA
Source organism: Galemys pyrenaicus (assembly GCA_019455555.1). Lineage (NCBI taxonomy): Eukaryota > Metazoa > Chordata > Mammalia > Eulipotyphla > Talpidae > Galemys > Galemys pyrenaicus. The sequence continues at coordinate 5,528,513 of JAGFMF010011678.1, read as the reverse complement.
GCTTGCAGATGAGTCGCAGGTGGCGTTGACCGAAAGGAGCCGGAGGAGAGACATGAGGCTTCTGGCCCCATCATCCGGGAGGTGGAAGTGTCCGGAACTGAGGTAGGAAGACGCGGGAAGAGCAGGTTTGAGGCGGATGAGCAAGAGTCTGGTTTTGGACGCGTGGCTTGTTCAGTGGATTTATGAAATATGTTATTTAATTTTAGTTACGTGAAAACTCATGAAATGGATAGCTAGCCATGAAAGATTTCTCCACGGTAACCAGAATTCAAAGATAAGTCTAATAACACACACACAACTGATTTTCCATTTCTGGCGGGCAGGACTGTAAGTGCAGCCGGCGACACAGGGGTCTCTTCTTGCAAACGAGAACCCGAAAAGCAGCTCTTGAGGCCAACTGAGTTTAGGATCTGACCCCATAAGAACTGAATACAAAGATGTTAACTAATATTTTAAATATATTAAAGCATATTTGATCACATTGCTCTTATCAAAGAGAGTAAAGACTTATCATGACTTATTTTTACATAATTTATTATATATTATATAAACAAATAAAATGACTAGTCATTCTTTAATTCAACCTTTCAAATATCCATTTGAGTGTATTTTCTGTCATGTAAAATGTTATTTTTGTCAACCAACATGCATATAACTTGTAAGTAAACAAATACATATTTATTTAAATGCCAGGGAGTGCACACTCAGCATTTTATCTTTTTTTTTTTTTAAAGATTTATTTATTTACGCATACAAGCACTGGGGTACAGGCCAGAGGTGTGGGGGGTGAGAGGATTCACCACAGAGAGCGGGGAGCAGAACAGGCAGATCAACGGAAGTACACTGCTGAGGGGAGCAGCGGGAGAGGCAGGAGAGGTCTGTCGCGCCATGTGGGTCCCCACCCCTGGCCGGCAGCAGGGATCGAACTTGTGCTGCAGTGGCTGCAGTTTGCTTCATAGTGCGTTGCTGAACCCACTGCGCCACCAGGGAGGCCCACACTCAGCATTTTAATCAATAGGTGTGGAGATCAGAATAGTTTGGAGATGCAAAGGCAGCAAGAGCCAAAATAAATGAGTGGGACTTCATCGAAATAAAAAGCTTCTGCACAGCAAAGGAAATCATCAGCAAAATGAAAAGGCAATGTATGAAATGGGTGAAAATGTTTGCAAATCACATATTTGACCAAGGGTTAATAACCAAAATATTCAAGGAATGAGTACAACTCAATAACAAAAAGTTATAGCCCAGTTAAAAAGTGGGCAAATGGTAATGACATATCAACTCCCATGTGTTAGGATTGTAACAGGGTGGTCCCCAGGGAAAGGGAAGTACCAGAATCCTGATCCCACCCTAAGTAAAGTGAAGCTGAGCAGGAATAAAAAAATGCTAAAAAAAAAAAAAATAGGAGAAGACAGAAGGAAGGGGAAAAAAGAAAGCAGGATGGAGAGCAGCTAGGAGACGTAAAAAAGGCACGTGGAGCAGAGAGACAAGTGGAAAAACTGTGCTTGCTTCTTAGTCTTGCACTGGTTGGAACAAATGTAGGTGAGAGACCCGTGGGGAGCTTAATAATGGCAGCTTTCATCTTAATTTTAATTTTACTCTTTTCCTCCCAGATTTGTCTGACTCTTTCTGACCCTTTTCTATGGGTCTCTACTAAAAGGTCCTTCGACTTGTGGCAGGCTTTTGGGCCTTGCTTTGAGCCAATCCTATTTAGCTGGACTTGTACCCTCAAGAAGCTGGGTAACTTTAGATGCTTAACTTAGTAACGATGTTCTTTATCTTTCTGTATTGTTCCCTAATTATATTAAAATTCCTTTCCATTAAAAATTTTATATGTTTGTCTTGACAGGGAGGATAGCAAAACCCATTAAAAAAAACAGATTTAGGGGTTCTGGGGTGCCCCTCTCCCTGCCCTGTAACAGGATAGCTATCATCAAAAGGACAGAGACAACAAGGTCAGCAAAAGATGGCGAGAAGGGACCCCTCCTTGGCTGTTGGGGGGATGTAAAGTGGTGTAGCCACTATTGGAAACAAATGGGGGCTCCTCTTGTGCCGCAGGCCAGCTGCGGCAAGGAACCAGGGTCCCCACAGGATGAGACAGCGCTGGTGATGAATGGATAGGGAAAGGGGAGAGGGGACGAGAAAACCCGGACACTCTTCCTCTTACCTCTTCCACTGAGAGTCTCAGCAGGTCTTTATTTATACTCTCCACACAAGAAGCAGGGAAACATCATTTGTAACATTTTTTAGGAAAAACAAGGGACTTTCAGGCCCCAGCCGTGTGCAAAAACATATTTTTGAGAACAACAGAACAACATTCACTACATTTTCTTAGGACTGGTGCAAAACAACATGTATCCATCCATACACCAAACATTGAGGCAGATGTAATAACCCAGCTCCATCACAATGAACTAGCCTTTCCACCACAGGCCCCAAGCAAAAGGAAATGTTAAAATTAAACCCCAAACTATATCTATTCCTTATCATTCCATCCCCCAAAGCAGTCACGAACCCCAACCTATCCTGAACCCAATAGTTCGTCATCAAAGTTGCTTAGCAACCAGTTATTTTGTTTGTTAAAACAGTCAATCTTAAAACTGCCCCCCCCCATAGGAAATTTCCAATGAGCACTTAATATACCTTCACGAGATGGTGACAGTAATATCAGCCAAAACAGTGGAGATCAGGCAGGGGCCAGCTTTGGAGCTCCTGATTTTTCAGGGTTGTCCCTCATGCTGGTTTGTCACTTAACAAGAGTAGCAAGGCCCCCGACACTTGTGGAATGAAAAATAACACCACCATGTGACACAGCAACCCTGCTTCTGGGTATAGATCCAAAGGAAATGAAATGACTGTCGTGAAGAGATATATTCACACTCATGCTCACTGCAGTAATAATTCCAACTGCCAAAGTATAGCAACAGCCTCATGATGACATATAAATCAGGAAAAGGTACAGATCGTCATTGTTTATCTATCTAGAGTCTTACCTATTAATGTGTAATGGAGTGCCATTCAACCTTACAAGGAGAAAATCCTGCAATTTGTTACAATGAGGATGAAGCTAGTGGCTATTATGTTAAGTGAAATAAGACAGAGAAAGACAAATACGGGTGAAATCTGAAAAACAAAACAAAACAGACAAAAAACATGTTTGGAGACCTCTAGAAACCATCATACTGCTGAACTATACCCAGGTAAGGCTTCCTTTGCCACCACCTGTGTCCTGGCCCAGCAGAGGAGGGAAGGAGCAAAGTAGAATTGGAGCCATCACTAGGAACCCCATGCACTGAAAGTATGTCCGGTGCATTAAGTTCTGTCCAGGGTAAACAAGTGAAAGTTTATCATCTAATAGAATGTTGTGCAACTTCTAAAAAGAATAGATCAGTTTGGATTGATTTAGAAAGATGTCCAAGATCCAATAGGTAAAAAAAAGCAGATGGTGGAACAGTGTATAGTGTCAAACAAATGACATATAAATACCTTTATAGTCAATGAAAACACCTGCGAGCAGTGATTACCTCTAGGATGTGGTACTGGATAGAAGAGAGGGAAATTTGCTTTTTAAATATATTTAAATGTGCTGTTTAAATTAAAAACATAAAATATGTGAATTAAATTTTTAATGGTTTAAAAATATTCAATCTCTTTGAAAATCCTTTTATAATTTTATCCTGAGGAAATAGCGATAAAGTAAATATTTTGTACTAAGATGGTTGTGACAACATAAATTAAAATGTTGTAAGATTGAGAATAATCTAAATGTTCAGGAGTAAGAGAATGGTTAAGAAAATAAAGGAAAATGGACTATAATATAATGCAATCATTAGGAAAAAATCAAGGCTCTGTTTAGCTAGATGGGGGAAATGCTGATAAAATGCTAAGTGGAAAAAGCAAGATATATGTAAATTCAGTCATAATATCAATGACATTTTTTATAGGAAAAAAATTACATAGGGGAAATAAAAGAAAATATCCCCAGATGAGAAATTACTATCAGGTTGCCTCTGATTGTAAGATTATGGGAGATTTTTCTCTTTATGGACACTTACATTTTCATATTCTTTTCAAATTTTCTTCAATGAGCATTCTGTAATATAAAAGGAAAAGAAAGTACAATACTGAGAAAACCATGACATGCATTCCTGACATGAGTCAGGAGCTGAATTTTCATGTTTAAATTAGTTTCAGAAACACAGGAGTGGTTTCTAGGCAACCTGCTTGGGAAATGATGTTCATTTCCATTGTTGCTGGAGTATTCCTTGAGTGTCTCAAAGAAAATGTAAGAGATGCATCCTTATGAAAGCAGACTCCTGCTAAGGAAAAAACAACCTTTGTTACCCAGTTCTGGTTGGGGGGGCTTGAGTTATTGTGACCCCAGAGACATATAGGGGTCTGAGCTTTTGTTTTCAAATGAGTGATTTCAGTGAGGACCGCCACAGGGAGGTGGAGTACACCAGATATTCAAGTCTGCATATGGTGTGGAAATTGGGAGGGGTGGGTGGGGGTGGGTAGGGGTGGGGCACAAGAACCTAAACCAATAACCTCAGCCCTTGGCTTTGCTGCAAATGCAGGGCTATGAATTCAGACAGTGGCAAAGCTTTGCAAGATGGATTGCAGTTCAAGATGTGGAAAGATTGCCTCATCATCATGTGAGCCATTTACTATCATTATAGACAATCCTGCTGAGCCAAAGGGCTTTTAATCAGGAGGAAACACTGAAAAAATGGAATCAGAGCTAAGAAAGCATTGGCCTAGCCTGATGGGCTGTGGAGGATGGGCTGAGGGAAGGCTTTTTAGCCTCCAGGGAGCCCTGTTCTTTACAAAGAGTTTGCAGAAAGTACTGAAGGTATTGTTCTCTGCCTGCAGTGTATGTTTTGTTGACCTTGACTACATTTTCCAGAAAGAATGAAAGACATTCCTTCTAATAAATGTGACCAGGGCTCAATGCACATTCCTAGGGTCCTTAGTGGTTGTCTTTTGCAATTACAAAAATTAAATAATGTGAATAAACAGCAGGCTTTTTGGGTAAGGACAGCAATTCCCTTTGACATTGGCTTCCCTCATGCTTCATCAAAGCTCACGGGAGAGACTGACAGTCAGGATCTCTGGCCTCAGGAGAGACAGATCTGCTTCCTCATAGGATGTGGGACAACAGGGCAGGAATCTTCCAAAGAAAGTGGTGAGGCGCTTACTATGCCTCTAAACTTCTGAACCCACATCCTGCTTTCCAGGCAGCAATGGTCCCCTGGATCTGGCCACATTTAAAAAGTGACAGACACCTGGAAAGTGAAGGAAGAGGGGACTAAGATTTACTGACTCTTCATGTGGTACTCTTGAGGGCAAGATTTTTCTCTTTCTATCTTTATTATGCCAGGATTTACTTAGCACGTGTGTTTGTACTCACTGTGCCCACGAATGCCATATGCAGCCCAAGAGATAGATGGCATGCTTCCTGTTTTACTACTGATGAGGAGACCGAGGTGCAGAGAGTTTCAAATATGCCCGAGATCTGCTAATAAATGTCAGAATGGGAACTCAAATCTCAGATTCCAAAGAATGTGCTCATTTCTTCCTGCCAAGATGCGCACACACACACGCCCTTCCCCCACCCCCATGCTCCATTTTGCAGGTCCGACTTGTTGGCCAACAGCCCTGTCGCATCCTCCCAGTCAGTCCTCCCCTCATGGTACAACCCCCTCCCCACTCCTGGCCCCACTCAGGGCCCTGTATTGTCTCTCTTCTCTAACCTCGTTTGACAGTCAGTCACCCCTGAAGGCATATTCTGCTTGTATTCCTTGTTCAACCCTTTGCTTTTTAGTCAGTTTTTCTTAGACGTTTGTCTTCTTTTCTCCAAATAGTCCATAAGCACCTCAGAGAAAGGGACAAGACGTTAGTTCTTCTGTCAGCACATTAGTTCTGTCAACCCTCTGTGCAGTGTGCAGTAAATATTTACAGCATGATCAGATTTAGCTGCTGAGTTCTGGTCAGAATTTACCTTCCAGGACCTGTTCTTACTAGGAAACTAGCAAAGGGTTTTAATTTTTATCTGATTTATTTATGCATCGAAGAACTGGGGTCTATGCCAGAGATGTGGGCAGGATGGGTGAGCGGATTCACCAGAGACAGAGTGGGGAGCAGAACAGGGGAATTTACTAAAATGCACTGCAGAGGGGAGCAGCAGGTGAGACAGGAGAGGTCTGCTGCGCCATGTGGGTCACCTCCGTGGCTGGGGTTAGAACTCAGGCCCCAGTGGTGAGAGCTTGATAGCCCTGAGACTTAACCCCTAGGCCACTTTGGAGGCCCTGAGATAGATCCTGTCACTTCGGGCTTAGAACCTTAAGCACAAATACAGGCTGGCTGTTACGACACTGGATTTGGGTTAAAGGTGGAATCTAAATTCACTAACTTTCCATTCTGACACCTGAATGGTGACACTTGGTGTTAAACACCTGGGAGCGTTTGTTTTCAAAAGGAAGGCCATCCTCCTTCCAAACTGGGGTGTGCTCCAAGGGGCTGGGGAACAAGCAGTTGGCTTCTCTGCAAGGCACGTTTACATGAGGGTTTGGCTTTGCTCTTAAGGCTGCCTCAAGGGAGCCAAGCCCAGCACAGGTTGGTGCACAGTCAGGTTAGGTAGGACCCAAGGCACTCGGCTCCTGCCCTCACTCTGCCCCGTTGGAGTGGATATCGCATTGCACCTGCGCCATTCCTCAGGGCAGGTCAGCTAAGGCTGCCTGGGAGTGTGGGGTAGGTGGGATGGATAGGCTGCCAAGAGGCCAGCGGAATATTTGCCACTTCAGTCATGGATTTCATCAGTGTTTACTGGACACCTTTTGTATGCTAAGCACTGGGAATACTAAGACCAAGTATTTGGAAGTGTTCATCTGGTTAGGGGGACTAACATGTAAATAATTAAACAATGGAATAAGCCCTATAACAGAAGCATGTTCGAAAAACCTCCAGAACACAAAGGAGGCAGTATAGAATTCTGCCCTGGGGTGGCTGGAAGAAAGTTCACTGATTGGGTAACTCTCAACACTAATGTTAAAAGAAGAGAAGTTGTTCACCATTGGGGGAGGTGTGACGAACATTCCAGCAGAGGGTACAGCATGTTCAACAGGGAGGAGGCATGAAGGGGTATAACAGATCCACCTTGTCATTACAGCTATGCGGACGTGGCAGGAGATGAGTCTGGTGGGGAGGGCAGAGCCCTATGAGGGGCCTTAGCAGATGTGTCTTAGAATGGGCGTTTATCCTTGGGTGATGGAAACAAAGAAGGATTTCAAACAAAGAGGGATGAAACATGGTCAGATTTCAAAAGATCTACATAATGACAGTGTGAAGGATGGAACTCTAGGAGGAAGACACTGAAGCAGAGGGACCAGCCCTGAGATAATTAGCAGTCTAGGCCATACTACCCTGGCATGTTCAAGGAAGAAGAGAGGGCAGCAAGACCTTTGGAGACAGACTGAGGGAGCCTGGTGATAGATGAGTCACAGTGGCTTGTGAAGAGAGAGCTGGACAACTTCCAATTTGCATGAGAGATGGGAATGATGGCTCCATTCACCAAAATCAAGAACATGTGCGTGTGTGTGTGTGTGTATGTGTATATTCAATTTTGGCAATTTCTAATCTATCTGGGACATCCAAATAGAGGTAATTGTCTGTTAAGGAGTTGGTGCATGGGAGTCTGAGCTCAAGAAGGACACTATTTTCAGATGAAAGAAGACTGGATCAGGCTTCTCCCACTGCAGACATTCAATAAACATCGTTTTGAATAGCTAATTAATGATTACAGGGCACTGGGGAAACAGAACGATGCTGCAATGTAAATGTGGATGCTCCTACAGTAATGGACTGATTGTTTTAGAAAGATTCAAACTAAATAACACTGGTTTTTTTGCAACTATAAATAAACCTCTGCAGTGGGGGTTTTCAGTTACATAATGAAAAGAAATGCAGCTGTGGAAACTCAGAGGCAGGGTGTCTAGTGGGCAGAACAGCCTGCAGGGTAAGACATGGAGCAAGGCCCAGCCAAAGTAGAGAAAGGAGAGATGAAATCTGGTAGAAAAGAGACGAGAATCTAATTTCCTTGGGCTCAGGAACTGATTCCTCCAACAAACTCACTGAGTGTCCAGAAAAGGAGTAATAGATGTTATCACTTGCAGAGACTGTTTTATGTTCCTTGTGTGTAGTGCCTCATTCAATCCTCAGAACAACCTCACGGTCGATCCTTCATTAAGCCACTTTTGGCAATGAGTAAATTGAATACAAGAGCGTTTGAATAACTTACAAGGATACTGGGATGGTGGTGGAGGGGGGAGTGGCAATTCCATGATATGAAGCCAGCTTGGGTCCAGAATCCTTTTCGAGGCAACTTGCTGCTGTGCTGTGCTACCGTTTCATGCAAAGAAGCTATGAAGTACCACCCTGCAGGGCTTTGGTTTTCTCATCTCTGTGCAAGTTTTGTAAGAGCAGGCGGCATCACTGTCCTCACGGCCTAAATTACAGTGTGCATTTCTGTGTCCTCTCCTGATTGGCCCTTGAAGGAAAGAAGTGTTTAAAGATTTGTCTCAGATTGTCTTTTCTGAGCAAGCTCTGGGGGTTTCTAGCATTTTTGTAACTTCGTGTTTGCAGACCCAAGCAAGTTACCTGAGGACCATGATCGTTCAGCATTAGAGATCACTGTTTATTGAATTCATCATAATAGCCAGCCAGTGTCCGCAAGTTAAAGTAACCTTGGTTCCATCCCAGCTCCATTTCTTGGATATGGTATTTAAAACTCTCCCAGCATACTCTTTCATCTGGAAGACAATGAGTGACTATAGGGCTCCAAAGATTACAGTGGTACCTAGTTCATAAGCCAGGCTGTAAGTGTCATTAACCCCACACAAATGTACAAATAGACATGCAGAGGTTGGGGGAAGCACAATCGAAGAAAAGGCACTCAGGAACCTTCCTGATGGTGCAGGGGGCTTAGATGCAGCGCTATGAGGCTACCGGTGATCTCTGGCCAGGAAGGGGACCCACATGGCGCAACAGACCTCTCCTGCTGCTCCCCTCAGCAGTGTGTTTCAGTAGATCTGCCTATTTTGTTCCCTACTCTTTCTCTGGTGAATCCCCTCACCCCCTTGCACCTCTGGCCTGTATCCCAGTTCTTGTATGCAAAAATAAAATCTTTAAAAAAGAAAAAGAAAAGAAAAAAGCACTCCGAAGTCTTGCTGTGGTGGGGGACCTGTGTATTTGATACAGTCAAAGAAGGTTAATGAGACTGTCTCAGAAATTTATTAAGCAATTAGCATCAAAAAATCTTCCAAGATCAGCATTTTTTATATAACACATTAAACAAAACTTAAGATTTTAAGTAAACACTTCCCCCCCCAGACATTTAAACACTGAGTTCAAGCCTAAATATTTCCTATCCATCTAATTAAAAATCACAACACGAACACAATGGATTTCCTTAAATACATCAAACACCTTAAAAAGCTGACAAAATACATACTAATTATGACAATGAGTACAGAAGTTACTATGTAAAACTGAGTTTAAAATTGCTAATACTATGGATTTGAGGTTATTTGCTTATCTTGTTAGCCATATTTTAATTTTAATCTTTATTTTATGCCTTCCTAATATTCTCATTTCTATGTAAATTTAAGTTTGTACTAATAACATAGATCACCCTCCTTCCACCCCAACTCAGATTAGCCAAATTTACCGATTCTGAATTACCAAATAACTGAGTCTTGGTGTGGATGCCAGAGCTTGAACTCAGCTCTGCACGATTCGTTTTTAGATTGAATCCTTTACAATCAAGACTCATTTTTGATGTCACAGAACTTTCAGTACCTTTTAAATTCATTAGATACTGAGTTTTGAAAAAAAGAAGCATGCATCCTTTAATTTTTTTGCAATTAATATTCCCTATTCCATAATTCAGCAATTATTATATATTGAGCTGGTCTAATCAGCTACTTGGTATAACTGGCAACTTAACTATTCTTTATCAGTGACTTATTGTATTGTAGTGTCATTTTTAATGATCCTTGTTACTAAAAGTGAGGCCCAGAGACCAGCAACACCACATGGGATGAATCTCAGTTTCACTTTGGACAAGCCAACCCAGATTCTGCATTTTAAAGGACATCTCCTCTCCCTGTGATTTGCTTACACTTTTATTTTTTCAAGATTTATCTATTTATGCATACAAGAACTGGGATGCAGGCCAGAGGTGTGGGAGATGAGAGGATTCAGAGACAGAGTAGGGAACAGAACAGGCAGAACGACTGAAACACACTGCTGAGGGGAACAGCAAACCAGGCAGGAGAGGTCTGCCTGTGCCGTATGGGTCACCTCCCCAGCCAGCAGCAGGATCGAACTCGTGCTGCAGTGGCTGTGTTTTGCTTCACAGTGTGTTGCTTAACCCACTGCACCACCAGGGAGGTCCTGATTTGCTTACCCTTTTAAGCTGAGACGCACTAATAGAATTTATCTGCCTGGAGGTGAAGTCGCAAACCTGCAGTTGACTCTCTTCCTGATGGGTAATGCGTTTCCCACCTTGGAATCCATTGTTGCTCTCTCTTTTCTTATGGTTTGAAATTTTAATTTAAATGGTAGGATTATCTGCTCTGTTCACCAAGAGAAGAGGGCCTGGGGCTGAAGCTGAAGCATCCAATATTAAAAAATCATCCATTTCTGCCCAGAAGTGGAGGAGACATTCAAGAGGGTTTGCCTATCATGGAAGCCCAGAGCAACGGCCCTTCAACGACGAGCAATCGTTTGGCCATGTTCTCGTCACTGATAAACATGCAGCGACTGTTTCACAAAGATTAGCTGCTCTTCCTACTGTAGTGAATATTGTCAGTAATTAAGAAATGAAGAACAGTGTCTTGGATACGCTGAGCAAATTCAAAAAGCGTCCACACTGAGGTCTCTCTCAGCCATCTCCCCCTGACCCTCGCAGAGAACTCTGGTTCTTCCAGGGGGTTCAGTGTAGGACTGATTTGAAGAATCAGCCCAGAAAGACATTAAGGTCAGAAGAAATAGTCTGTCCACTGGAGTGTTTGCATTTCCTGTTGAGGGTAGAGTGAGGGGGTGTGAAGGGAAAGGATGATTACATAGCTAAGTAAACTTATTTTTAAAGATTGGTAGTTTTTCCACCACTTTGTTTTCTGTATCTTGACCATAACACTTCATGCATTTATTTTAATATAAGAAAATGGTTTTGAGTATTGTTTTGAAAATATCTTGCCTTCAAGGAGTGAGAGAACTTCACCTATAAGCCAAGTTAAGAGTTCCTCTGGGGTCCTCCTAAAATATTCTGTTTTTTGCAGGATGCTGCTGTATTAGAAATTGATCTGGATAGGGAATGGGGAAAGAATAGTATAGGTACATCTTTGGAATTATATTCATTAGAATATTATTATTGACACTAATCTCATAACTTAAACCTGCTAGTAGATTTTATTATCATAAGCATTGACCTACCAGGCAGAAACTGAATAAATGGATGGAACGCTGTAAATTTGGCATCTGAATCTGTTACATCTCAAACTGTTATTGTGCAGTCTTTTTACAGCTGTTTAAAAACTGCAGATTTGACTCATGACGTTATCTTCAGCGAGCTGTGCGGGCATCTACAGGGAGTTTATAGGGACACCTGGTGGCTGGTAAGGTGAATTACTCTGGCTTTGTTAGAAAGGATCTGAAGTGTGTCTAAAATTTGGCTTATTGTTGTGGTTGAGAATTTATTTCATTTCTTTTTATAGGGTTGCCGTTATATATTTAAATACAGACTTTGATTCTTTTAGATTATTTTATAGCCTTCAGGCTTTCTTTCCTAAAGAAAGCTTCCCAAAGAAAGCTGCAGGTGAAATGACCGGCACCATAACTGGGCTGCATTTAACCAGGCTCAGGACTGGGGCGAGGCAAAGATATTTAAGGAGGTGCCTAAATTTTCGTAATGAATATATATATATGTGTGTGTGTGTGTATATATATATAGCATTTAATGCAAAATTTTAGAAGTCAAAATTAGTGCAAAAGAGTCAAAACAAAATCTCAGCATTGTAAATACCGAAGCGTGTCACTGGTTTCCCCTTTTATCTCAAGCTTCACTATGACTCCAGAAAGCACTGAGAAGAGCTAATGATCCAGTGACCCAGGGAGAAGTCAATAGCGAAGGTAGGTGAGAAGGAACAGAGAACAGAAATTGAAAGTTAGCCTTGGGAGGAACTTGGGAATCAAATCTCCATTTTGCTAAGTAGACCTGAGCCAATGAGAGGTGGGCACTGTGGGCAGGCCGGAGGGGGCGAGGGGGGCACAGCATTGCTCCAGTCAGAAAGCCCCTTCACCCATTTTTGTTTCAACATGTCCACTTAGTTCTTGCTTCCCAGGACTAGGCAGCAGTGGGGGTGACTTGTGATGATCTGGGACTGCGGGGCTAGGCTGCTTCTCAGGGGCCCGTGTCTGTGGGAAACACTCCCGAATCGGCCTGGGGGGCAGTATGAGTTTGGTTGCAGGGAGCGTGCTCCCTATTTCCCCATTCCTCTTCACGAGAAGCAACCCGGACAGAGCCTGCTACTGTTAACAAGGAAAGAGGGATCCTCCCTTCCCCTCTGCCTTCCCCTCACTTGCCTCTTACCAAACCCTTGCAGTGTCATCACAGAGATGGTCATTGCAACTAGCAGGAAAATATTGTGCAACTGTAACCACACAAGCTGCTAAGAAAAAAGGAAGTAAAGTCAGTGGGGTGAGAACATATTGGGGTAAGAGGCTTGGAAACTCAAGAGCAAAGGAAAATTTCAGAAAAACCCCTAGAAGCAAGTGGCCGAACTAGGGTCCTAGAGAGGGGGGTTCCTCTATACGTGGGGAAGTAAGATCCCAGAAATAAGAGTTATAAGCCAAGAGATACTTAGCTGATACAACTGTATAAAGTTTTATGGCTCTCAAATATATCCCCGTAGGGGATTTCAGGGAGAATAGTGTGTACCCTCTGACCGAGAGCAGACACCAGAGCCTGCTACAGCCCCCCGGATCATTGGCCTGGGCATATCGGATACCCAGTATCATGTGTTAGCTTCCTTCTGACCCAGAAAACTGCATCTCCCTTATCACCTGCTCACGTCTCGTCCTGAAGCTGGCTCTCCTGTTGGCAGCGGGCGGCTCTCCTTTTACTAATGGAGGTTTTGCTGACAACTGGACCCGGGCGATTCAGCAGGGGCATCACATTAACATTTATTGAGAGCCTGCTACATGCCAAGTATGTGCTTGGCACTTAAACTGTTTTTCTTTAATCCTTAAAATAACCCTATTAAGTAAAGTTATAGTTATAATTTTTACAAATGAGAAAACAGACTAGAAAAAAACTTCATGATTTGTCAGAGCTCACATAATTAGTAAGTGGTAGTCCTATAATTTAAATCTGGGTGATAGAGTCCAATCTCCTACGTTCTTTCTGTTCATAGGTCAGCAGAGATTGGGAGAGATGCCTCCCAGTCTCCTCCTATATCTATAGCATACATTACTAATTGACCTTGGGGGTTGTTCCCCTTGAACTTGGACTACATACAAAACACAAACTATATATGATCAATATTATCAGGGATTTTTGCTTTGATATGGGTTGAAATATAATAAAGTAGTTGGCTAGCAATCTAAGACTGTACATAACAGCCCAGCGATGAGTGCTAAAAAGATTTTGGTTAGCTTGTGAATAATAGGAAATATATGTACTACACTTTGCTAAAACCCGGCTTTTCCCCATCTTCTAATTCCTTAGATGTTTTTTCTCCTCTTAGATATTATTATAATTAATAGTTTAATTAATAAATGTCTTCTCTGTGGCTGAGAGTGCAGCACAGAACAAGGCTAAGTCCTCACTCTCATGGAACTTAACTGCTAATAGGGAGACATAATCTGGCAAGCAAGAGTGCGTGTGCGCGTGCACACACACACACACACATGCACATGCTTCTGGAATGGAACCAGGAATGCCCCCTGCAAGATCTGACCCTGATAAACAAAGTATGCTAATGAGCTTCAACCAAACAGTTGAACAGGGACCTCGATGGGTGGGGAGATGAGTTGGAAAGCACAAGAAACAATTCAAGGTAAACCATATGTGTGAACTCAGCTCAAACCCATGGAACAGGAAAGGAGTATTTAGAAGCATTCTCTACACTTGTGCTCATCACATGCATGGAGCAAGATAGAGTTATACTAATGTCCCGAGGTCACAGAGCATGAAAACACAGAGACTCAAGAGTCTAAAAAGATGGCCACTGCCTGAATCTGGTCTGTCTCTGCCTGGTCTGTAACAGGGTGGTCCCCAGGAAAAGAGGAAGTTCCAGGATCCCAGTCCTGCCCTAAGTAGGGTGGAGCTGAGAAGGGATAAGAAGATGCTGGAGAGAGGAGCTAGGAGGACAGAAGGAAGGGACAAAGAAGGAAGTAGGATGGAGAGTAGCGAGGAGAGCTAGAGGAGGCACGTGGAGCAGAGGGACATGTGAAGAAACTGCGCTTGCTTTTTGGTCTTGGACTGGTTGGAACAGATGTGGGTGAGAGACCCGTGGGGAGGTTAACAATGGCAGCTTTCATCTTGATTTTGATTTTGCTCTTTTCCTCCCAGATTTGTCTGACTCTTTCTGACCCTTTTCTATGGGTCTCTACCGAAAGGTCCTTTGGACATGTGGCAGGCTTTTGGGCCTTGCTTTGGGCCAATCCTATTTGGCTGGACTTTTACCCTCAAGGAGATGGGGAACTTTGGATGCTTGACTGAGTAACTATGTTCTTTGTCTTTTTTGTATTGTTCCCTAATTGTATTAAAGTTCCTTTCCATTAAAGGCTTTATATGTTTGTCTTGATGTGGCAGATGGCAGAACCTATTTAGAGAGAGCAGGTTTGGGGGTTCTGGGGTGCCCCTCTCCCTGCCCTGTAATAGTTCTGGGTGACCTTCACTGCTGTGCTTTTATTTACTTTCTAGAGTTTCTACAATAGACATGTATTTTTTATGTAATAAAATTATATTTAAAAATGTGTGATCTTATGGACAATCTCTAAAATCTCAATATATTTTCAAAATAGGCAAAGGCCTCAAAACTGACCCATACAGTGGCTTGGCTCCCAGCAACTCTGGAATAATTTCTTGTGATAGGGACTGTTGTTTCTTAAAAGGTACAGCTGTTAAAAGGATTGTAATCTCTAGAAATTCTTTGAATTGTGAGCCTTTTTTTCTGGCCAGAGCATAGTCCTTTGGGTGATATTATTGCAATCACACAATCTCCGGTGAAGTGCTGTTCAGAATTTCTACCCATGAAAGGTAGTTGTTGGCATGAAAATCATAAACTACCAAATGTAAATCATTTAGTGTACTGTTAACCTCAATTAACATGCCAACAGCGATAACCTCTCCTAAGTTAATGGGGCACTCCGAAAAGGAGGTGTACTTGGGAGTGTCCAAATTTCTGGATGACTGAGTTATATTCATATTCTTTTAATTGTCTGAATTCACATTGTAGTGTGATCAAACTAAACCATATCCACCTACCTTTTAGCCATATTGAACCATAAATAGCAAATCCGATGTATATCTGCTTCCATTTACTGTCCAGCAAGCTTTGAGACCTCTGTATTACAGGTCTCTTTTTTCTGCAGATTTTAGAGCAAAGAAAAAGTTAGTGACTCAGTGAAGATGACCAGGGCCATGCAAAAAAAAAAAACTTAGTCCTTGTTTTGGAATGCATTTGAGAGGAGTTGCTTTTCTAATCATTAGCATTTCTGCCCTCAGAGGCAGAGTCCCCTCTCCCCACACCCCACCACAGTAATGATTTAACTTGGTTTTGTGTTAATCATTCATAGATGAGCATTGACTGTTACCATTTTTTAAGAATTGAAAGTGAACATCTGAATTGAGTTCATCAAATGCAACCAAGATTGCCAGAGATGACCTTGGAGTCATCTGTCAAGGTCATCTGTAGCACAAAGTCCACTGAGCACCTAGTATGCAGGCTGCTGTCCAGGAGGAACCAAAGAAACTAAGGTAACAATTCTCACCATGAGGAAGTCACACACACACACACACACACACACACACACACACACACCCCGCTTCTCTGAGGGCCATGTTGATGAACGATGAGAAGGAAGAGGAATAACAGGTCCTGGATTCAACCATAGCCTAGTGTTTTGGGGGGCAGCATAAATACTCGCACCCCTGGACCTCAGTTTCCTCATGTGGAAATGAGGTGTTTAATTCAATTTCAAAAGCACCTTCAGCCTCTGAGATTGCAGAGCAGATGGCTAGTTCAAGGAGGTCTGAATGTGGGCGCCGAGAGCTGTGTCATTTGCTGGGTGAGTCAGACCAGGGGGGCGTTGGGAAAATAACGTCTGCATGATGAACACAAGGGCAGAGGCTACTGAGAGACACACTCAGCTGTCGGCTTGAGTGTCTGTTCCTTTCGGAGGATAGATCCCTGAAGAGGGCCAGGGTGACTCATCTGACGCTGTAACCTGATGAAATAGAGCTATCCAATTTCTTTGTTCTGATTCCAGGCAACCTAATGATCTTAATTTGGTTTTCCAAGGCGATTTCCTCAGGCAAGAGGAGGGGCAGGCTATGGCCTCTGGAAATCGACATTCTTTTGCTGAGGCAAAATTAGATACTCTGTGAGGAATGACTGTGAAATGATATAAAAGAGCCTTCGGATGCAAAGCAGTGTCTTCCTTAGTAATATATCATTAGTGATGAGCCATTCTTGTGCTGATTTGGTTATTCTTTAGAGCTAGTAACTCGGTAAATACAGAAGTCCTGGGTCTGCAGTCTGAAAAGAGGTGAAAAATCACTAACATTTACATAGTGCTTTATAATTTACACAATGCTTTTGCTCCCAGTGTCCCCAGCAGCTCTGGGGAGGGAATATTATTTGCCTAGTGTGTACCTGAGGAAGGCTCAGAGGCACCAGGGCTCTGGCTGGCACTCAAACCCAGGTCTTGCATTCTGAATCCAATTCAGTGTTGCTGTTCTGGAGATTTGGACACACTTTTCCCATCCAACGTCCTCCTTCCAATATTCACACAAGCTACTACACGAGATGCCCGCCAGTGGGACAAGTGAAGGGGTGATCAGAAGCAGAGGCAGAGAAAAAAGCTAAATGCCAATCTGTTCTGAGATCAGGGCTAGTCTTCTCTTCCAAGCTTGCACACAGGCCCTTTCCAGATCTCTGCCAAAGTCTGGGTATGTTTTGCTTCCCCCAGTCCTTGGGCCAGTCTGTAACATGGGTAGAAAGTTTCCACTCCTGGGGATCTACCCAAAGGACACAAACATTGATTCAAGAGAATACCTGTACCCCTATGTTTACTGCAGCACCATTTGTAATAAGACTTTGAATCAACCTAAATGTCCAAAAATAGATAACTGGATCAAGAAAATGTGGTATATATTCACAATGGAATACTATTCAGCAATCAAAAAAGATAAACTAGGGGCCTCCCTGATGGCTCAAGGGGTTGAGCACTGCACTGTGGGGCTTTGGCAACCACTACAGAGTGAGTTCGATCCCTGGCCAGGGATGGGGACTCACATGGTGCAGCAGACCTCACCTGCCTCGCCTGCTGCTCCCCTCAGCAGTGTATTTCAGTTGATCTACCTGTTCCATTCCCCACTCTGTCTCTGGTGAATCCTCTCACCTCCCCCACACCTCTGGCCTATATCCCGACTCTTTTATGCATAAATAAATAAAAAATCTTAAAAAAAAAGTAAACTAATGCCATTTGCAGAAACATGGATGAAGCTTGAAGGGACTATGCTCAGTGAAATAAGTCAGAAGGAAAAAGAAAGATACTGGATGGTTTCACTTATAGAAGGAATATAGGAGATCAAGGAAAAAAATAATAACGACAACAGCAAAACAAAACAAAAATAGACAACTATAAATCAGAGACATTGTGCGGGAGGGAAAGAGACTGGGGTCAAGGCGGGTGGGAGGGGCCCAAGGGGCTATGGTGACTGCGCTGCGCTGAGGGGGACTGGAGGTGGGAATTCTATGGGGACTACGCCTGAGAAAAAGCAAACATAGCAAGAAAATAAATAAGTTAATAATAATGAAAACGAGAAAGTGCCCATTCTACCAGAGCCTTGGGTGTGGAGCACCTACCTCCCTTCCCTGAACGCTGGTCAGGATGTTCCTGGTGAGGGTGGACAGGAACCCTCATTGAGAGCCTCACCTCCCCCAGAGCAGCACAGCCCAACCCAACCATTTTGCTCCCTGCGTCTCAGCTGCTGGAGCGGCTATTCTCGGATTACAGGGGTGGGGGAGGCAGGTTTGGATCTCGGGGACCTCCAGCCACTGCGCACTACAAGCAGAGAGCTCTCTGGCTGCCAAAGGGAGACTGTGCCCAGAACCTCCCGGTTCACGGAGGCAGGTGGAAGCTCGCGCGCTGACTGGCTGGGATACTGTAGAGCTCAGGAACAAGATGAACTGGCCCCAGTCCTGCATCTCCTTTTGCTGGATTTACTTTGCTGCCTCCAGACTGAGAGGTGAGAAGCTGTGGATGTAGATCAGCCACCTCGGCTGATCAGGGGGCCTATTAGGTGCGAGTTGAGGCGGGCCAGGAGACAGAACAAAGGAGCTAGTGTCCTGTGCTTCTTAGTGACTCGTGCTGACCTGGGCATGTCAGAAAAAAAGCCTCATTTACCCAAAGATTGTCCCTACTGGATGGTGGGTCCCCACAACCGTAGACTTGCTCTGGTAATATATATGACACTGAGCTTTGATCCAGGTTCCTCTTTTTGAGCAGTTGTGGAAATGGCAGATGGAAAATATGCTCAGAAGTTGTTTAACGACCTTTTTGAAGACTATTCCAATGCTCTCCGTCCAGTAGAAGATACCGACACAGTCCTGAATGTCACTCTGCAGATTACGCTGTCTCAGATTAAGGATATGGTGAGTAACGTGTCACTTAGAATAAAAACAGCAGCGCTTTCCAAAGGGAAAGTCTTTACCAGGAATTTGAGAGGAGTGAGGACACATGATACTCTGAAGCTGGTGGGAGAAGGGGACGTGGAGGCAAGGACACATTCTAGAAAATGAATTTTACTAAAGGTTACCTCATCCTGGCCATTAACGATAACAACAGTCTTAGAAAGAAAGATGATGTTATATACTGTATGACTCCATTTCTATGAAATGTCCAAAATAGGTAAATCCATAGAGACAGAAAACAGAGGAGGGATTGCCAGGAGCTGGGGGACGAAGGGAATGGTGAGTGAAAGCATAATGGTTATAAGGTTTTTTTTTTGGGGGGGGGGGTGATGAAAATATTTTGGGATTAGTGATGATAGTTGTGCAAATTGTGGACATACCGGAAGTCATTGATTTGTGCTTTAAAAGGGTTAAAATAGTGAATTTTATGTTGTTGAATGTCATCCCAGTTTTAAAAAGATGGTCTTTTAAAATGGCATCCCTTATTTAATGTTTATATGTGTTTAACATCATAAAATTATAAAACTTAAAAAGACTTTTCTCCTGTACATTTATATCATTGGTTGATCAAATTTCAGGGAAATTTGGACAGTAGATTCAAGCAAAATCCAATAACTTAAATATTTGTCAAATTTACATTCCAAACACTGAATAAATAACCAACCAATGGTCCTGGTAGTTAATCTAGATTGTTTGTTAAAAATGAATTGGTGCTCTTGAAATTCCTCTTCTGAAAAAATAAGCATCTTAGAGATGGAGGGCATTTGGTTGAGATGTCTGCCAGACAGTTGCATCTCTTTTTATTGTGTAGGATGAAAGAAACCAAATTCTGACCGCCTACCTATGGATCCGCCAAATCTGGCGCGATGCATATCTCACGTGGGACCGAGACCAGTATGATGGGCTGGACTCCATCAGGATCCCCAGCGACCTGGTGTGGAGGCCCGACATTGTCCTGTATAATAAGTACGTGCAAGTCATAACTGAAGTTTCTCCAGAATGGACTTGTTGACTTAGCTAAATTTAAACATAAGAAAGAAAGAATGTTTGAAAAATGCATGCAGTTCACTCTCAAACCCAGAAATAATGTTCATAATATTTTAGATGATAAAAGTAACAGATCAAAAAGTCTTGGGTTATCTCGCCCTGGTCAGGTGAGAAAAGTGAGACTGTCTTGGCTTTCCCAGAGAGCTGCAACACAGTCCTGATCTTGTTGGCTAGTCCCCACTGAGCGGTCACAGGAACTGCCCATCTCCCTTCCTAAGTAAGGTAACATTCAAGTGCTCGTGCTTTATTTCTCTCGTTCATTATTTCTCTCTCGCCATTTTGAAATTTTGTCCCTGCATTTTTTCATATTTTAATTGAGAACACAAAACCCAACTAGAAACAGAAGGTAGAGAGAAGAACTAATATATATAAGATATTTACTCTACTCAGGCATAGAGCTGAGGCTTTACATAGTTTGGCAGGCAGAATAACGGTCCCCAATATCCACATTATACTCCCTGGCACCTGTGAATGCTACCTGACACAGCTAAATGGACCCTGTGGGAATGAAGAGGAAGGGACATACAGCAGAGATGCTTTAAAGGAAGAATTCAAAAGACTGGCTTTGGTGGAGAAGGGAAAATTAGAGCTATTTCCAAACTTTCAAGCCACGGTGACAGAATTATGATCCAGTACCAAAGACACTGACATGATGGGCACAGAGGGTGACTTGTTGCAGGTTAGGAAGTTGGTAAGTTCCCCTGACAAATATACTTTGTTTCCCTCCTCTGACCTCCAGGGCTGATGATGAGTCTTCTGAACCTGTAAATACCAATGTGGTCCTGAGGTATGATGGGCTGATCACCTGGGATGCCCCAGCCATCACCAAAAGCTCCTGTGTAGTGGATGTCACCTACTTCCCTTTTGATAACCAGCAGTGCAACCTGACCTTTGGTTCCTGGACCTACAATGGCAATCAGGTGGACATATTCAACTCCCTGGACAGCGGAGACCTGTCTGACTTCATTGAAGATGTGGAGTGGGAGGTCCATGGCATGCCTGCTGTGAAGAATGTGATCTCCTATGGCTGCTGCTCTGAGCCTTACCCGGATGTGACGTTCACTCTTCTTCTGAAGAGGAGATCTTCCTTCTATATTGTCAACCTCCTCATCCCATGTGTCCTCATATCTTTTCTGGCCCCCTTGAGTTTTTATCTTCCAGCAGCCTCTGGGGAAAAGGTCTCCTTGGGTGTGACTATCTTGTTGGCCATGACTGTATTTCAGCTAATGGTGGCAGAGATCATGCCAGCTTCAGAGAATGTCCCTTTGATAGGTGAGTTCAAGTGTCTCATACTTTAAGCCAAGCTTTTTAGTGTGGGGTTGTGTCTGTGCCTTTAAACTGATGACGATTAGGTCAACTTCAGAGTCAACACAGGTTGTCACATCAGATGACATCTTTGAGGACAGATGTGGCTGTTGGGGACAAGAATGGTGATGGTCTCTAGGTTTACACAGGAGAGGAATGTAAGGCAATATAGTTGAAGGTACTGCTTTACAAAGTGTGGTCCCTGGACCCACGGCACAGCTCCATTTTAGAAATACACATTCTCAGACTCCATCCTGAACCTACTGAATTAGAAACTCTGAATTGCGGGGTGGGGGTGGGGGTGGTGGTGTATGGATCTGAGTTAAGATTTCTGGGTGATTTTAATACACTTTCTGCTCAAGTCTAAAAACCACAAGCTGGTAAGGTCCTGATCTCGAAGTCAAAGAAATCTGCATTTGAAATCTCTCACCACTTTCTTTGGTCAACCTCAAACAGCTCTGCATTTGTGCTTCATCAGCTGCAAAATGGGTGTAATTGCTAGTCACTGTTACTGCTCATTGCATAGCCTGACATATGGCGAGGACTGGGTAGACAGCAACTACTGCTATCACTTCACACCTCAAAGGATTTCTTCTTGGGGAAAATAGCAAACATGATCGACATGATGATCTGGATTTTTCAGCCTTATCAGAGTAATTCTCCACCTTTACTGGGTATAATAGATGAGGGAAAAGTCATTAAAATGTATGTCTCTATATCCAAAGAGTTTGATTTAGCAATTTTGGAATCTGAGGTGATTCTAAATTAGATCAGATTTTCCAAAACTTGCAGGAATGAACTGTTCCTCCAGCTACAGGACTATGGAGTGATACCCCACCCTCCACCTCCCCTTCCTTTACCTACCTCACTCAGGGACCCTTCCTATCACTCAACCCTCTACCCTGCCACCAAGGTTAGATGCCACTCAGATCCCATCCCAGTGGCTTGCCATGAGATACATACTTCCCTAAACCAGAAGTTAGACCTAAACTTTAGTTCCTTCAATTCAGCAATGACAGAAATTTCAGGACCCGAAGAGATATAGATACCAGTAGTAAAAAGATATTACACTGCCCTGTTATCTTCTGCTGAATCTGCTACTACCCATTGGTTTTTCTGCTACTACATTGGTTTTTCTGTTTGAATATTTCTTCCTTGTTCTATCTCTCCAGGCAAAACACAAACAGAGTTGCGCACACACACACCCACACCCACATACACCTTCTTGAGAAATAGATCTGAAAATTCTCCCCCACACACACCACAAATAAAGAGAAGAAGTGTATTGGCATTTTGATTACCTCTTCTGAGGCAGCAATGATTGACAGTGATGACATCCAACCATAACCCTGTTTGAGGCAGGGTCAGCTGGCAGATTCCTCTCTGCTTTTGTAGTGACATTCAAGAGCAGTCTGGCTCAATTCCTGGAGAGTGATGTCTCAAGACATGTCTCAGGAATTTGCAAGCCTTATTTACTCCGTTTATGTGACAAAATAAAATAGATCTTTTTAGGAAGGTGCTCACAGACCTTGAGAATAGTAAGATCATAATCTGTTATTTGAAGCACCTGTGACATGTGCTTCTAACATTGTAGAAGTGTGTTTGCATTTTCAGCATTAAGTGTAGCAGTCCCTGGCCTATGCTTTTTACCATATTAAGAAAGCTCCCAACTATTTTTCGTTTACATAGAGCTTTAAAAAAAAATAGATGTATGTTGATATACATCATAAAGTGCATTGTCATCATCCCTTAAGATTATTATGGGAGTTCTCTCTTTTACCCTCATTAATGTAGTGAATTAGATTTTCTCATGTTGAATTTTTTTGTATTCCTGGACTCAAGTCTCTATCATATCGAATTACCATTTTAAGAGATCATTGGGTTCAGTGAACTATTATTATAGACCATTCCCAAATGTATTTATAAGAGAAATGGTCTTAATATTTCCTTTCTTATTACATTTGGAATTGAGGTTAAATTGATTTCAAAAAAATAAGGTAAACTGTTTTCCTTATTTTCTTATTTCTGGAACAACTTGCATAAGGTGCAATTTACCTGTTACTTAAAAGTTTGTTAAAACACAGCTCTAAACTTTTGCTCTGGAATGGGGTAAATGAGTAGAGGCATTTGATTCTCATTCCTATTCAAATGTTTTTTCTTCATGCTCATATCTGACCTTATTTTTCCCTTGAAATTTCACCAAGACTATCAAACACTGTATAACATTGCTTTTATTGTTTTCTAATTGTCTATTGTTTTATTTCCTCTTTTACACTTCTCTCTCCTTCTCTACCCTACTGCCATGCCCCCTCTATTCCATGAGTGGCCTTGTTAAAGGTTTACTCATTTTTTTACTTTTTTTAGAGAAGTTGGTTTTGTTCATTTTTCTTTTCAAATTTCACAAATTTGTGCTCTTTGTTTCCTTTCTTAGTTGTCCTTTGCTATGGACATTTGCCTTGTGCAATAACAGTTAATTCACTTTCTCCTTTCTTACCCAATAGAAACGAGCTTTCTTATTAATACGTTTCGAAGACAAATCTGAGAACTGGCCAAGATCATTAATTGTTTGCTGAAAGTGAAGTTTTTGACAACATGATCTCAGTAGACATTTACAGATCTTTTAAATCAGGGCCAGAGAAAGTGCTGAGACCACTGTATGCATTATCTTAAGCCTCACACCATTCTTATAAGGTTAAAAACCATGATTATATTCATGTTACAGAGAAGGAAGCTGACATTTAGCAGGATTCTTTAGTTTGTTCTAGCTCACAAATCTACTGATTGAAGAGCTGAGATTTGAACCCAGAAAGTGTGGCTCAAAAGTCTATACTAATAATCATTACACACACTTGCACAGCTTCCTTAGAGAAGGTGTTTATTTTCTAACACTCATCCCTATTTATATGTGCATTTTATGAACTAATTTACTAGTTACTTATTGAATGAACACCTGACGTGGACGGAGTACCAGACTGGCTGCAATTGAGAAAATACTCCTTATCATCAGTGTATCAAAATCTGGTAGCAAAATGGAACTTAGTAAATGGAATTGCATAAGAGACATGCAAAGCAATATGTACACGGATGCAAAATAATATAAAAGTTGGTTCTAAACTTTGGTATATTATTTGCAGAATAAATAAATCAGGAATCCTGTGATAAATAATTTACTGAAAAGAACAGAAAAGTTATTTTTAAGCTGACTTAGTTGTTGCTGTGACTTTAATTTCAGGCAAATACTACATAGCTACAATGGCCTTGATCACAGCCTCCACTGCTTTGACCATCATGGTGATGAATATCCACTTCTGTGGGGCTGAGGCCCGGCCAGTGCCACACTGGGCCAAGGTGGTCATCTTGAAGTACATGTCCAGGATCTTGTTTGTCTATGACGTTGGTGAGAGCTGCCTCAGCTCCCACCAAGGCAGGGAGCGGGACCACCTCTCAAAGGTTTATAGCAAACTCCCAGGACCTAGTCCAAAAACAACTGTGAACAAAGACTTTTCCAGAAAGAAGGAAATGAACAAACTCTTCAAGAATGACTTGGGGTGCCAGGGAGAGAACCCCCAGGGGGCTGACAGTTACTGTGCACGGTACACAGCGCTCACGAGGAACATCGAATATATTGCCAAGTGCCTCAAAGACCACAAGGCCACCAATTCCAAGGGGAGTGAATGGAAGAAGGTTGCAAAAGTCATAGACCGGTTCTTCATGTGGATTTTTTTCATTATGGTCTTTGTGATGACTATTTTGATCATAGCAAGAGCAGATTAGTAGGGATAAATCAATAAAATTCCCTGTGATGTACTCTAATATTCTTCCAAGTCAGATTTGTCTATATACCCCCCCACACACACCATATATAATGAATTATGTCTTTTCTTTTTCTTTTTAACTTCAAATCAATATTATAATTACTTGTCAGATTAAATGAAGCAGGAGGTCCAAAATTTCAAGGGATAAAGGAAATAGAGAAAAACCTTTTTAATAGCCCACCAGAGTGGTTGGTGATAATTCTCTAGATTACACAATTTTTCTCTTCTTTCACAGTACAAATAACAAAGCACACTTCACTACTGTTTCAATTTAAAGCAAGGACCTCCCCGGTGGCGCAGGGGGTTGGGTACCACCTGTGAAGCATTCACAGCACAGCAGCACGAGGTCCATCCCCAGCCAGGGAGGGGACCCACATGGCACAGCAGACCTCTCCTGCCTCACCCGCTGCTCTCCTCAGCAGTGTGTTTCAGTCAGTCTGCCTGTTCTGCTCCCCACTCTGTCTCTGGTGAATCCTCTCACCTTCCATGACTTTGACCTGTGTATACCAGCTCTTGTATGCACAAATAAATAAATCTTTAAAAAAAAATTTAAAGCAAAAACACCAATGCCAAACAAGTTCATTTTCTTTTTGTCCCTATTGAAACATGATTTTAAAAAGGGAAATTAGCCTTATATTCTTATATGTTATTTAAGCTGTCTTTCTCAGACTTGATGCCTTTCAAGCCTTATCTCAAATTATCAAATAAAAAAATTTGTTTCACATAAAGCAAGTACAGGGTTAGCGATTTAATG
Source organism: Galemys pyrenaicus (assembly GCA_019455555.1). Lineage (NCBI taxonomy): Eukaryota > Metazoa > Chordata > Mammalia > Eulipotyphla > Talpidae > Galemys > Galemys pyrenaicus. The sequence goes on along the minus strand of JAGFMF010011678.1, from coordinate 5,502,609 downwards.
GGGAAGAGAGTTTTCTTGGTAATGAGGATGTCATATACATGGTCATATTTTACATGTACACAAAGGATAAAGTTATTCCTGTATTTAATATTTGATTTAAAGAAGGTAATCAGCATACGGATACCTGCATTCATTCTCTCATTTAGTTGCTCACCAAACACTTACTGAGTTTCTCCTACCTATAATCAGGCTGCATCAGCCACATTGGAAGTGACATATAAGACAAAGCAAGTCTTATGTACGAATCTGATCCATTTTGATCGTCACAACAATTCTGTGAGTTAGGCAGGCAAATATGTCTTGTCTCCTTTCTCAGAAGAAGAAACTGTGTCAGAAGAAGGTGGGTGTATGTGATTTACCTTCTCATTACTCAACTAAGTGATAATAGGACTCAGCACTGTGATTCTAAGTTTGGGCCAAGTTTGCTAAAACCACACTGCTTTTGCCATAACAGGGTAAGATCTAGGATAGGAGAAACTGAGAAATTCTTATTCTGAATTTTGAATTTCCTTCCTGCACTTCTCTACTGCTTTCCTACTTTTAGTACAAATGTGTCTTCAAATTCCATTTCTCTCACCATTATTAAGATGATGCAATTACTAATACCCATGGTAGAACCCCTCAATTGTTCTCTTATCAATTAAAAACAAACCAAAAACAGAATCAGAGAGAAAACAGGGGTTAGCCCAGGAAAGAGAAAATAGTATTCGATTTAAAAACTAGACATTAAAAAATTCAGTTGAAAAACATTTTTAGAGCATGCTCAGTAACTAGCCTTGCAGATGGTCTCTCCTTTCCTTCCCTTCCCAGCATCTCTTGCAGCCATATTCCCTGAGATCCTCGGACAGGCCAAGAAGCATCCTAGTTTGATCCCCCTCTTTGTATTCATTGGAGCTGGAGGTATGGGAACAGCATTTTATCTCATGCTTTGTTCATTCCAGATGTCTCTTGGGACAGAAAGAATAACCCAGAACCCTGGAGCGAACGGGGCTACAATGATCAATACAAATTCCACTCAGTGAATGTAGATTACAGCCAATTGAAAAAAGAATGTCTAGACTGCTAAGTGAAATATTTCACTATAGAGCGGCTTAAAAATGAAGGCTTGTCACAAGTCTTCTGCACACTTTTCCACTTAACCAGGACCTATTTTGCCTCTAAATGCGTGACATCATGCTGGTGTGTTGTATTGGGGTTTATACTTGGTTAATAAATCTCTGAAACTTGGTGGGGGGGTGGGGTGAGGGCAAAGAGAGAAAAAAAGAAAAACATTTATTGTGTGCCTGCCATATGCTCACTGCAATGGGACTTGAAGGGAACAAATGAAAAACATGGTTTTGCTTGAGACGCTCACATTCCTCAGGCGAGCAGAGGAGACAGTCAAGAAGACAGTACTTGAGCGTCATGTGCACGGCGCCGTCACAGACACAGGCACAAGTGCCATGGAAGCAATGATGGCAAATCTGAGGGAAAACTTGGAAAGGCTCTTAAGAGTATAACCTTTGAGCTCGGCTTTGAAGATGAGTAGGAGGTTGCTAGCCAAGAAAGATGTAGAGGCGGGATTAGACGACAGCAGGGGAAGGGGAGTCCACAGCAGGGGACTTGGTCCATTCATGGAGTGGACTCCAAAGAAGTAAGGAAACGTAACTTGCCAACAGACGCTTTTTGGTCTTTATTTTAATTACAGAAGTACTTCTATCAGTTACAGCTGCATTGACTGCAAATAACAGAAAATCAGCGGACCGTGACTTAAACAGATAGAGGTTATTCATCTCACAGAAAATAAATCCAGAGCTACAAATTCCAGGGATATTTCCATTTGCCTCTCCATCATTCTTATAGTACAGTTCAATAGCTTGGGATTTTTATGGCTCATGGTCGTAAAAAGGCTTTTGCACCTGGAGACTTGCATCCTCATTTCAAACGAGAAGAAGAAAGAACAAAGGCCAGAAGGATATACAATTCTATCCTCTCCTGAAAAAAGGGGTTTCTGAAGCGCATCAGTGAATTCTTACAGATCACTTGCTAGAAATGACTCACATGTCCTCTACTACAGGAGTCTTAGAAGGTCAATATTTTTATCTTCGCAATGAAAAACATTATCATTGTCTGTAGGAAGAAGAGAATAGTTTTTGCACTTAGCAGCTTCTGCCTCAGTGACACAACCACTGCCATAAAGTAGGAACTAGAAGATATAATTACCCAAGTTCTATCATCCTAGCACCAAGTTTTAGCTTACTATTATTTTCCTCCACTCATTCCTATGTCTAGTCTCTTTTATATAGTCATTGTGTATTTATTATTTGTAGTGACTTTATGTATTTTTCAGTAACCACATATGTTTGGAAGTGGCTTTCCATAATGGACTAAATCATTTCCCTCTTAGTGAACACATTATTTGCTTCAGTTTTAATAATAATACCTGTGGCAGGCAGAAAAATGAACCCTTGAAGATGTTCCTACCCTAACAAAACTTGTGAGTGTGTTAAGTTAGGTAGGGGATTAAAATTGTTAATCAACTGACTTAGAGATGGGGAGGTCACCCTGGCTCAAGTGCAATCCTCAGTATCCTTTAAGCGGAAGAGTCAGGCAGAAGAGAGCGAACCAAGCAGACGGCATCTTGAGAAGGGCTCAGCAGGTGTCCGTGACTTCGAAGGTAGGGCACGGGGTTCTGAGTCAATAAGCTGTGCAGCCTCTGAAGCCAGAAAAGCAAGAAAACATTCTTAGAGCCCCTAAAATCACCCACAAAAATCCTGTGTTGGAAAGTTGATTTTACTGCAGCCGGATCCATTTTAGACTTCTGACCTCCATAATGTGAAGAAAATTAATTTGTGTGTTTTTTAAGATGCTAAATTTGCTGCAATTTATAAAAGCAGCAACAAGAAACCAGTGAACCACTCTGTGTAAATAGCTTTTCTCATGCGTTACAGCTTTCAGTTGGGATACACTTGTCTATAGTCAGACTGGGATGGTCTTATTGAGCTATACAAAAAAATTTGAACTTTATCCTTAAAACATTGGGGAGTCGTGAAAGGCTTTTCCTCCAGGGAGCGACAGCATCAGGTCTGTGTGTCAGAACTAGGAAGGTGGTGCTCGTTTGGATGGCCGCAGAAAAAGGGGAGAAGAGGCAGGGAGCGCTGTTAGGATGATTTCTCGCTGCCTCAGGGAAGTGATAATGAGGACTTGACTCCATCACAAAGCATTTATGACTGAGGGTTTAGGAAGAGGGTGGTGTTGAGAATGAGACTGAGCTATCACAGACAACAGAGGTGAAGACGAAAGGAGGGCCAGGCTTTGGGGGACAGAATTTTGTGTAGGACGACTTGAGTGAGTTGGAAATGCTTACAAGGCCTCCTGGCGGAGATAGCTAGTTAAACCTGTGTTTGGAAATGTAGAGAAAAGTGAAAGCTAAAAAAAAGTAATGGGGTAATTACTGAAGTCTTTATTATGATTTCAGTGGTGCTACAAACTGAGAGAGATTCGATATGAAAACATACTCCTTGCCAATATCCAGGAGCTTACAGTCATCGTGCGTCATGAAAGCACTTACCTTGTTATCCTGTCATTTCTCCATTCACATGTCTGCTTTTCCAAGCACACTGAAATCTTCTCCAGGTTTACAAATCATAAACTCTGTCATTATTCCCTTTCTATCCTTTGTGATAAGGATACTCTCCTTTTACCCTTTGTGTGCAGTAAAGGGCCCATTATGAAGTCACTGGCCCTTTAACAGTCATAGAGTGGATGTGGGAGTGGAAGGAAGAGCTCTAGGAGGGTCCACTGAAATGCCTGGACAGGCGGCCTGCGAAGGACCCCTCCCTGTGCAACATACAAAAGTGATTCCCAAAAAACAAAACCTGCAAACGGACTGTAGATCTGAGGCAAACCTCTGGAGAAGGGAAGGTTGAAGGGGGGAAGAGCACGAGGGAAGAGCACAGGGATGCTGGTTCTCAGGTGCTGTGCTAGGGGGAGAGCCATGGGGAGTACATCTGAGGGAAGAAACGAAGTACTGCCCAAAAATGAACAACAATGTAAGAAAATAAATACATACATTTAGAAAAAGAAAGTGATTTCTAGATGGACTAAAAAAATTTTAGATGGAAAAATAAACAAAAGCAGGTCTTTTAAGAAAATCTCAGTGAGTTTCTGAATACGATTCTCCACCTTAGCAAATTTTACAGCTTGGAAACTGCTGTGAAGGAGAAACGGGGTTTTCTGAAGAAGCGTGACAAGGAGGACTGGTCTGAATTGGGTGGTCAGCCTGAGGAAGTGGCGTTGGGGATGACAACTAAGGCGAGAAGGCCTTCGTTGGGGCGAGAGTTGTGCAATGTGCAGGTGGTGGTGGAAAGGTCCCGAGTCAGGCTTCAGGGAGAAACAGTGTTTATTACCAAATGAGAGAGGGAAAGGAGCCCGCAAAACAGAGCCGAGCAGTTGAATCAGTGACCTGTGAGAGATGCAAGAGAGGGGTTTGGCAAGGCGAGCAGGGCTGCATCAAATAGAACTTTGCAAAGTTTAAAAATACACCAACAACTTTGTTGTCACTGCTTTGGAGCACAGAGGTGTACCTGGGTTTGTTGAAGTCTTGACTGCTGCAGCCCAGCTCCGGCAACAAACCAGGGTCCCCACAGAATGAGACAGCTTTGGTGGATGAATGTATAGGGAAAGGGGAGAGGGGATGAGAAAACCCGGACACTCTTTCTAGGGTGCCAACATCTTACATCTTCCACTGAGAGTCTCAGCAGGTCTTTATTTATACTCTCCACACAAGAAGCAGGAAAGCAGGGAAATATCATTTGTAACATTTTCTTAGGAAAAACGGGGGAACTTCAGGCCCCAGCCGTGTGCAAAAACATATTTTTGAGAACAACAGAACAACATTCACTACATTTTCTTAGGACTGGTGCAAAGCAACATGTATCCATCCATACACCAAACATTGAGGCAGATGTAATAACCCAGCTCCATCACAATGAATTAGCCTTTCCACCACAGGCCCCAAGCAAAAAGGAAATATTAAAATTAAACCCCAAACTTTATTCTTTATCATTCCATCCCCAAAAGGAGCCATGAACCCCAACCTATCCTGAACCCAATAATTCATCATCAAAATTGCTCAGCAACACATTAATTTGTTTGTTTAGTAAAACAGTCAATCTTAAAACTGCCCCCCCCTGGGAAATTTCCAATGAGCACTTAATATGCCTTCACGAGATGGTGACAGTAATATCAGCCAAAACAGCGGAGATCCGGCAGGGGCCAGCTTTGGAGCTCCTGATTTTTCAGGGCTGTCCCTCATGCTGGACTTTTGTCATTAGCATGAGTAGCATGGCCCCCGACACTTGACCTTTGTTCTTTCTCCTTCTTTAACTTCTAAGTCTACTTTTCCTTCAGCTTGTTGCTCAGACCAACATTTACCAACACAGCCAGGGGCAAACCCAGCAAGTGGACTGTCTTGGTCAAACTGGAAACACAGGTTCTAGAATGACTTGAGCAATGATGGTGAACCACTGGTAATAGCAATTCCAGAGACTAGCAAAGAACTCTGCCTATTTCTTCTCCTCAGCTCCCTTTGAAATAGTCCCTATTGTTAGAAGTTCAAGGGTTTGTCAATATAGCCTAATCTCTTTAACCCTTAAAAAACAATTAAACAGGCCGTGACAAAGCCTGGTCTTCTTTTCCTTCTCTCTACCTTACTAGTCAAGCTTCCTCTCTGCGTCATTCAGGGTTCCAGCAGAAAATGGCTGAGGTGCTCAAATTAGGATAATTTGAGAGAAGTTAATAAAGGACTATAACCAAAGGTGTGGGCAGAACTAGAGGAACTCATGGGGTGGTAAGAAGCCCCAAGACTAGGACTGCAGAGTTGTTGCCTCTCGGGGACCTGAGAGAAGGCTGGAAGGAGTAATTACCTGACTTCACCCAGGGAGAGTTGTCCTTTGGTTGAGTGAATGCAGCAGACCCAATAGGGTCTTCTTCCTTCCCATCTCTTTCCAGGGTTCATCATTAACAAACTGAATAGAATATGGTAATTTGTTGATATGATTATATATCAGGGATGAGAGTTGAGTGGCTAATGGTAGTGTGTGGATTTGGAGGGACAAAGGGGAAATATCTGCCACATTTCCTCCCTCTTGATGTCACCTTACATTTAAAACCTGACTTCTTTTCCCCCAACTCAACTGAAATTACTCTATCCAGCTTCACCATTGTGTAGTTACCAATAGATACTTCTGAGGCCTCTCTGCTGCCCTCAGCACAACGGACCACTTCCTTCTCTGTGGACCTCTTCTCTGTAACTTTCTGAGTTACCACCTTCTGCTTCTTACGGCTCATTCTCAGAACCTCTGGCTGGTGCCAATTCTTCCATTTCTAGTAAGGGTTGATGCTGTTTAATGGTTCTTCTCAGCTCTCCGCATCCATGGTTTTCACTACCAAAATAGCTGGATGAGTCTCCAAACCACTTGTCCAGTTTTGCTCTAAACTCAATACTTCATGCCAATCGTGTATTGTCACTTGACCCACTCACACACCTTCAAATTCAGCTTGCCCCAAAGTAATCTTATTACCTGCACTGCCATCTAAGTTTGCTCCTCCTGTGTTTCAGTGTTGTAGCTACACCACCATCAAACTTTACCACCCAGGCTGGACATCAGGCAGTTGTCTTGGGTTCTTTTTAAAAAAGATTTATTTATTTATGCAAGAACTTGGGTACAGGCCATAGATGTGGGGGGTGGTATGAGGATTCACCAGAGACAGAGAGGGGAAAAGAACAGGCAGACTGACTGAAACACACTGCCGAGGGGAGCAGTGGGTGAGACAGGACAGGTCAGGAGAGGTCAGGAGAGGCCTGCTGCTCCATGTGGGTCCCCTCCCTGGCCAGCAGCAAGGATCGATCTCATGCTGCAGTGACTGCGGTTTGCTTCATAGTGCGTTGCTTAACCCACTGCGCTACCAAGGAGGCCCTGTCTTGGATTCTTAATGGATTTAATATCAAACTGATCATGGATCCTGTCATCTATACCAGTTAAGTGTTTTCAAATACGTCCTCTGTATGGTCCTGACAGTTGCCTCCTTTCAGGCATTTGTCATTTTTGCCTGGTCTGCTGTAGAATTACCTTCAATGGGCCTCCAAATTTCTCCCCTTTCTACTCAGTCTATGTCACCACTGGCAAACTGACCCTATGACTCTTAAGATTTAAATGGCTAACTAAATCCCTACAAATTGGATGAAATCCAATTTCCTTAATATGATATAGCAGAGATTAAATGTGTATATGTATGTTTTCTTTGCTGCTGCTCTTGTAAGAGGTGTTCCTTTGTTCACCCTGGGAGTATAAATTATCTTCTTGGCATTGATAGTAACCACCCTACTCTACTAGCTCTTGCAAGAGAAGTAGTCAGACCTTTTCTGTTGTGAGAGTCTGAACTCCCTGGGAGCAATTAGGGTGTTCATCATGGAAGTGGGTATAGAAATAAGACCTGTGGTGTTTGATGGCTCAGAAAAAAAGGGGCAGAACTGGCTGGTACCATGTGAATCAAGCTGCTAACCTGAGACCATGAGTCTTAAGGTTTATATAGAAAAGTGAATACTAAATACAAACAACCAAAAAATATGCTAAAGAAGACGTAAGGAACAAAATTGGAAGCTGTGATTAGTAAATCAAACTTGGACTAGACAAAAGCAAAGCAAACAGCCAAATCAGCGCAAATGAACAGAGAATCCAGAATGGATCAGGGTATGTGAGAATTTAATGTCACAGTGAGGGGTGTTCACCTCAGTGGGGAAAGGATATTCACTGAAAAAAAAATTGGATTCCATCTTAAAAAAGAGACAAATATTAATTCAAGAAGGATTAAGGACTTACATGTAAAAAACATCAAACAATATGGATCCTATGAGGAAATCTTGGAGGACATTATCAAGATGGCAGAACAGGAAGACCTTATGTGCATAAGCCCTCAGCAACAGTACTTTGGCAGCGATCGTGGACAGAATGCCTTTGTGGGAGTGTTGTGGGATCCAGATAGCAAACTGTGAGACTCCGGTGAAGCCTGGGACTGGAGAGTCTTCTAGAGAAGGTAGGCCTGTGTCCAGGTGGCAGGCTTACCGGCTGCAGGCCTGGCCAAAACAGTCCTGTCCTTCTATGGGAACAGCTGCAACCCATTCAGTCTAGGTCCCATCACCAGCACCATTGCCAGTGCCCAGCAGAAGAAATGCCCGTTCAGTTCCTCATGGAAGACCTGCCAGCCTCAGTCTGGCTGCAGATCCTGACATGGCCCGGGAACTGGACTCCAGCCCCTCTCAGCCAGAGTCAGGAATACACCACTCCCTCAAGGACCCACCAGAAGGTGCGCCTGTCTGTGCTCTTGAGTGGCTTAAGACAACTGAAATTTGTGGTCTTGCAGTTCTAGAAGCTTAGAAGGGCAAAGTTTGTGGTCAGTAGCACCACACTCTCTAAGGTTTCTAGGGAGAAAATCCTTTGCTTCTCCCAGCAACTAGTGTTTTTTTTTTTAAGATTTTTATTTATTTATGCATACAAGACTGGGGTACAGGCCAGAGTCGTGGGAGGTGAGAGGATTCACCAGAGAAAGAGTGGGGAGCAGAACAGGCAGATGGACCTAAACTGCTTAGGGGAGCAGTAGGCAAGGCAGGAGAGGTCTGCCACGCCATGTGGTTCTCTCCCTGACCAGGGATTGAACTCGCATTGCTGTTCAGTGGATGCTTCACAGTGCAGCACTCAACCCACTGTGCCACCAGGGAGGCCCCCAGCTCCTAGTGTTTGCCCACGGTCTTGGGGTGCCATGGCTTGTAGCTGCAGTGCCCCAAGTCTCCACCTATGCTTCTCATGGTGCTCTCACTGTGTCTCTGCTCTGATTCCAAAGCTCCCGCTTCTCATAAGGACAGCAGTCATGGGTGTAGGGTCCACCTTACTACCATTTGACCTCCTTTTAACTTGGCTACATCTACAAAGAACCTATTTCCAAAGAAGATCACAATCACAGGTATGGAGGCTGGGAATATAACTTACTTTTCTTGGGGGTGGAAGCACAATTCTACCTGTAATAGGCATATATCAGATACTCTACTCAATATTTGAATTTAATGGAAATCATAACATCTTTATATTATAAGAAAAATTCATAGAACAAGCAATAAAGTTTTAGAAACTTAAGGAAAGTGTAATAAAATCAAAATACACTGATTCAAAAAAAAATACACTGATTCATAGCTAATAACTCCTGTCATTTGGGGAGCATGAGGGCATAATAAGGAAATATGATGCAAGTAAAGATGGGGATTCTGATGTGGGAGATGTAATGAAAGATCTCTTTCCTTTGTACATAGTTCCTTATCCAGGTAACAGAAGCCCATATATAATAAAATTTTCACTTTATACTGTATGTCTTGATTGCACTTAAAAATAAAAGACTCACTATGGGTTGAAAGTGCAAGGAATGGGATTATTTGAGACCAGACATATCTTCTCAAATAAGGTAAGGGCACCACCTCCTGGGACCCTGGAGGATGGAGAAGTGTCTTTGGCTCAAAAAGTTGTTCTTTATAGCTATGTTTTCATTAGTTAAACTACAGTAAGAAAAACTGACTAAAACTTGGCTGGCAGGAATATAGAGCAGAAAGCTTTGAATAGGGATTAAATTTAAAAAGGATGAGAAACACTATATGTAATATAATATAATGTAATGTAATATAATATAATATAATGTAAAACAATATAATATAAAGTTGATTGCTAGAACCAGCTGAAAGTCCAGAAATAATTTTGAGTCATAAGCTGTAAAACAACTCAGTATTTTCCTGAGGATAATGAAGGTCTAGGTCTTTGATTTTGGGGTGAACAATCCTTTGACCAGCTCTGTCTATGAAGTTCCCTTTCTGTTATATTACCAAAGGCTTCTTTGCACTGTCTCTGGATTCAGTCATTTACAGACTATTAACTCCACTTGCAGGTCCCAAGGTTAGAGGGTGAATATATAAACCCAAAGCAAGCCAGTTGCTGTGTTTCAAGAACTTGGAGATTCGAAGCAGGGATCTCCTCTAGTCCCTGAGACTGCTAGGAGGGTTGACATGAATTCTAAGCCAAAGTTGATACTCTAGTTATTGCTTTCTGTATTTGCTCAATAAGTGTTACGAGACTATAGTAGCAAATGAAGAGTAGGAAAGGCCTACATGTAGCCCACAGGTGTCCCTACAATCCCCTATAATCCAAAAAATGTATCTATAGATAGGGATTTACCTACAGATTTGTTCTGCATCAGTTCCATTGAATTCTTAATGGTTGGAAAGTTGTAGGAAGTTATTTGAGCTGTAAAACTATCTGAGTCTTCATATGTAATTTAGCTGTAGAACATATAGCAGTTGAGATTCTGGGCCAAGGTCCAGAGACCAGCGAGTAGGTAGAGAGATGGCTGACAGCCAGGTGCTCTTTGTCCCTAGGAGGTGACATTCGTCATTCCAATTCCTGCCCCATCTTGGGCAACTGTTCTGGGGCCCAAAACTATCAAACACCAGACGTTGTATCTTTTTGCAAAGACCAGTTCTAACATTTGGTTCAACTCTCACTAAGCAAACTAGGCAGGAACTTATACTATTCTTAAAAATATTTTGTAAATGTAACAAGTGCAAAAAAAGACATTTGCAGTGAGAAAGAATGAGTGAAACTGCTTTCGCTGCCTTCACTAAGCAACAAAATCTTTCTTAGAATACCCAGCAATATGTCTGCTCTATCTCTTTGGCCACAACTTGGTCACACGTACATCTCTAGACCAATCATTTCTCCACATTTTGTAAGACTGACTCAAAACTATAAGATTACATCCTCCTCTTCCTCAACCCCAGGGCTGGGGAAGGGTCTCATTTTCCACATGACATTGCTGTGTTTGCATAATCAAACAGCTGCAGGGGCCTTGGTAAGGTTAGCAAGGTGGGTTTTCATTGGTTTGCCAACAACGTAGACCACAACAGTACTGGTAACGAAATAGAGAGTAGGACACCATCCAGGTGTCTATATACTACTCTTTACATAGAAGCAAGTTATAAATTGCTCCCTAACTTGCCAAAGTAGATAGTGACCTTGAATGGTAAGCAAAAATCTTCCCTGAGCCCATGTATGTTGCCAGTAGTCCAAGTACAGACCCCACCAACTCTAAAACTAGTAAGCCAATAGAAATATGAAGTTGATTGCTGAAACCAGCTGAAAGTCCAAAAATTAAACCCTTCACTTGTTTTCCCCAGAATTTGTCTGGTTTGATAAATGGTAAAAGAACACAGAAAAGAAGGAGGAAAAGATCCTCAGAAGAGAAAGTAATATTTTGCTAACATGAAAATCCAAAAAAGAAAACAAGTGCTGAACAAGAAAGACTCTGAAACTACATCCATTAAGTCATCCTTCATGACTGTGAATGACCAGATACAACCCATTTCAGAGTGGCTGGAATAATAGAAAATGAAAGGCCCAGCTACAGTGGCTTAAATGTTAGGCTCTGTGCAGTGCAGGGCGTTCATTCCTCTTTCTGAACATGAAGGTCTATGTGGGGAGTGTGTATAACTCTATTCCTAGAAAACCCACTTCTTCTACCTCCTTGAAAATAGGTAACGGACAGATATTTACTAACCATTGCCTCGGGAAGTACCCAGTGACCACCCAGACAAAAGAGAACTCTTTCACGTTCACAAGTGGACTTGAACACAGACTACAGCGCCTCCTGCTCTATGTGCTTTATCTTGGTGACTTCTTTTTATGTTGGATTTATACATGTAAGAGCTGGGGTACGGGCCAGAGGTGGAATGAGGGGTATGAGAGGATTCACCAGAGACAGAACGGGGAGCAGAACAGGCAGGTTGACCGAAACACACTGCCGAGGGCAGCAGCTGGCGAGGCAGGAGAGGTCTGCTGCGCCCTGTGGGTCCCCTCCCTGTCCGGGGATCGAACTGAGGTCACAGTGGTGACAAGTGCTAACCTTAACTCCACCAGGGAGGTCCTAAATCTTGTTGACTCCTAAACCCTCACATGAAAGTGGGAACAACCTCTCCTACTGGGTGGCAACAGCGATCAGTATTCAGCAAGCCCTCCTGGGGTTCTGATGTGCACCCACATCTGAGAACCCCTGGCGAGAGTAAGGGCAATGAGCCAGACTGCCCAGCTTGGAAACCCGCTTGGCGTCCTACAGTCCATGTGATCTTGAGCAAGTTACTCAACTCTGTGCCTCAATTTCCTCATCTGCAAAATGAGGATAATGGTTATGTCTAACAAAGCTGCTGCAAGGATTGAATGAGTTAAAACCCATAAAGTGCTTAAAATGGGACCTCGCCCACACCAAGTGTTTAATAAATGACAGCTAGTATAATTATTAATAGTGCCACTGTAGTTCTTGTTCTACTACGAGTATTTCCAGATCAAGGGTCATTTGGGGTGAGATGGCAGACACACTGTGTTATTTTGGCATCCCTAACCCTTGCCCCTGTTCTGTGGTTTCTGCTCCACTCTCACACAATATGGTTTGAGAAAACTTGGAAGTGATAGTAACCTACAAAATATATGTTTTTGCCAAGAAATTGGTAAGTCTTGTCATGTTGGGACAATCTGTGTGTTGATCAAATCACGTGCCAAGTGTTTATAGCTGTACATCGTGGGGTTGAAACCAAGCTACACTGGATTTTATGAGTTCAATTTTACTTTTTAAAGGTTGATAGTTTTTTTTTTTTAATTTAAGAAGTAATTATTAAAAGGACACGTGCTGTATGAGTCCACTTCTCTGAGAAGGGCCCTAGAGTTGTCAGATTCATGGAGACAGAAGTTGGAAGAGTGGTCGCTAGGGCAGAGGGAAGAGGAACAGGGATCAGTGGGGTACCGCTGGGTAAATAGCTGGGAGTGGGTGCACAGCAATGTGAATACACCTAGTGTTGAAGAACTATACACTTAAAAGTGATTAAAATAGTAAATTTTATGCTATGTGTATTTTGCTACAATAAAAAAAGGCAAAAGGAAGAATTTAAAAGAGTACTATGTGGATTGGTGGGGAGAATATATAGAAAATAACACGTATAAAGGAATCTCATAATATTAGGCTGCAAGCAAAATCTATCCTTGACCTACTTGGTAATAGCTGCTGGTTTTGTAATTCTCAATCAAGCTAGTCATTTATGCAACTTTTTGTCTTTGTGTTATATTTCATAATAAAGTGCCAGGACAATGTACGAGAATGAGAAATACTTGAAAATGATCACAACTGTACCTATAAGTCTGTCCAGAGACCATCACAGTCAGTGATTTGGAGCATTTTCTTTCTTTGCCTTTGCATCTATCTACATGATGTGATTCACTCACTCATTCAACCAGTATTTACAAAGCACTATTTTAGGTGCTGGGTGTGTTGTAGAGAAAGAAATTACCTCTCACTCAAATAAACTTTATTATCTTACAATTTCTGTGAGTCAAGAATCTGGGCACAGCTTGCCTGGCTGTCTCTGATTTAAGTCTTTAGCCTGATTTAAGCTTGTAGTCACAGGAGACATAGTTTTAAAAACTAATTGGAAGAGGACTTCATATTTCCATATTCCTTCTCCCCCCAACCCCTGCCCATTCATGTATTGAAGTCTTAACTAACACCTGTTACCTCAGAATGTGACTGAATTTGAAGACAGGGCTTTTTAAAAAAAAAAAAAAAAAAGATTTATTTATTTATGCACACAAGAACTGGGGTACAGGCCAGAGTCCCAGGAGGTGAGAGGATTCACCAGAGACAGAGTGGGGAGCAGAACGGCAGATCTACTGAAATAACACTGCTGAGGGGAGCAGTGGGTGAGGCAGGAGGGGTCTGCTGTGCCATGTGGGGCCCCTCCCTGGCTGGGGATTGAACTCACGCTATTGTGCTGTAGATGCTTTACAGCGCTTGCTCAACCCCCTACACCACCAGAGGCCCTGAAGATAGGGCTTTTAAGAGATAATTCAGTTAAAAAAAACTTGCAGGGTGGGAGGGACTAATCCAGTCTGACTGGTGTCCTGTAAGAACAGAGCAGAGGACACAATGAGAAGGTGGCTATCCTCAAGCCAAGGACTGTGGCTTTCCAAGGCACCAAACCAGCGGACATCTTGATTTTGGACTTCTAGTCTCCAGAACTATGGGAAAATAAGGTTCAGGACCAGCCAGTCTGTGCTAGTCTGTTGTGACAAACTCATACATTAGATTACGTCATCCTCTCCCCAATCTTCCCGTGACTTCCCATTTTATTCCACCTTAAAACTAAAGTTCTTATATTGACTTAGAGGATCTTACCACCTGACCTCCACCCCCTTTCTCTCAGTTTATTCCTAGTACCTCTTCCTTGCTCATTCTACTCTAGACATTTATCCTCCCTGTTACTACTTGAACGTAACAGCCATAATTGGCCTCGGGACCTTTGCACTTTCTGGCATCTCTACTGAGAAGTCCTTTTCCTAGATTTCTGTGTGGCTCACTTCCCAATCTCAGTTAATTGCTCATTTCTGATCACCCTGTCAAAAGAGCAGACCACATTCTCCACCACTAATGCTCCCTCCCACTCCTGGCTTTATTATTATTATTTGATACCATTTGTCACCACCTGATATATTACATACTTTACATATCTTTAAATTGTTTCCCTTTCACAATAGCATGAAATATCCAAGAGGGTGGGATTTGTGTCTGCTCTACTAGTGAAACTTTAAGTTCTGAATGGCTTTTTTCAACATAATATATATTTTATACTTACTTGTTGAATGGATGACTCAATGATTTGAAAGGCAAAGAACTTTTTAAAATTTAAATTTATCTAGTTATCAATGATGCAGAATAATTTTTTCAGAAGTTTTTTAGTCACTTTTTACTCCCCCAGGTTTTGTTACTTGTCTTCTTTAGTTGTTTAAAAAAAAATTGGGTCTAAAGATGATGTTTTCTCCATATTTCTATGCTGCTCTCTTCAAATGTTACTCACTGGAGTGAGATATATTATTAAATATATATTAAAATATATGTATATTACATAATATATATTAAATATATGTGGTAGGTCCTTTCATGAAGTAAGTCCTTTTTTTGAAATAATTTACATTTTTTAAATATAGTTAAAGCTATTTTGAGTTCTGATGTAAGCTTAGTCTTAAAGCAGCAGCTTCTTGTGCTTCTGTTAATTTCTCAGAAAATGTCCTCTGATTTATTTCCAGAAACGCTTGTGAAGCTCATTTATCCAAAATTCAGTCACCTGGGGCAGGTGGCAGTAAACTGTCTTCCCACAAGGAGAGACTGTGAGCAGTTTCCTTAGCAATGACCACAGAGGATTTTGCCCTTGTGAGAATGTAATAATTAGCTAATGGTCATATGAGTTTAGGAAGATTTTTTTCAGAACATCTTAAATTTCAAATCCTTTCTTTGCAGGTTACCTAGACCACTTTTGATTAGGAAAGCTATAGAAAGTAACTGTCACAAGCCAATGTCAGAGAGGGACACGTGTCAATTTTCCACAAAGTTCTGCTTTGCGGGGTCTCTGATCACACTTGCGGTCAATCATAGCAGATGTTAGTCTATAGGTTGCTTTTCCCTATATTTCTTTGTAAGCTCGTCAGCAGTCTTACATAATTTTTTATAGGTATTCTTCTTGGACGAGCCCAAAGTGGCCACTCAGGCTGCAGGTCATTCATCAGTGCTCTAGAAGAACTGGATTACTGGGTCCATCTTGGTTGCTGGCTTCTGGTTTTCAGCACTAATTACTGGCAAGCAGACCTGCCCCTTTTTATGCCTGTTGGGGTGAGAGATCTTTGTTTTTAAATGTGACCATCAGTAGTTTGAATGGATACTCTTCAGGGAAAGCTGACTTTGATCTTGAAGCCTCCCTTATCATCTGTAGGGTTATCAGAAATAATATACCTTTGCCCAGCCAACAAATTAGCTTTATCAATCTGGATGTTACAGAAGATCTTCACTGTAGATTCCTTCAAGCTCCTTCATCAGCCTCCTGCTGGCTGCCATCTTGGATTGGGTGTTGTTGCTTTCCCAGAATCACAGGATTTTTTTCAAGGTGCTCTCAAGGGCCCATCTCTCTGGACAGGCCTTGCTGTTACCTATAGATGGCTGATGGTCTATTTCAGCACAAAATACAGAGCTATCTTTTGTCAGATGCCAGTCACTGCAATAAGTAGCCTTCCCCACTCCAATTAGCCTCTGGCAAAATAATTAGGAAAATCTGGTACAAAAATGCTTAAGTCATTTGCTAAAATGTTCACATTGAGTAAGAGGGTGATATTCAAAACATTGAATGAGCAGCACAATGTTGACAGTAAGCACTCAGAAGAGATGCTCGTATGAATTCCAACCAACTAGAACAGGTCAACTGTAAAGAGCCATCACCAAGAACATGCTCTTCTGTGGGAGTGTGGGGTCGGGGCTCCAGGGTCTCCACTCTTGAATTCTCTACTGCACTGTCACATCACCTGACAGTCTCAGCAATGAAGTCGGAGAGCCAACTTCAAACCTCCTATTTGTCCCATGCCTTCAGCAAAGGGATCCTTCTCCAACTCCGGGTGTAGCAGTCATGAAGGGAGAAGGCAGAGGAAAACTGTATTCAGCAGGAAAGAGGTGGCGTTAGAGTGAACTGTTTCCTGGGGAAAAGGTGGGAGAAGGCAGGACCAATGTAGAAGGCAACCTGGTGAGGGGTGTCCATGGTGATGGTGACAGCATTCAGATCAGCACAGATCTGAAAAAAATCTATGGAATGGAAACAGATTTCCTGCAAATAGGTGAGATGTGGGTTCAAGATAATAATGGTGGTAATATTATTATGTTATTAAAGGAATGGAATAGGTGAGTGAAAACTGGGGATGCTTGGCATGAATTTTGGAAACCCGTAAGAAGATTTAGGATTATTACATCGTGGCAGTCAAAACTCCAGGCTTGGTGCTGCCATTTACAGACCTAAACTAGGCCTCCTTTCCCAAATCTCCTTAATCTGTAAAATGGGTGTAATGGCAGTGGTCACTGTGAGGGTTGTGTATGCTGTTGGACATGTGTATGCCTGGCGCAGTGCATGGAATGTTCAGTCAATACCAGGCATTGCCACAGATGGCACCACCCTCGTCAGCGACAGAATCACTTGATGATGCCCATGATCTCTGGAGTATTTTGAGCCTTTACACACACCCCCACAGAAGAAAACCCACAGTGGCAATGCTCACATATTTCATCCTAGTACCAAATGAGAAAGAACAAGCAATATTGCGAGCCAGGAGCGGGAGAGGTCAAATTTGAGAACTCCTTAGAAAGTTGCCATGGGCAGGGCAATGAGCTCTAAACTCAGAAGATTTTTAATGATTTAAGCAGAGATATTAACAAAAAAGATGGAAATAACTTAGTTTGGCTTTAGGGAAAAGAGAGCTCTTGGGGTAAGAATATGATTGACTACAGAGCTGAGGATGGGGGAGGCATTATTGGTGTTTCTAAAAAACCAACACAAAGGATGATGATGCCCTTTCACTGCCTCACTGGGAAGTTTAAGGTAGTCAGATGCTAGTGCCCATTGATTTAATCTCAAGGTGATTTTGATCAGCACTGGTGAGGTGAGGGGCAGGTGGGTAAGGTAAATTGAAGTGAAGTGAGGCAAAGTCAGGTAAGACCAGGTGAGGTAGGTATTCTCATGCCCTTCTGGAGCGAATATAAATGAGTACAACCTCTTTGGCAAGCAAGTAGGCAATGAATCTCAAGATGCCTTTAAAATGAACATCTGTTTGGGGCCTCCCTGGTGGTGCAGTGGGTGAAGCAAAGGACCATGAAGCAAACCGCAGACACTGCAGCACGAGTTCGATCCCTGCCGCCAGCCAGGGGAATGACCCACATGGCACAGCAGACCTCTCCTGCTTCGCCTGCTACTCCCTTCAGCAGTGTACTTCAGTCATTTGCCTGTTCTGCTCCCCGCTCTGTCTCTGGTGAATCCTCTCACCCCCCACACCTCTGGCCTGTACCCCAGCTCTTGTGTGCACAAATAAATAAATCTTTAAAAAAAAAAATGAACATCTGTTTGGATGCAAACTTTGGAGTACTATCTTGCAGAATAATCGAAATGTGGCCAATGAAAGGGAGACCAGTGTACCGCTACACGAGTAATAAAAAGCATAAATAGAAAGAAAAGCATAAAAATATCTTTTTTTTTTATTCTCTGGAGAGTTGGGTTATGAAAAATTGTTATTTGCTTCATTTTACTTTTAATGTTTTCCTAAATGTCTTCAATATGTTGCTTAAACAACCACTATATTTTAAAAATAAATGTATTAAGCAGAAATCCACTTCCTCCTTTCTATTCCTCCTCCGACTCCCTCCTTTTGTGAACCAAGAGACGAGTTATTGTGGTAACCAAGACACGGCTGAGCCAATGTGGATTCTGTCCGTGATGCTCCTTTCTCCCTTCGTTGATCTTGCTGTGAGTTTTGGGCTGAGGGCAAGGAGCTCTGCAGCTTATACCTGTCAATGGCACCGACCCAAACACCCTGCCACATTGCTTCTCATCAGAGAAACTGGGCAGTGGTGGCCTAGGAGTTAAGTCTCAGCACTATCAATGCTTTGGCCCAAGTTCCTGGCCACGGAGCTGACCCACATGGCACAGCAGACCTCTCCTGCCTCCCCCGCTGCTCCCCTCAGTGTATTTCAGTCAGTCTGCCTGTTCTGCTCCCCACTCTGTCTCTGGTGAATCCTCTCACCTGCATCGCCTCTGGCCTACACTCCAGTCCTTCTACACACACACACACACACACACACACACACATGAAAGAAATGGGCAGGATGCCTCAGCTGGGAAGACACTCAGGCCCATTGGTTCAGCTTACTTTGCTTAGAGTTCATTTTGCTTAAAGGCTACTGCATTAGGGCTAGGCAAATGGGAAGATGAAGGAAGAAAGGTGGTAGTTTCCTTATCCATTTATGTTTCTCTTCAGCAAGTTAAAAGTCATACTGGATGCTCTTAGTTGCATGTATCTTGGTTGATGAAAATCTGCTTAGTTTTATAGAACAAAAAAAAAGAGTGGTTTGAGCCAATCTTGTCAAGATTCATCGAGTTATTTGTTTATTAAATTCTCCTTCTGTGTTAAGCATTATTCTAGGCATTGGGAATAGAGTTGAGAACAAATGAGGAAACATATTGGCCTTGAGGGAGCTTCTGCTGTAGTGGGGGTGAGAGTCAACAGGTCAGTAGGGTGATGGAGATAAATTAAATGGTAATGGAGACAGAAAACAACTGGCCCAGGGCTGGCCTTTCAGATAAAGTGCTTGGGAAAGGTCTCCTAGTAAAGAGCTATCTGAACAAACAGTGACGGAAGTGGGGAGTGGGGCATGCTGCTAGCTGAACACAGGCCTTTTAGGCAGAGGGGACAAATGTGTAGACGCCAATGAAGCACTCACCATGCTTGAGACATCACGTGGAGGCTGGCATGACTGGAGAGGAGGTTGGGAAGGATGGGAGGGTTAAGGCAACTCGGGAAGCTTTTTAAAGGGTTTGCCTTTTACTCAGAATGGAACGTGAAGACATGGAGGAGGTTGGGATATGAGTAGAGGGGTGAGGTGGTTCTCAGCTTTAGCTCCATCATGGCTCCCCTGGGAAGCTCTAAGCCATGTATGATGCCTGCTTCTGTCACTCTGACATTCTGAATTAATTGGTGAGACCTGAGCAACAAGATTTAAAAAAAATGTCCCCGGTGATTTTAATGTGAAGCCAAAGTTGATAGCTGCTGCTTATAAAAGGCTCACGCTGGCTGTTAGGAGAGCAGAGGAGTGGAGGTGAGGCTGGATGCATGGGAACAGCGTGGAGACTGCTGCACCTTCTGAGGGAGAGGTGACGGTGGCTTGGACTAAGGCATAGTGATTAAAATAGTGAGGAGTGGTTGAGTGATGGGAACAGATGAAGATAGGGCACTGGTCCAAGGCTGATGCCATTGTGGCTCCTGGGGCTGGATGACTACGGGGATTCAGTGTAGCAACTTGGACCAACAGACCGCAAGCCTACCCCCTCAGCTGCACTCCATCAGTAGTAAAGGTGAATCTGTGCCACTCTAGTTACTTTGCTTTATTTCTTGACTCATTGAGAACCTCGGTGGGAAAGAGGGATGCTACTTATTGAAGGAAATCTGTAGACTGATAGAGTCTGGTGGTGTGGGTGTGGACTGTATTCCTCTGGCTAGATTCAGCTACCCAAGGGCAATGGCAAATTGGTAGCAAATTAGATTTCACCAGGTGTGGAACTTTCCCAGAAGGAGATGGAGGCATTAGAGCAGAATTTGAATATAAGGGACTGGTGACAACGATACACTGTAGAATCTGAGTGGGAAAGTTGGAGAGGCAAGGACATGGAACATTCTATAACTCTACTAATGGGCTAGGACATGGGGGATCAAAGAGATGTTGGGGTCAAGAGAAAGTAAGTTGGAAGAACAAGAGTGAATGGTGCTTGAAATGTTAAAAACTCACCTTATAAGTAGATTATTGGTAATGACAAGGTCTTGGTTCTGACCATAGTAGTGACTGAGATAAAATAGAGAACAAAGCACGGAAGGAAAGGAGGAAATGTGGAGAGAGGACTGAACTTGGAGTCAGAAATTTTGTTCAGTTCAGTTAGTAGTGAGCTGTCATCTAAAAAAAAATGATTCTAGGGGCCTCCCTGGTAGCACAAGGGGTTGAGCACTGCACAATGAAACACCCGCAGCCACTGCAGCTCGAGTTTGATCCCCCGCCAGGGAGGGGGCCCACATGGCACAGCAGGCCTCTCCTGCCTCGCCCACTGCTCCCCCTCAGCAGTGTACTTCAGTCATTTGCCTGTTCTGCTCCCCACTCTGTCTCTGGTGAATCCTTTCACCCCCCACACCTCTGGCCTGTATCCCAGTTCTTGTATGCATAAATGAATCTTTTTAAAAAAATGATTCTAGTACTCTGATCCTATAAAATTCCAGTTCAGTGACTGATGCAAATGATGCCAGATAACTTTTCTGGGTAGTGAAGCAAAATAAGAGTCAATAGAATTTCAAACTTTCAGTTTCTGGGACATTGAATAAAGTGGAGACCAAGGGAAAATAATAAATCAGTCAAATGGGATGACTCTTTAGGACTTTCTCATTGGCAATCTTTCCAGTTCTTTTTCTGTGAAGACTAGTTCTAGAATTATGATGTTTGATGACTTTATTCCATTAACCAGTTGAGAGGAGGGACTCTGACGGCAGGGAGTAGGCACAAGAGCTGGGAGGAGAAAGGTAGCTAAGTAAGTCAATCTCTCAATAAGAGTAATTGCTAAGGTTATGTTATGCTACGAACTTCTTGTACAGTTGTTTCAAAGGAATTTAATTTGCCCTCAGATACAACCATTAGGAAAACAGGACTGCAAATACACACATGAGAAGAAGGAAGCAATCACTGAAAATACATTTAGCACATCTCTGAAGAACTCCATGTGACACTGGATATGGAATCATAAATATTTTAACATTTGTAAGCACCATTTTCTTTGCTATTCTTTATTTCATTGTCCTTGTCCCTAATAACTGTGGCCTTCTTGTGCCTCCATGCTGAAACTCCCAGCTTGAACTCCCTAGTCTCAGAAGACATTCTGCCCTTACATTGTCTTCTTGTCTATTTTCTTCTTTCTCTGAAAAATTGGGGTCCTTGGTCCCGTCTCAGTCTTGCAGCACTTGGCACCCAAACCCTGACCACTGGTCTCAGGCCTGGATCCCCACTTCCTTGTTTCTGAATCTCTCCCAACTGCCTGCCAGCTTGTTCTGAAGAGAATATAGTGTGTACTTTGATTGTAGAGTACATAGAATTTAGAATCAAAGATAAAGAGTTAGAGACGCTCAGATTAAATTTTTTAAAATGGTAACAATAAGAATAAAACTTCCTGTTCTATTTATCCAGTGATATGTTGTTTATAGAGACATATCTGAAATAAAAGGACATGAAATTTTGAAAATCAGCGATGGAAAACACATAAAAGGAAACCAAAGGAAGATGGGATAGCAATGTCAACAGCAATGTCAATTTTCCCAATTCTGGGAAAAATCCAGAATTTATGATGAAAAATAATCATAAGGAGCACAGGGGGACTTGATTTTCTGGTTGTAAGGCCTAGATAATAAGAATCATGAGCAAAGTTGCACCTAAGAAGATAGCCTTGAAACATGGGCGGTAGCAATTTACAGAATAATAGCAGTTGAACACGCTCCTCCAAGAAAGAGGTGGAGAATACTTTGCTAACCATCAAACTGACCTGAACTCATACCCCCTTTCCACCACTTACTAGCTGTGTGTCTTCATCAAATCACCCAAAGCCCGTGAATTTCAATGCTCTCACTTAGAAGGTAGGAATAGCACCCACCTTCTAAGACTGTTATAAGCCTTAAATGAGATAAGCTTATAACTCACCAAGTACAATGTCTGACTCACAACTGATACATTATAAATGTCACTTACCCACCCCCACCCTCCATCACTTGCCCTGTTCCTATAGGACTCCTTTGATTCTTGAGCCCTGGCTATGCCTATATGCCAGGTTTTTCTACCATGCAAGCTCTAGGAACACATCAAAAAGCCGAAACAAGAGTCTAGAAAAATATACTGCTTTGCACAAAGTGGGGGTTACGCTCAACCTGTATAGTCTACACTTGTTTAGAGCTGGCATCTACTCTAAACAAATTTGTCAATTTATTGTCTCATAGCTCCAAGTTTGCCCTTCCTTAAACAGCTTTGTGGTACTAGAGCTGGACCCTGCAAACACTTTCCCTTTGCCAACTGGCAGAATGTTAGGTTGCATCAAGAAGGCACTGGGTAGTACAGCAAGGACGAAACCTCAGACAGAGAGCCGCCTTCCCGGTCTGGCTTTCTTTCCATTATTGTTATTCAACACAAGGGCCCAACAACTCATGTGGATCAGTTTCTGTTGATCTAACACCTTGCTCTCCCTTTTGTGGTTTTTCAAGCCCACAATCTCTGACAACAAAGAACTGTTACTAGAGATAGCTCTAGCCCTGTGTTTTCTGCAAAGTTCATCACTATCAGGCTGTGTGTCCTTGTAGTAGCCACATCCACTTTGAAGAGGCCTTTCCCAAAGTCCTTATCTCCTTCTCTGTCCAGGATCCTTTACCCTAGAGACAGAAGCTTCTTTCCATTGCTTCCACTAATTCTGAACTCCTTAGGTATCACTCTTACTTCCTTTACTAATCAGTTACTTTCTACTAGTTAACAGTTCTTTATATTACATTTTCTCTATTCAAATGATTGATGTTATTTCTTTCTCCTGACTGGAAACATAGCTGATATGTTTCTTCAATAAACTGCAGTATGATAAGTTACTGGTTGGTGTGCAGGCAACTGCTTGAGCGGCAGATAAGTGTTCCTTTCTTACCCATGAAACAAGAATCACCGCCAGCTATTTTTTCTAGATCTTTAGTGACTAGAAAAAATAGAGAGATAGGTAGGTAGAAATAGACAGGATCAGAGAAGTGGAAAGAAATTGGGGAAGACTAGGCTTACAGGCTAAGTTGATCTACATGTGAAAGAGGAGAGAGGGAGTAAGGAAGGGAGAAAGACAAAGTATTGTGAAATACATGTTGGTGAGAATTTGGGTTTCAGGTATCTATAGGGCCTTATGAATTGGATTTCTGTTGCTTTCTTTGAAAAATGAATGCAGATTGGAGGATTGGAATTGAAGACTGGTTGTTACTACTCTTGAATGTAGTGATATGCTTCCTTATTTGTGATTCTCTATGGGATTGACTATTTAGGCACCTAAATTTTACTAGGGTTATACCTGATGTCTACTTTACGTTAGGAACAATACTCACTTGTGCACGTCTTTATTTCTTATATTACTGTAGACCCTTTAAAAAGCTAGCTTGGAGTTGTCAGACAATGTTGCAAAATCCTTATGTATCTATTGTCAATCATCTAATAGGCATTCACGTCCCACAAATGACTCCCTATTTGCCTCTAGAAATGTTTTCCTTTGGATTAAATTGACTTTTTAAAAATTTGTTTATGTTTAAAAAAAAGATTAAGCATTCAAATGGGCATAGTGTAAAAATCACCAGCCTTAATCTTTGTGTGTGTGTGTTCATGTAACTGTGTATATTCTGGAAAAGATGTAACAAAGATATATATCAGAAAATCAGAAGTTAACCAAAAAGTGTAGTGGGGAGGGAAAGAAGGAACTAGGATGGTAGTGAGTATTCTAAAAATAAAATAAAATGTGAAAGAAAAATACTAGATATAGAGCCAGTCAGACATGGTTCAAATTCCAGATCTGCAGCTAACTACCAATTAACCTTGGAAAAATTACTTAATCTCTCTTGCTATCAGTCCTGTTAATGAAATGCATAGGGTTTGAAAGTATAAAGTGAGATAATACCTGCTGAAACACTCAACCAAGTGCCTGGTAAGTAATAAATGTCCAGGAAATGCTAGCCACAGTTAGTACTGGCTTGGCTCAGCATATAAGAACCAGGACTATGTGAACCTGATGTGGTTCTTAAATTTTGTAATTTCCCTTTTTCTTTATTTTTTGCTGACCCGTAATTGTACTGAATTCTTTGGGAGAAAATCTTTAAGAGAATAAAGGACTTGTATTTGTCTTTGGGGACAACTGTAATGTGATACTCTTATTCCATAGCCATTTTGGGGGCAGGATGGAGGAGTGATAAGAACTCAAGGAGACAGAGCTGGTGGGAGAAATTTTGGAGAGGAAATTGAAACAAGATAAATTTTGGGGCTTGGTGCAAAGAAGGAATGGGGAGCCCAGAGTCTAGGCCTGGAATTTTGGGGTCTAACTCAAAATCAGAGAGTATTTCCCCATGTCCAATAGAGATTTCTCCCTTTTTTCTCTTCTATGACCAACAGAGAAAGGTAAGGATGTATAACAATATAACTTTCTCAGCATGAATTAAAAATCCTAGGGTTGTCTTTTTTGTTCCAACCAGGAAGGAGTTCTCAACTGTCTTTCTCCCTCAATCAATACTTCATTGTTTATGGAGCTAAGGAAGTCTTTGGTGCAGATTGTATAATCCAGTCCAGACCTTTAGCATCTAATTCCTCTTTTAGAAAGGAACCAAAGCCTCTTTTATTCCTGACATTTCAAAGCCCAATTGAACACAGCAACTTCCAAGCATTCTGCCACTTGGCTACCTGTGTGACCCTGGCGAGTTCCTAAACCTCCTTCTTGAACATGTGTCTGTCTCTAGAGGAAGCGGTAGTGGCTGGTCTGTGCAAGTTTGAGCTTTGCAAATGTATTTTCCCAGTGTGTGTTCCACTGTGAACCTTTTTATTTTCCATCCAGCTCTTACATCTTTTCCTTTGTAAGATGCACAACTGCAGTGAGTGCTAACCTTCCAAAACTCCTCGACTTCTCCTGTTGCAGGTGGGAAGTGGTGCCCGTAGGAGCTAGGATTCCAGTTGGCCAACAATGGTGGGACATAAATTAACGAAATACAACCAGGATGCCACCCTCGCTACCAGCTGTGGTCCCAGCCCTTGGACATGGGTCGTAGCCGCCACCTGGAATGCCACCCAACATCACCGTGACTGCGTGACGACATGGTTCTGAGTCCTGGTGATGGCATCCGAGACCTCGCGGTCTCTTGAACGAAGATTTCTGCCTTTTCATTTTGTAAAAAGTATGTGTGGGCTTACAGTCAGAAATTATAATATAGTTATACTGGGTTCACTACCTCCGCTTAACTCCTGAGATGCAGCTGCCGAAGAATGCCCTGAGTCCAATGGGGAATCCTCAAAATTAGGATGGGGGATTTATTTATTTATTTTTAAAGATTTATTTATGTATACAACAGCTGGGTACAGGCTGGAGTCACGGGAGGTGAGAGGATTTACCAGAGACAGAGTAGGGAACAGAACAGGTAGACAGACTGAAGCACACTGCTTAGGGGAGCAGTGGGGCCAGGCAGGAGAGGTCTGCTGTGCCATGTGGATCCCCTCCCTGGCCGGCAGCTGGAATCAAACTCGTGCTGCAGTGGCTATTTGCTTCACCGTGAATTGCTTAACCCACTGCACCACCAGGGAGGCCCCAGGACGGGGGATTTAGATGCGAGATGCAACAAGAAAAAATCCAGTACAAGAATGTCCACTGATGTGCTTGTACCTTAGTGTTGTAAAGTGAGTTTTTTTAATTAAGCCTTTTGCTTTGCTCTTCTCCAGCACCTCACCTGTTGGGGTGAGGGCTGCCCAAATACTGTCATGCTTCAGTACCTGGGCAGGTGCATTTGCTCCCTTCCGGTGCCTGGAGTCTTGCCATCCATTGCTCAACTGCAGCCTCTTGTTTTTTTAACCTTGGGCCTCCATCCCCAGGGCTGCTGGCTGAGTTCTTAGAGTCAACTTTCCTTTCATGAAGCTGCAAGTTGCCAGCTAACCAATCAGAGATCTTGGGACTTGTATAGACCTGATTTTTTTTTTTTTAACTCTCCCCTCCCCATCTTGGCTCTTCCTTCTGAGTCTTTTCTTTAATTCCTGAACATTGGAAGAGTGCTATACTGAAGCTCAGAGACCCAGATTTGTTCACTGTAGACCTGGATAAGTAATCTGCCCTTATGACCGTCAGTTTCCTTATCTGGTAAATCAAGGGAGTGGTGACTCTAAAGAAATCTCAAGTGGCCAATTCACAGTGACTATGGTTTTAACTCTGGTGTCAATTTTTAACTTAACTCTCCTTCTTGGGTCCTTGATGTTGCTGGTTCTCCCACCCCTGAATATCGGTGCGTTATTTTTATTCATTTTGTTCATGTTAGCAGATCAGTGATAGAGCTGCAATAAAAATGGAAAATTTTCATTCTGTGCTGAACTCAGAGTACTCCCACTCAGTATCATGCTTGCATTTCCCCAAATCATTCAGCCTAAGTATTTTGACTTTTCTGGGGTCACAAGAGAACAGGAGAGGGGATGAACTCTCAGTAATTGATCCTTATCCTCAGGGTGGGGGGTCAAATATCCTTGTCATTTGCTCAATAAAATCCAAGATGATCCTGGTTACATTATGTTTCTTTTTGACAACAGGGACTGCAATTTTAGAATTGCATCTTTATTCCTTAGTTTTACCTGTAAAGAGTATTTGTGGGGAAATCATATGAAGCCATCTTTTGTTATTTTGAATATCAGAGGAGCTTCTTGTGGTTTTCTCCACTCTGTCTTCCCTGTATGGTTTTTGGCAGAGTTCCACTAAAAACAACAGCAGTCATAAAAACAGCTGCCATTGTTATGCACAGACAACTTAGTGTGTACCAAGCCCTGTGCTAGGTGTTGGAGCTATGTCATCTTACGTAACCCCCTCAATAAATATAGTCAGTGGGCACCAGTGCCCTCTTTCTGTGCATATGTGAGAAGCCAAGTGGCCTTTTTCTCTGGCAGCCCCCACTAAGTCACCAAGCAGGACCTCTGTAGACTTAGTTCACTTGACCCAAAGTCCCCCCAGCTTCCCAATCTCCAGAGGTAGAAGAACCTCTGATGCCGTTTTGATATTCTTATGCCCAGAACCCTCCAAGTTTCCCGAGCCTCAGCTGCCTTCTGGGAGGGGTTTCACAGAGTCTGTACAACCGCCACCTCCTTGGTTCTATAACGTTCCTGATCTCCCAGAAGCCACCATTCTGGCTGTGGCTCCTTTGACCACTCACATACACTGGACACCAGTATGTGTGAGCTCCAGGCTTTCCCAGAGTTAAGACCACAGGACTGCAACCTAGAAACGATGTTCAGTAGCCGTTTAACTGATGCTGTCATCTTTGGCACAATTACCCTTCTTTACGCCAATTCCCGCTTATGGCTACGTGCTCAGTCTCTCCCACAAGGCACAAAACAATTTCCATATTGGCTCAAACCAAATTTTCCTTGTTCAACCCTACAAACACTGCAATGATTATGTATTATCTGCAAAATAGGAACTGTCTTCCATCTTTTTCCTTCTCTGAAAGGAATGCAAAACAAGTGACTTGGGGGACTTGCCTTTGCCATTTTCATGGGTCCCTGTGCGGGCGCCACCTGCCGCTGACCAGCTCTGGCAACGAACCAGGGTCCCCACAGGATGAAACAACATGTGGGCGGATGAATGTATAGGGAAAGGGGATGAGAAAACACAGACACTCCTTCGAGGGTGCCAACATCATCCCCTGAGAGTCTCAGCAGGTCTTTATTTATAGTTTACACACAAGCAGCAGGAAAGCAGGGAAACATCATCTGTAACATTTTCTTAGGAAAAACAGGGGACCTTCAGGCCCCAGACCTGTGCAAAAACATGTTTTTGAGAACCGCAGAACAACATTCGTTACATTTTCTTAGGATTGGTGCAAAGCAACACATTTATGCCCAGTTGCAAAACAACCCGTATCTATCCATGTACTAAACGTTGAAGCAGATGTAGTAACCCAGCTCCATCAAAATCAACTAGCCCTTTCCACCACAGGCCCCAAGCAAAAAGGAAATATTAAAATTAAACCCCAGGGCCTCCCTGGTGGCGCAGTGGGTTAAGCAACGCACTATGAAGCAAACTGCAGCCAATGTAGCACGAGTTCGATCCCTGCTGCCGGCCAGGGAGGGCACCCACATGGTGAGGCAGACCTCTCCTGCCTTGCCCACTGCTCCCCTCAGCAGTGTGTTTCAGTCAGTCTGCCTGTTCTGCTTCCCACAATGTCTGGTGATTCCTCTCACCTCCCGCAACTCTGGCTTATACCTCAGCTCTTGTATGCATAAATAAATAAATCTTTAAAAAAAAAAATTAAACCCCAAACTATATCAATTTCTTACCATTCAATCCCCAAAAGATGCCACTAACCCCAACCTATCCTGAACCCAGAACTTAGCCAGCAATGTTTAAAGACACCAAAGGAATCCCTCTATCCATAACCACGATTCATCTGTTACAATACTGGCTTTCTTGAATTTATCTTACAGCACTTTGCCAATCAATAGTTCCTCATCAAAATTGCTCAGCAATCAGTTATTCTGTTTGTTTAGTAAAACAGTCAATCTTACAACTAGCCCCCCCACCCCCACCCGTTGGGAAATTTCCAATTGGCACTTAATACGCCTTTACAAGACAGTGACAGTAATATCAGCTAAAACAGCGGAGATCCAGCAGGGGACCGCTTTGAAGCTCCTGATTTTTCAGGGATGTCCCTCATGCTGGACTTTTGTCACTCAGCATGAGTAGCATGACCCCCCAGCACCATTCAAAAAGTATACAACTCTAGTAAGGACAGAGTCCCGAATTGGAAGAATTAATGTGCTTTTGTTTGTGCTTTCACCTCCTGGCTGGAGGACTTCTTTCATTTGGAGAAAGGGGAGGAAGTCACTAGAATAGTCTCTAAAGAAATTCAAAGGAAGTATTAGCTTTCAGGTCTGACACCCAAAATAGGATTTCACAGCAAGACATTAATTTGCATGCTAGATTTGAGGTGAGAGGAAGAAGTATTCTAGGTCATTTTAGCCACAAGCTGGTTTAGCTCATAGAGATTCTCCATTAGAACAGAGATGATAACTCTGCTTATGATTTAAGTTTGGTCAGGAACCTGTAGGTTAGTGTAGGTTTAAATCTAGAAGTTCGAGAGCAGAGGAAGTTGATGAGTTCCTTGCCCCTTCTCATCCTGGGGATTTGCGGAAAGAGGCGGAAAAAGAGGGAGGAGGGGAAGGGGTAGGACATGTGCACTGTCCGCAAGGACTGAGAACCACGCACAAGGCAGGCCTCTTCCCGATGTGGCCTGCTTCAGACTCTGCCAGAAGCCTGGTCACAGGCCTCGTTCTGGGGCCCGAGAGGAGAGCAGGGTGGGCTGTTCAACATGGTACGAAAAGCAGCCTTCATGTTAGGCAGGAGAGGGCCTGTCCCAAGCCTCCCTCCACTCTCAAGTGAGAGTCCATGAGCCAGCCCTGGTGCCCACTGTGCCCAGGTGGCAGAGCGGGGCTAGGGCAGATGGCTGCAGTGTCCTCAGCTTCTTCTGGAACTGAGATACCTGGGGCAACTGAGAAGGTGCCTGGACCAGGAGCTCGGCCAGTTACAGACATCAGAAGAGGGTACTAGCTGAACCCCCAAGTACAAGCACCCACCTAAGGACCTAGGAAAACCAAGGTGCTCTCTTTCCCCTTAACAATGGCATGGATCAAAGATACAGACACTCCTTTAAGGAGAAAGAAGACGGGGCCAGAAGAAATAAGAGACCCTTAATGGAGCTCAAAAAGATGAATGAGGGCCTCCCTGGTGGCACAGTGGGTTAAGCAACGCACTATGAAGCAAACCGTAGCCACTACAGCACAAGTTCGATCCCTGCTGCCCGCCGGGGAGGAGACCCACATGGTGCAGCAGACCTCTCCTGCCTCACCCGCTGCTCCCCTCAGCAGTGTGCTTCAGTCAGTCTGCCTGTTCTGCTCCCCACTCTGTCTCTGGTGAATATTCTCACCTCCCTGGACTCTGACCTGTACCCCAGCTCTTATATGCATAAATAAATAAAATCTTTTAAAAAAAAAAGATGAAGTGATTGAGTTAGACTAAGGCACCTGGCCAGTCAGTTACATTTCTCATCTTTACCTAGCAATTAACAACAAAGATGACAACACGCAGAAGTGTTTTCCCTGCACGTGAGAGGTATGGTGCGCTTCTTTAAGCCTATTGCCCGATATGGCAATAAAAGAAAATCAGTCTTCTCTCCTATCTCAGGCCCAATATTTGAGGTTTTTTGCTTTGTTTTAAATCATTGTTCTTATTTCACTTTCTTGGTTCTAGTTGATAATCTCTGGATAGTTCCTGAGGGCTTATGTTCCTCTGAATTCCAGAATATGTAGTCCTCTTCCTCCTCAATTTACTTCCTCCTTTTTGGCAACAAAAAGCGGGAAAGTTCAATGTTATGGGTTGAAATGTGTTTCCCACCAAGTCACATGTTAACGCTTTAGCCTCTAGTACTTCAGCACTGTCTGTATTTAGAAACAGGATCTTTAAAGAGATGATTAAGTTAAAACAGGGCACTAGAACAGGCCATACTTAATCCAATCTGATGACAAAATTTAGCCTGAGTTCAAAACTTGGATGCTAGCGGTGTGCACACACATACAAAATGGATCTTGAAAGGGCATGGGGAGAATTGGGCCCTCTGCAAGTCAGGGTGGGAGGCTTCAGGAGAAACCAAACCCATCAACACCTTGATCGTGGATTTCTACTTTCCAGAAGTGTCAGGAGTAAATTCTGTTGTTTAAGCCACTCAGTCTGATATTTTATTACAACAATCTTAGCAAATGATTCGACTCACCAGGTAAGAGAATTTGTCAATTCTCCTCGTTAAAGAGAGTCTTGCCAGGAGCTTATAACAGACACACTTCCTTTAGTGGCTAGGCATTCTACCTGACTGGTGCTTCTGTTGTGAGGATTTGCTGGATGTATTGTATGGCTATGGGTACAAAGTACGTCCACGGTGTGATGGATGAGTGAGCAGGCCAGCATTAAATAAGGACATGTGATATCTTAAGTCCCTTTCACTGCCCTCACACTTCTGAATCCAGGCTGGAGACGAGGTGGCAGCAACCCATAAAAAAGCATTTTGGGGGGCCTCCCTGGTGGCGTAAGGGGTTAAGCCCTACACGATGAAGCATCTGCAGCCACTGCAGCATCAGTTGGACCCCCCAGCCAGGGAGGGGACCCACATGACACAGCAGACCTCTCCTGTCTCTCCTGCTGCTCCCCTCAGCAGTGTGTTTCAGTCCATCTGCCTGTTCTGCTCCCCACTCTGTCTCTGGTGAAACCTCTCACCCCCCCGTGCCTCTGGCCTGTACCCCAGTTCTTATAAGCATAAATACTTTTTAAAAAAGTAGTGGAGTTGTGACTGGTGGAGGTGGCCCTGGCTCATTCATGCCACTTTTCTGTGTCAGGGTTTCTTTCCTACTGAGGAGGCGGCCATGCAATGAATGGCACAGTGAATGACAGTAGTCAAAACTGACATATGACCTTAGAAGTTTGTCTCGGTACACGATGTGTAAGGAAGACTTTTTAGGAAGCCTGTCATTTGGCAGAGACTGTCCAGCTGGGGCGTGACACAAACCCTGTAACTCGTCATCCAAAGGCCTGGGGTCTTGTGACTCTTCTTAGTGAGCAAATCTTTCAACCAGCTGGAAACCAGCTCCTTAAGCTGACATCTGGAAATCACTCATGGAAATGAGGGGAAGCCCCCAAAGACATTAACACTGGAAAAACATAAATTGTAGAAAATGTGCCCTACGCACAATTACAGATTTTTCTTCTTCTTTCTACTTCCTTCCCTCTCTTCCTCCTCCTGCCATCTTCTCTGTCTCTGTAGCTAGGTGACTAAAGATATTCTGGAAATGAGTCAGACGGAAGCCCTTAACATCCTGCCTTAAGGCCCAGAGCTGAAGGAAAGAAAACTTTGTGCCCAAGGCACTCACTCAATCCTTGTTCCACTCTGTGCCTGAGTTAAGGACATTAGGACAACCCCAAAACACCACGCAAGACTAAGAGCGTCCGTGGGGTTCCATCACCTTCAACCCCATCCTTTCATGCCCTCCAACCCGAGTCTGAGTTTGGCTCCATCTACTTCCTCTCGCTCTCTGTTTCATTTGCTCGTCATCACTCACAAGACCTCATTCCGCATGGAAGCACTGCCTCACCCACCTGGAGTCCTGGGCGAACTCCCGTCTCCTTCTTCCTGCGTGGCCACCTGTTGTGAGGGGAGAACCCCAGGAGATGGTCCTGGGCAAATGGATCACATCTATTTCCTCTCTGGGCAGCCTTTCAGGGTGACTAGCACCCTTTCCCCTCTTCTAATCCCATGATTAGAGGAACACCCGGGTTTGTTCCTTGTCTCAGAGCCTTGGAAGTTGTTGAAGGGGAGGGGTGAGCACGTCTCCTTGGTTGTCAAAGGTCTTTGCCATCTGCACATTGCAACAGCAAAAGCAAATGGCCTAATCTCTTGCTTTACATAGGCAGGGCCAGCGCGGAGGCAGAGAATCCTGTTTGCATGGAATAATAGAAAGCTAGAGCCAGCAACGCCTTCGAGATCAGCCAACCCACAGTACACATGTGAGGAAACTAAGAGCGAGATGGATGAAATAACTTGCCCAAAATCACACAGGCAGTCGTAAGAACACCAGTTACTCCGATTTATTGAGTCCCTGCTGGAGTACCTATCACAGTACCCGGCAAAGTGCTTTATTCCCACAATAACCTTGCAGGGTAGGTGTTTTTATCTCTAACTTACCGAAGGGAAATGGAAGCCTAAAGAAACCAGGTGACTTGACCAGGGACCCCCAGGCGAGCACAAGACCACATTTCCCATCATACTCAGCCTCTGCTCTCTGAAGGAGGGAGAATGCTGGATTTTCCACACCTGAGAGATGATTGATGGGCAGCCATGGTTATGTCGTGAGTGAACAGTATACTAAGGGATAAAAAAAAAAAGCACCACCTGGTTTCCCCAGGGTGAAAGGATTATACCTCTCAGCTCATCTTTCCACAGGCCTCTCCAAAGAGGCTGTGAAATGTTGACAAACGAGTTGAATCAGGTGCCAACCACTGTGCATTTACTTCCTGATTAACTGTACCCCTGGCACTCTCAGTTGAGGACGCAGAAAAGCAAAGAGGATGTTGGCTTTCTCACGGGATGGTGTGAAACTAGAGGCTCACGGAGGTGGAGCAGAACTGGTTTTATGTCCCTTTTTGTCCCTTCCTTCCCTCTGTTGCTTGGTACCTTCCCTTCTCTCATGTCTCAACAGCCCCTGCAGAGCCCTGCTCCACATCAGGACCTTTGCACCAGCCCTCCCTCCCTCCCTCCCTCCCATAAAGGTGTACCTGCCCCAGGTAACTTTCCCCTGGGGCCCTGCCCTCTATGCTCCAGACTGACTAATAAGCCCATGCTGTGGTGTGCTCAGGGCAAACCCTCCCTCCCTTTTGGTAGCACATTTGAAATGCAAAGGATAAAGGGTAAAAAAGGAAAAAAGAAATTTGAAAGGTAGACTTGTCAAGTTTGTGAGCAGTTGGTCTGGAATATATTTAGGGAGCTAGGACAACTTTGTAGGGGAAACAAAATCACAGTCTGATCCCCAGTTTCTAGGGTTGCTGTGAGCCGGAGATTTCTGTCTGCAGGAGATTTCCAAGGCTCTGCCCATGCAAAGTGACAAGTGAAGCTGATTTGCATCTGTGTCTTCATGCAAATATTCTACCCA
Source organism: Galemys pyrenaicus (assembly GCA_019455555.1). Lineage (NCBI taxonomy): Eukaryota > Metazoa > Chordata > Mammalia > Eulipotyphla > Talpidae > Galemys > Galemys pyrenaicus. The sequence goes on along the minus strand of JAGFMF010011678.1, from coordinate 5,468,406 downwards.
GTGTGGAACTCAGTCAACTCCCAACTGTAGCCTGGGGGACAAGTAAGTTTTTCTGTGTAAAAATTAAAATGTCCTAAGCTGATAAAATGGAAATTATGCCTATCTATAAGCTTATACTGTTCAACTAGCATTTTCAAACACACCTTGTAGATCAGACTGTTTATCTCTAATCTTTATAACTAACTTGAGGCATTAATATTATCATCCCATTTTATGAATGAAGAAGCTGAGATTTTGTGGCCTGCCCAAATTCTCATAAGAAGTAAGTCTGTGAAAGATCTGTCTGGTATCATCTCCCATCACCTTCCCCTTCATGCAAGGACATACGTTCTTTAGCTTCACAGGGTGTCCCTAGCCCAGGCTGGAGTTGGCTTGTGCTATCTCTTGTGAGCTGATTGTTTAATAATCAGTAATTATGTAGGTCATGGCCTCTTACTACAATGCCCCTGATGAGAAGAAGACAATGAACTCATCAACTTCCTCTGCTTGCTAGCTTCTAGAGTTAGACCTAAACATAACCTGCAGATTCCTGGCTAAACCTAAGGCAGATGATTGAGGAATTTTGTAGGCCAACTATTGACTATAGCCATTATTAAAAATTAAGCTTGCAAACAGTGGATTACTATTCAGCAATCAAAAAAGAAAAACTAGATGTATTCATAGGAACATGGATGGAACTGGAAGGGATTATGCTTAGTGAAGTAAGTCAGAAGGCAAAAAAAAAAATACCAGATGGTTCCTTCCCTAGGAGGAATATAAGGGAACCAAATAAGGATCAAGGAAAGGAATAATAATAATAATAATAACAATAAAGACACAAAAACCAAAAATGAAAAGACAAGGACAAATTGGGGACACTTAGTGGGGAGGGAAGAGGGGGAGGGTTGAGGGCAGACGGGAGCACAGGGGACTGACGTGATGGTGCACTGGTGATATGCACCATGGGGAACACATGGGGAACACAATTGATGTCAAATATATATAAATTAAAAAAATAGTTAAAAAATAAATAAAATACATAACTTTGAAAATCAAAAGAATAAAAATAAGTTATTCCACTGTGTACTATAAAAAAAATTAAGCTTGCAAGCTTGCAATGAAACAAATTATATTAAAAACAAAAGTAATAAACACTCAACTTGCCACTCTTATCTATCTTCTTAAGGTATTTATACCTATTGCATCTGTACAGTGGAAATACTGAATAATGTTCGAATATCGCACACTCCTTTCAATTCTGTATTCAGTGATAGCAACTTGATATCTTTAAATCTTGATTTAACATAATGGAAACTGGCAAATATTGCAAATATTAGGACTTTTCTCTCTGGAGAGCCAGTTGGTCAACATTTACTAACAAACCACCGTGATGGCCTATTTATTACTTCCTCTTCGCTGATACAGTCTTTAAATCTTAGGACTAAGATTGTTGGTCTCCAGACTTATTTTTCCTACCAAAATCATTTTGTCAAATATCAAGTAGAAGCCTAGTACATGAAACAGGAGACAGCAGAACTGGCCTGGATGTGAGCCTTTATGCTTTGTGATGGACTTTACATGGTAATAAATAATAAAACACAATCTTCCTCCTAGCTTTCTGCCTTTGGCTTCCCAGGCCCCTGCAGAGCTGAGTCTTTTTCTAACTGCCCCCAATCATCGGTGCTCACCAAATTCTGTTCTTGGCACCTCTGTTGTCAGCGTACACACCTGCCTGGTTTGACCTTCTTTGTTGTATGTCCTTAGCCACCAAATATGCGCACATCAACTGTTGACTAAATAGCACCTCTTTTTCCCTTTCATGTTGGGGGTGGGGGGGAAGAGAGAGAAATGGAACAAAGAATTAAAATGGACACTAAACATATACAAAAAAAATCAGGTGTGTTTCTCTATATTAGCAAAGAAAATCCAAAAATAGAATAGACAATTCCATTTACTCAAAAAAAGTCAAAGACTGAAGGATAAATTTAACTAAGAGTCACACGCTGAAAATAATAAAGCGTTGCTAAAATAAAGATCTAAATGAATGCAAAGACACAATGTGTTTTTAAATTGGAAGGCTCAATTTTGTTAAAATGGCAATAATTACAATGCAATCTACAGACCCTGACATATAAAAATCCCAACAACCTTTTTTGTATTAACGGAAAAGCTGATCTTAAAATTCATATGGATTTGCAAGGGACCCCAAGAGCCAAAACTTGAAGAAAAAAAAAAGATCAAAGTTGAAGGATTTACTCTTCCCAATTTCAAAATAGATAACAAAGTTACAGTAAAGAACTATAATAACAAGAGGAGAGTGTGATACTGACATAAGGATAGACATAGAGGTTAACGAAACAGAATTGAGTTTAGAAACAAACTCATACATCTATGGTCAATTGATTTTTGACAAGGGTGTCGGGACCATTCAATAGGGAAAATGGGGCTTTTGTGATAAACTGTGCCAGGACAACAAAACATCCACAAGAATGAAATTGGACTCTGACCTCACACAGTATGCAAAAATGAACTCAGAATGGCTCAAAGACCTAAATATGAGTAAAACTAGAAAACTTGTAGAAAATAAAGAAAAATCATCATGACCTATGATTTCTTAGATATGACACCAAAGCATAAACAAAAGAAAAAAAACAGATAATTTGGACTTCATAAAAATTTAAAATTCTTGTCATCAAAGGATATTATCAAGAAAGTGAAAAAACAACCCACAGAATGGGAGCATATACTTGCAAATCATGTGTAAGACATGGTTTTGAGAAACTTTTACAGTTCATTAACAAAAAAGACAAATCAATTAAAAATGCACAAAGAACCTTAATATTTCTGTAAACAGATATTTTCATAGATATTCTATAAAGAAGATACAGTTGTGGCAGCAATCTACAGACTGCTCTTTTCTTTCTTTTATGATATGTGTATTTTATATAATTTTCCCTTTTTTACAATGCATGTTTTCTCCCTTTAGGTATAGTCCCCGAAAAATTCCCATCACCAATTCACCTGTACACTATCACCATAGTCCCTTGTGTAAGAACACATCCGTCCTCTGTTTTGATCCTTCTCCCACCCTCTCCCCTGCAGAGTAATTCTGATTAACCATTGCCTATTAATTTTGTTTTTATTATAATTATTTTCCCCCCAGACCCCTATCTGGTTCCCCCATATTCCTCCTATAAGTGAAACCACCTGATTTTTCTTTTTCCTTCTGACTTATTTCACTAAGCATAATCCCTTCCAGCTCCATCTGTGTTTCTGTTAACGGCATGAATTTATCTTTTTTGACTGCTGAATAGTATTCCATGTGTCTATGTCATCTATTTTTGGGCATTTGAGTTGTTTACATGCAGACTGCTCTTTTCTTTGCGTACTGAGCTGGACATGTAATCACATCTATGAGACCTGCAGTTGGCATTGATCTTGGCACCATCTACTTCTTTTGTGGGTGTCTTCCAGCATGGAAAAGTAGAAATAATTGTCAGTGATCAGGCAAACTGAACCACCCCCAGCTATGTCATATTTACTTACACCCAACAGGTGATTGGTAATGCTGCAGAAAAGCAAGTTGCAATGAATCCCACCAATATGGTTTTGATGCCAAATGCTTGATGGAACATAGACTTGGTGCTGCTGCTATTCAATCTGATCCTTTTCATGGTAGTAAAGATGTAGATAAGCTCAAGCTCCATGTAGAATGAATGGGAGAGAAAAATGTTTCTGTTCATGGAAGGTGTTATCTATAGTCCTGGCAAAAATGAAGGAAATTTCAGAAGCCTTCCATGGGAAGATTGTTACCAAAGCTGTTATCACAGAATCTGCTTATTTTAATCACTCTCAGCAACAGGCCATAAAAGATCATGAAGTATTGTTGGTTTCAATGTATTTAGAATCAACTGGCAGCAACTGCTTTTACTATTGCTTATGACTTAGACGAAAAGGTTGGAGTAGAAAGAAATGTGCTGACTGATGACCTAGGAAGTGGCAGTTTTGATGTATCAATCTATGACCACATAACTGAAGGGTACTCAGGGACCCCAAAACTGTTAAGGGATGCATACTCTAGAGGGAGTCCAGCTATCTTCCACAGAAGGCAAAGGAAACAAACTCCTAATGTGATTTATCTTTAATACAATTAGTGCTGTACAAAGAGAAAAAAAAAAAAGGATATTCCTAATAATGGTTTCCCAATAACCACACCCCCAAATTACCCACCCCTTCAGGGGCACCTCTTACCCCCCACACACCTCTGGACTGTACCCCAGTTCTTCTGTGTATAAATGCCCACTCAAACAGAGTCAGTCTAAGGCACAGTCACCAAGGCCCAAAAATTTGCCACAAATTTAAGTTGCCTTCTGGCGCACGAGATACCCAGGTAGATGCAAAAGACTTTGACAAATGGTCAGCCATTTTGTCCCAGAGGCCAGGTACAAACACAAAGGGCATCAGTGAAAACAAAGGGGTTGTCTGTTGTGTCTGCACTGACTGCAAATATGATAAGCATATTCTTTCTTCTAAAACACAGGCCAGGGGCCTCCCTGGTGGTGCAGTGGGTTAAGCAATGCTCTATGAAGCAAAGCGCAGCCACTGCAGCATGAGTTCGATCCTTGCCTCCTGCCACATGTACCACATGGTACAGCAGACCTCTCCTGCTGCTCCCCTCAGTGTATTTCACTTAATCTGCCTGTTCTGCTCCCCACTCTGTCTCTGGTGAATCCTCTCACCCCCCACACACCTCTGGACTGTACCCCAGTTCTTCTGTGTATAAATAAAAAAAATGTTTTAAAAAATAAAATAAAATTTAAACAAACAAACAAAAACAAAAACAAAAAAACCCAGGCCAGAATTACATTGATTTGCTCTTAAGAAGGACTTGTCTTCTATACACCACTTATTCATGCCTGATTTAAAGAATTGTTTGTTGGAAGTCTGGACCCGGGAGAGAAAGCCCTCAGGATGCCAAACTAGACAGATACATGATATGTACTAATGGATTCAGAATTGTCTATGGACTTGTCAGTGGAAAAGAATGGAGTAACAGCATCGAACCTGGTTAGTTATGGTGCAGTTGTCTAGGCCGCCATTGTAGCTTCTGAAAATATTCAAAATTTGGGGTTCTTGGATGTTAGTCCTCATTCCCTTGGCATTAAAACTGCTGGTGGGGCCTCCCTGGTGGCGCAGTGGGTTAAGCAACGCACTATGAAGCAGACCACAACCACTGTAGCATGAGTTCGATCCCTGCTGCCGGCCAGGGCGGGGACCCACATGGCGCGGCAGACCTCTCCTGCTGTGCCCGCTGCTCCCCTCAGCAGTGTACTTCCGTTGATCTGCCTGTTCTGCTCCCCGCTCTCTGTGGTGAATCCTCTCACCCCCCCACACCTCTGGCCTGTACCCCAGTGTTTGCATGCATAAATAAATAAATCTTAAAAAAAATTAAAAACAAAAAACTGCTGGTGGAGTCGTCTCTGTTCTCATCAACACAATACTATCATTCCTTCCGAGCAGACACCAACCTCACTGCCTACTCAGACAACCTGATGTGCTCATTCAGATTACGAAGGCTAGCATGCCGTGACCTAACATAGCAAGTCTGAACCCACAAACATACCTGCCATACCTGTGGAGTTCCTCAGACGGAGGTCACTTGGATATTGATGGCAAAGGCATCCTCAGCATCTCTGCTGTGACAGGGAAAGAGAACAAGATCACATCGCTACAGATAAGAATAAGGAAGACAGCAAATGTCTGTCCAGAAAGCTGAGACGTACAAAGCTGAAGATGAGAAGCAGTAGGCCAAGGTGTCTGCCAATGAATTCTCTTGTGTGGTCCAGCAAGGCACGAAGCAGGTTCTCGGTGATTCTGGGAGACAGGTCAGGGAGGAGCCCTGGAGCCCTCGGTGGCTTTTTTTAGGGTTTTATTGCTCTTTATATCAGAGGTGACCAGGTACATGGCAGGCAGGGGGGCCAGGAGGCTGGCAGGCCTCCTGGTCCCTGGCGCATCTTCACTCTCTGTGCTGTGGCTGCTGCTGCTTATTCTCCACTTCCCTTTCTGTTTGTTCTCTTTCTCTGCAGGCGTCCTCTGACACCGCCCTTATACCCGCATCTCAGCCCAGGTGCACCCACTTGCGCATGCCCACACTCTACTTGAGGTGCCTGTCATCAGGTACGCATGCAGCAGCGCAGGTGTCCATCATTGACACCAATGGTGGGAGGGTGGAAAAGCCTGACCATTTTCTCTGACCCCACACCTTGAATCTTATGTTTTCCTTGAAAAACTTCAAGGCAAAAAGAAGACAAATAAGAATATTCTTAATGAGTGTAATGAAATCATCAGCTGACTTGATAAGAAGCAGATGACAAAAAAGGAAAAAATTGAAATCAATAGAAAGAGCTAGAAAAAAACTGCAAAACCTGTCTTTATCAAGTTGTACCTGAGTGTGGGCAGCCTGCGGGGAGGAATGTGGGGCTTCTTGGTGGTGGAGCATCTCCATCTGGTGGTGCCTTTTCTGGATCACCATTGTAGAGGTTAATTAAATCAATCTGAGCAGACTGTAGGGTCAGAGAATGATCAGGTCTTTCCACCCTCCCACCACTGTGATGATGGACACCTACGGTGCCCCGAGCATTCCAGGGTGGGCATGCGCAAGTGGGCGCACCTGAGTTGGACACGGGCTTAAATGGGCAGCGTCATGAGGATGCCAGAACCAACAGGACCGACCAACAGGACTGACAGTACTGATGAGCAGCAGCAGTAGAAAGCAGCCGAGAGGGTGAGATGCTCCCGGCCCCCGGCAGCCCTGCCTGCCATGTACCTGGCCACCTCTACTAATAAAAGCATAAAAAAGCCACCGAGGGCTCCTCCAAGACTCTCCTTCCTTGACCCGTCTGCTAAGAACCATCCTGAACCTTGCTCCTGTGCCGCCCTTCCTGCCACTACACAGACTTAGCGTTGTTCTACCAAAATATTAAAGGATCCAAATTTGTAGCAAATTTTATGGCAGCAAAAGTTAAGCTGCTATGGTAATAACTGAGCACTCTTGCATTCTTGATATGTGAACTTGAAACGTGTACACAGTGAAAGGAAATAACATCGCACTTTATGAGCACTGTAGGGTAAATGGAAATGTGGTGTCTTAAATTAAGCTGTACTTAAAATAGGGAGAGAAAAGGAAAATATGGAAGTGGCTAAAAGGATATAAAATCATTCTCAGCATCATAAGCCAATAGAGAAAAATGAATCAGAACCACAATCAAGATACCACTTTATATTCACTAGCGTGCATGTAATTTTTTTTAAAATGGGAAAAAGGTATTGGTAAAAATATGGAGAAATTGGAACCTCCATACATTAAAGGAGAAATGTAACTTAATACAGCTGCTGTGCAAAACAGTTTGGTGGATCCTCAAAAGTTAAACAGAATTACCATAGGACCGAAGAATTATGCTCTGAGGTAGGGCCATATTCAAGAGTGAAGAGTGAAAACAGGTGTTCAAACAAAAACTTGTACAAGAATGCTCACAACAGTATTATTCACAATAGCTACAAAGTAAACCACATGAATGTCTATCAATGGTTGAATAAGCAAATAAATGTGGTATGTCCATACAACAGAATATTATTCAATACAAACAGAAATGAGGGGCTGATATATGATACAACAACATAGATGAAACTTGGAAACACACCAAGTGAAAGAGACTAGTTATAAATAACCATGTGTTACAATTCCATTTACAAGAATCTTCTAGAAAAGGTAATCCACAGAGACAGAAGTCACATCAGTGGTGGCCAGTGACAGTAGGTAGAGACTATGGACTTTTAATGACTATTTTTTTTTTGTAGGATGGGAGCTGGGGGTGATGAAGTTGATTCTGGAAATACATAGTGGGGATAGTTCACAGTATTTGAATGTACTGAAAGCCATTGGATTGTATATTTTGGAATAAAATAGATAAGTATTATATTCTGATAATTTTACCTTCAGTTAAAAAAGGAGGCTAACTTTTTGTGCTTATTAATGATGGAGGACATTGGAGGACTTAGCCTGGTGTGAAAGCCAAATAGACCCACAACGGGAGTCCCCATTTTAACCCAATCACAGGACCTGCAGATCTGGGAGGATTGAGGAAGGCGAGGAAGAGAGGGCAAGTTGTCTGTAGTTAAGCAGGTGGAATTGTTTGGCCATGAACACCCATTTATTCTCAAATTTATCAATCAGAAGTGAACCCCCCAAAAAGGGCAAAATTACTATTTCAGAAGTGAGAAGATCAATGGGACAGAGATGCCAGGAGTCATGTTCATTGAAGTCCCTAGATATAACAGGAACCACCAGCAGAAGGGATGACAGAAACAGGCTGTTTGCAGGGAGAAAACAGTATTCTCTTTGTCATATATGACAGGGGCTGCTGGGTATACTTCCTTCCCTCTGGGCATGTGAGGCCTGTCTGGGGTGGGAGAATGTGAAGGTACCTCATGATGAGATTGTGGAGAACCCAGGATGAGTAGCGCTGTCTCAGTCATGTCAGCAGTCACAGACCGTAACCTCTCATTCTGCCAGTCCATGCCATGCTGGATGACACAGGAAACAAAGGATTGGCTATAATTCTCTAAGACTCTCCCTAAACATACCTGGAGTTCCAGTTGGATTTTGGATTACCTCATTCTATTCTTCAGCATCAAAGTGTTTTCAAAAATCCATGGTCTGGATAGAACTAGAGGGGATTATGCTAAGTGAAATAAATCAGAAGGAGAAAGATGAGTATAGGGTAACTCCACTCATATGTAAAATATAGAGAAACAGGAACAGATGAAACTAAACCAAAACATTGGGGAGCAAAGGGGGGTGGGGGTGGCTAATGGACTATGGTGGAGGATTATGGGTACCTTGGTGGTGGGTGTGGTGTGATAACATTACCTCTGAAGAGGTCTGAATCTATACCTCTGAGTCATTTCTTAAAAAAGAAATACAATATAAGGGAACCAAATAAAGATCAAGGAAAGGAATAAGAACAACAACAACAATAATAATAACAATAAAGACACAAAAACCAAAAATGAAAAGACAAGGACAAATTGGGGACACTTAGTGGGGAGGGGGAAGGGGGAGGGTTGAGGGAAGATGGGAGCACGGGGACTGAGGTGATGGTGCACTGGTGATATGGTGATGGGGAATACATGGGGATTACAATTGATGTCGAGTATATATAAATTAAAAAATAATAATGAAAAAAAATTCATGCTCACCATTTTCCAAATTTTTTTTTTTTTTTAAACTCTGGACCAGGATGTTTGCTGCTGACTTCCTGCCCTTTCTCCTACATTTTACTGCCTCCTCCTCCCTTCCTGTTGGGAGGGAGGTTTGTCTCTTTAGTAGTATCCTGAGTTTGCTGTCTCTTTCTGTGTGTGTACAAACTACTGTCAAACTCTTGTCTTGCTATGGACTGAAAAGAAACTGATCTCATTGACAAATTAGAGCCATGACTTTGGACCCTGCTATTCCTTGAAACCTTGAATTCTATTGATTCTATATGTGGGCATCCCACATCATCGATAATCTTTCCAGCAATGGCTTCTTAACTGGTTTCTCTCCATTTTCTCCTTCCCTTCCAGTCGATTCTCTGTGCTCTGGCCAGAATATTCTCTCTAAAATCAATTCGGATAGTCAATTCCCTGATGAAAATCAATTATCGACTCCCATTGTGGTCAGGATGGACTCTCACCAATGAATGGTCAACTCCACACTGCCTCCCTGCTCCCCCCCAACCCCCCACTCCAGCCTCTCTCCTCAGACTCATGTTACTACCCTCACCTCCTATTTGAAGTTTTGCTTCTTTTATGCTATTTACAGACCCATTGTCCCCTTCATCAAGATCCACTCTGGCCTTCATCAGCCTTCAGAAGTTAGCATGGATCTCCCCTCTTCAGGAATAGCCCCCTGAACTCTACCTCTGGGTTAAGTGAGCCTTCTCTGTGAGACCCAAGTGAAGGAGTTGATCTTTGGCTTAACACTTCTCCATGATTTATAACTCATTCTCAAATGTTCTGTCTTCCCACTACTAGAGGGAAGGGAACTTTTAAATAAACTGTGGCAAGATTGGCAAAGTTAGAGTGGAAGAGATTTGGAAGCCACTGGGGTGGGGGGAGGGTGCAGGGGGAGAAAGAATAATCTACAGAGCCTGGAGACTCCAAAAGTTTTGTTCCCTGGGTCCTGTCATGCATGCTGATTTATCTCTCCACTTGCTCCAGTGATCTTTATCGTGACTGTTAGGAGAACCAAGAATTGATTTTAAGTACTTACAAAATGGATGAATTATAATTGCTCTGCCTTCACTCCATTCTCAAGTCTCCAGCTAGGTAATCTGGGTTCAGATCCAGGCTCTGTCACTCGCCAACTGATATGACCTTTGAGAAGTTATTAAATCTCCTTCTCTCTCTCTCTTTTTTTAAATCTGTAAAAGTAGAATAGGAGCAGTAGCTATCTCAGGTATGTAAAAATGACCAATACAGAGCAATTTTAGAAGTCAGAATAGTATTTACCCTTGGTGAGGAGATAATGACTCAAGAGGGCTATAGGATAGCTTCTGGAATGTTGGTTTTCATCTGGATGCCAGTTACATGGGTGCACTCTGCTTATAAAAATTAATCAAGGTGCATACAATATGTGCCAGATTCTGTATCTATATTTTAATATTAAAAAAAAACAAAACTTGTAGGGCCCTCCCTTGGTGGCGCAGTAGGTTAAGCAACACACTATGAAGCAAACCGCAGCCACTGCAGCACGAGTTCCATTTCTGCCGCCGGCCAGAGAGGTGACCCACATGGTGCAGCAGACCTTTCCTGCTTCGCCCGCTGTTCCCCTCAGCAGTGTGTTTCAATCAGTCTGCCTGTTCTGCTCCCCACTCTGTCTCTGGTGGATCCTCTCATCCTCGCACCTCTGGTCTGTATTCCAACTCTTGTATGCATAAATAAATAAATCTTTAAAAAAATAAAAAAAAACTTGTAAACTACTTGATATATAGTAACGATTCAACAGGCATAGAATAAGGCATAGGTTACAGTCAACCATTATTTTTATATCCTGCTGAGGGATCACCCACTAAGGGTTTAACATTATTTCTAAACATAAGAAAATAAAGAACAAGAAAAAGAAAAGAAAATGCTCACAGTGACCAAGTATTGACTGGGTACTCAGTGGGTCAGTTATTTGTACTTATGGATGGGAAAATTGGGCTAAATAATTTTTGCTAGGGCTATTTGTGCTTATAGAGCTTCCTTTCATAAAATGCTCAGGCACATATTGAATCAATTGTATTTCCAGAATTTCTCTTCTTAGGGGGACAAAGGAGAGCTGAGTTTGCATAATACTTTATATAAGATTGAGAAAGTATCAAGTGCCCACATTTGAACTGGGATGAGAGTGAGACTAGTGAAACTGATAGAAACACCACTCTCTGGTGCCACCACTCTTTGGAATAAAAATCCTGAAAGAAGAGAGGAAAAACCCCAGCAAAACAGAACTAGCATGGCCGGGTGTTATCATAATACTATAAGCTTGAGATGTCTTGACCCAGCGCCCCCCAGCAAAGTCATCTCAGAAATGATTGGGCTTCAGAGACTTATCTTACCAGCCTCAGAATGACTAAGGCCTATTTAAATCTTGTGGTTGGTTAATCATTAATGAACATTTTTGACAAACAAAGTAGAGTGTGCCAAGAAAGAAGGGTGGCTAAAAATTAGCTCAGGAAAGGTCATATTTCTTGCAAATGTAGGGCTTGGTGCTTGTGATCGTGGGACTAATTGTGTAGAATGGAATTGTAGGAAATATAATATCATTCAGGAAGCCAGTTTGTCTGTGAAGATTTTACTCAGGATCCTCCTCAGTCCTCACAGTCATCTGGAGGAGGGTAGCTTTCCACAACCTCTGCTGAGTTCACATTCCTTTAGGGTTTCCTGAGGGACAATGGGGGCATACCCTAGCCCACACATATAGGTGCTATGTGACCCCAGAAAGGAAAGGGTGGAAGACCCCAAAGGACAGAACCTGGATCTAAAGAAGGAAGGGGTTGGAAAACTTAAGAGTCTGGGTTCCCCCTATAAACTCAGGGCAGGTGGGGGCATCTGCTGGGCTATGAAGGCTAAGGAGGCAGTTGTCCACTAGGGGGAGCACTCATGTCCACCATACTCTTGATTGCTACCCAACCCCCAGCCTCCACAAGTTAGATAAATGCAGGGCTCCACCATTTTGTGAAAGAAAGATCTGAGGAATGATTTAGGATTCTTCTCACTTACTTTTTATAGGGACCAGAACTCTTCCTTCCACAACAAACAGACCTATGAACCATGATTAGTGTTGAAGGCAACGAAGATTGAGTTTTCTCACTTCATCTTTTTTCTCTTTTGCCTTGAGTTAGCCACACTAGATTTCTTTCAGGTTCATAAATATACCATGTCCTGGGCATTTCTTCCAGTCCTGGGCATTTTCTGCCCCTCTTCTCCCTGCTCATGTGTCCTAACTCCCAGGCACCCTGTAGAACTGTGCTCAGATGCTTGCAGTTTCTGGAGAGCAGAAGGAATTGATTTTATTGCTGTCTTCTCTCTGGTGCCTCATGTCGTGCTGGCACATATTTATTGAATAAATGGATGAACAAATGAATAAAAAAAGTATAAAATGGAAAGACTTAATGGAGTTAATATTGTGGAATGCATTTACACTAGTTTATAAAGAGGAAGGGGAAGGAAATGTTCCTTGAGTGCCTGCAGTGTACTAGGTTTTAGATTCACTGATTCATTTGATTTTCACAACAACCTTGTGAGGTCAAGATGATTACCATTATAAGAACTGTTGCTCAAAGAGGCAAGACACCTTTTCCAAGGCCACAAGACTAGTAAGCAGCAAAGCTGGGGATTCACCTTCCAGGCATCCTGAATATAAAGTTAGCCTTCTTCGAGGCCATGGTCCTTGCTTACAAGGACTGTGATTTGGGCAATCACATCATTTCCAGGTTCATTGGTGTGAAGTTAGGAAACAGAAGAATACCAGTACCTAGAAAGGGAAGATTAATGAGGGAAGAGAAGAAAAAGGAAATCTAGTGTGATAGCTTAGAACTTGGAATCAAAATACTTTGTGTCCATTTTCTGAATCTTACTCTGCATTTAATCCTAATTCTGCCCTTGACTTTTGGTGCTCAATCATGGGCAATTGTATCAAGGGAGTGTTAGTGCAAGGATAGAGTGAGAATATCTGTGTCATCCTATCCACTAATGTATTAAGTCATGGTGTCAAAATGTCATTTCATCAAAACATTCATGCCAAAACATCACATTTTATATATTTTTTAAGTTCAACTCTGATATAAAAGCTGATCATCCAAAATATTTTAGATTTTATAATGAAAATAATATCACATAATCATTGAGAGTATATACATTTCTTGTAAAGGATCAAGTACCCCACTTCCCTTAAAAGCTTTCTTCTTTTCCTGGACTCTGAAGTAAGTTGTTGGCATGATTATTAGTTTTTATCCACTTCCAGGGTCAGTGTTCTTTTAGAAAGGGTCTGGGAGTTGGAGTCTGAGAGCAAATTTCTGTCTTGGTTCTTATCAGCTGTGACCTTGACCAATCATAGATCTGCCCTACTTAATTTATTGAGTTATTGTGTAGTCCACCTAAGAGTATAGAAACCAAACATCCAGGAAGAGCATAGTCGTAGCCTTTATCTTTTACCCCCAACCAATTTTATGCTGAAGCTGTTGCAATACCTAGAACAAACCCAGGCCTGGCTGTGGCCTACATATAATCACATTGTATGTAATCGCTAGTTTTTTTCCTAACACAATCAGTCAAACTCTATGATTCTACAGCTAAAAGGGTATCTGATTTTCTCCTGGAACAAGAAGGAATCAGCAGATCTCACTGCCCTAGAAAACATTGCCTAATGATCTGTTATCTTGGAAAGTTTCCTGGTCTTTTCTCTCTGAAAAGGCCTTTCATCTTTCTAAGAGGAAGCAGGAAGTTAGAATTCCAAGAAATGTGGGTTGGGAGGCCATAACCCAGGCTGCTCAAGACCAGAGAAGTTACAATTCTTTATTTTAATGGCTGCAAAGCCATGTGGGGCAACTCTTAGAAGGAATCCATCGCCATCCCACCACGTTCCCTTGACTCATGTATTGGCCTTGCTGATGGATTCTGCCTCGAGTTAGTGAAGCTCTCTAGAGAAAGGGAAGGGAGTGTTCTGTAAACTTTTCTGGACAGTGTGAAAAGGAGAACCAGAAGACTTTGGTTTCTGATAGTGACCCGAGCATTTTCAGGAAATCACAAAACAACTTAGTGTCCTACCCACTGCCTTCCTTTAGAGTTCCAAGCGTCAAGCTCTCTGGAATCACAGCAAACTCAGGTAAGAACAGTGAGGGGATTTGCCACATCCTAAGCCCATTCAAGTTGCTGAATAGTTTCTCGAATATCCAAACTTTCCTGCCACCAGAGATTAAGTTTGATCATACTACTAATTCACAATTTTTACTATGTGCTTCAACCCCCTCATCTTCAGCAGTCATTTCAACTCAAAGATAATGGTACTCATTTGGTTTCTCCGGTGGAAAACATTGAATTAGTCACTGGATTTGCTATAATCGTTTTGTGATTCGAGAGGAAAAAAAAAATTTTTTAAACAAGGGACTGAAATTGCTTTAAAGAAAGCTTTATTTACTACATACATCCCAAGAATGTACTGTAAATGGAGCAACATCTAATTAAATTGAAAAGCTTTTCCAATATGAAGCAGCTAAAGATAACTAAACTATGAGCATGTTTGAAAACAGAATGCTAAAACCTTTTTTTTTTTACATTTATAGTTTGTTCTTAACCCTAAAAAAAAAAAAAGTTCACATTTCAAGTTATAAACTTACCTCAGTAGTGTATGTGAAATGGTTTCGAAACAGGAACAAAACACAGACAGGAGGCTCACCGACACTTAGCTGACTAATCACCAACATTTGTTTTTAAGGTAGTCTGGTGGCTGCCATGTTAAGATATCCTATTTTCCTTTTTCTTAACTTTTTTTCCTTTTGGCAAATAATTTACAGGCACATGTAAAATACAGTAAGACTACTGGGTCACAGTCTCATTCGGTGAACCTCTGTGACCGTCCTTCAGGGGAAGGACAGTACTTCTTTCACACAAAGTCAAGGGATGAAGGTCTGATCCGAATTGCATTTTGTTGGATCACCCATTCCAGCAGGGTTTGGATGCAGCTTGCTGGGTACATCATATGAACATTGCACAATTACTTTATGTTATTTAAGAATGCTGGAAAGGAATGTTTAAAGGCCTTAGTAGGCACTCAATAATTTTACAGAATAAATAAATATTGCTTATATATATAAAAAAAATCATCTCACCTTCAGTTGGGAGGGTGGGGGAAGGGCACTTGGGAATCTCTTATTTTAAAATAAAATTAAAATATTTGCTGAAGGCACAGTCCTATTAGAGCTCAGCCATCAGCAAAAATTTAAAGTGTGGAAAGATTTTATGGATCTCTAACATGACATAAAAACACAACTGTGTTATTGCTACTTATTGCACACCTCACTTCCTTGATAGAATCTTTTAAAAAAAAATCCAAGTTGATGCATTTTATAAAGTAGATGACAATCTTAACATTTTACTGTATTTTACATTCACTCTGCTAAACAAAAGCCTTTAAACAGGCACAAAACACTGCAACAATATATTTACTTCCTAATAAAACAAACTTCTTTAATAACATTGAAATAAAATGGTTTCACTTTGCATTAAACTAGATCTCTTGATCTTCTGCAACATAAAATAACTAAAAAGGAACAGGGGAGATATTTACAAACTATTTTTTAAATCCTGGGATGGGGGGGTCCTCTCCTCCTTCTCCTGTGTGTGCACACCCCAATTCTGTTCACCTGCCATGTGCACAGCAATGGAGGAAAGTCCTATTTGAAAAACAGTATTTCCAACACCCTTAGCAACCAGAGACATTCTTATAAGGAATACGATGAAGCAACCAGAAGCATAACTTTCTGTGACAAGAATCTTTGGGGATCTTGTCTGAAATAACATTCTCTTGTCTCTATAAACTCATAGTTCAAAAATGAATAAAATAAAAGCATTCAAAAAGGACTTAAGGTTTTATATTGGACAATTAAATAGCTATGCAAAGATACCTTATGAAAACTATTAAAAATCTTGTGCTTACTCATACTTTGCTATTAAAAACACCTCCCCAACCAAAACAAACAAACAAACAAAAAAACAAAATGCAACAACAACAAAAAAACCCAACAAAAACCCAAGAAGAAGTAAAAAAGCCATTAATGTTTACTCTATCAGAATAATTCATAACGTTGACTTGTCAAACTGGAAGATGGGATTGGGGATTAGGGAGAGGATAAGTAGGGGCCCAAAATGATGGTGGCAGATTAGAGCTTTCCAGTGTCTGGACTCGGAAATGTGACAAGTCTTTTCAGTGTTGGCTTAGGAGTGATTGAGTGTTCACTTTCTTTTAAAGAGTAGCCCCAGCATGAATAACGCATGGGAATGTCGTTAACCCTTAATGCCAACAGAAGTAGAGGTTTTACTCATTTTCAAATTGCACTTTCCAGTATAACTTTTAAAATAACCTTTTCTGTAGTATTTTTAAAGCACTATTGTCTGCATCTTTAAATATTGAATATATTTTTCAAAATAGTTCCCTAGCTGCTCAAGTGTGCTTTTTAATATATAGTTGATATATTATTGAAGGTACTACAAAATAGAAATCTCTGGAGTGCAGAAGTTAAGAAAATAACCTTCATACTGAAAATATATCCTCAAAAATAAAAAAAAAAACATAAAACCTCTATACAAATGTACTACAGCATACAAATTTTTAAGAGATGGTATTAAGGCACGAACTATTGTAAGTCTCTTAGAAATGTATGAACACAGGCCTGCTAAGTTGAAAAGTCTTAAAAAACTAGTGAAAACTTCATGTATATAAAATATTTCAGCATGATATTTGATAACATTCTTCACTTTCAGGTTTTATCTGTGTGGTAATCCAACACGTTCTTTCTTCATAAATAGTAAAGTGTTCCTTCAGTTGTAGTTTTGGGTCTCGTCGCCAGTCTCAGTATGTCTGGTAGACGTCGTGAATGGGAACCTGAATAGTAGCAGCAGGGAAGGCCTGAGGTATGTAGCCTGCATACCCTCCATAAACAGCGGCGGCAGCAGCGGCGTTCTTCTGTAGTGTGGCGATCGTGGCTGTGGCCGGAGCAGCAAATGGAACGTAACTGGCCCCGTAGATCCCAGCAGTGGGAATTCTCTGAACGTTTGGAGCCACTGTGTACACAGGAGTGATGGGACGGCCCTGAGGAGGAGAGAGAAAAAGAGTCCTTTCTCAGAGGGTGTAGATACCTATCCTATTTGGTCTTTCATTCACCCAACTCCTAGGAGATGGGAGGAGTGGAAGCACAAGCAAAGGTTTGCACACCCAGGGCAGGGAGCAGAGGGTAAACAATCATTGTAAGAGCATGACGGAGTCAGTAAGGTAAGGTGGAGTTGCATCTTCAAGGTCGTTCAAATTCTACTGGTGAAGGTGAGAGAACTGAAAGATGAGATACATTGGAAATCTTTTACCTGGTTTCACTCAGCTTAGAGAAGGGAGTTGGGATCTACCCTTTGTTCAGTAGATTTCTTTGTAATTAAACATAAATATTTTTCCTAAAATACACGCCAGATACCTCAACTCATACTTATCTGAAGGAACATGTTCCAAAAATGGAGCACACAGAGGGCTCCCCTAGTGGCACAAGGGGTTAAGTCTCAGCACTATGAAGCTATCACCAGCCATGGCAACATTAGTTCGAGTCCCAGTCACAGAGCTGACCCACATAGCGCAGCAGACCTTTCCTGTCTGCCCACTTGCTCCCCTCAGCATATTTCAGTCAATCCACCTGTTCTGCTGCCCGTTCTGTCTCTGATGGATCCTCTCACCCTCTGCACCTCTGGCTTGCACCCCATCTCTTGTATGCATAAATAAATATAAAATAAATCTTAAAAAAATGGAGCACATAGACTGCAACAATTTTATGGAACAAAGTACATAGATGTCTAAAGAGGCAGTTTTTTAAAACTGTGAAATCAAATAGTAGTTACTATCGACCAAGCATCGCAGAAATAGAGACATTTGAGCTGGGTTTTGAAGGATAAGGAGGAGTCCTCCATGAGGAGAAAGTGGGGGAAAGACAAGCTAAAATTTCCTTACTGTGGATGCCATGGCTGGCTTGGTAAACATCCCTGCTACTTCTTTCCCTCCTCTTGAAAGAGGACTAGATTAAGGAATAGACTTCAGAAAAAAACAGGAGTAGAGTGGGTTTGAAAGTCATTTTATGGAAAAGGGGATTTTTGTTAAAAGAAAACACATTGGGCCCTCCCTGGTGGTGCAGTGGGTTAAGCAACGCACTATGAAGCAAACGGTAGCCACTTCAGCATGAGTTCGATCCCTGCTGCTGGCCGGCCGGGGAGGGGACCCACATGGCACAGCAGACCTCTCCTGCCTCGCCTGCTGCTCCCTTCAGCAGTGTACTTCAGTCGATTTGCCTGTTCTGCTCCCCGCTCTGTCTGTGGCGAATCCTCTCACCTCCCTCGACTCTGGCCTGTACCCCAGCTCTTGTGTGCACAAATAAATCAATCTTAAAAAAAAAAAAGAAAAAGAAAAAGAAAACGCAGTGAGCAAAATATCTGGTACACCTATGTTCCACAAAACATAGCCCTTTAGTGAATGCTGCCACGCTCTCTAAGTCTTAATACATTTTCAAAATAAATAATTCAGAACATATCAAATTAGATTTACATTTTTATTCCTAGGTTTTTATGAAGAAATTAGGTATTCCATTATGAAATCTGCAAAGCACAATCACAAAATTATGTTCAAAGGAACATCTTCAAAGTCTCAAAGAGGAATGGTTATCCTTTCTCTGTATCACTGATTTGTTATGAGGCTTGAGAACACACTGAGAAATTAATTTGAAGTGATTTTAAGTTTATACTGATAAATGTATATTTTTTATTACTTGTAAATGCTACATGAAATCTGGAGTATAAAATGACTAAACAGGGACACCCTTGAGCAGTACCTACAAGACTGGGGAGGATGATCCAAAGTATGCCAGAGAAAGGTTCTAGAAGCCATTCTAGGACATGTTTCTGGTGTGACTCCACTTAGAAAGGTGCTCTATTCACCAACCAATGGTGCTTAAGAGGCAGAGGACTAGCTATGCCAGAGAACGCAGGTGGGAGGTGTCTCAGGCAGGATGCAGAAGGAGAGCACCAGAGCCACCAAGTAGCTCCAGGCATTCTGAAGAACGTTGAAGGAGGGAAGAATTCTCTACAAGAATCAACTGATAACAACCACACACTGAACAAATTCATAAGCAAAGACTTGCGTAAGGGCACTGATGGCAACATGCAGAAGAGATTGATTAAGAATGCAAACTGGTCCAACCACTATGGAAAGCAGTGTGGTGTTCCTCAAACTACTAAAAATGGAACTCCCATATGATCCAGCAAGCCCACTCCTAAGAATATACCCAAAGGACACAAAAACACTGATTCAAAAGAATACCTGCACCCTATGTGTACTGCAGCACTATTTACAATAGGTAAGACCTGGAAACAACCTAAATGCCCAAAAATAGATGATTGGATCAATAAGATGTGGTACATATACACGATGGAATACTATTCAGCAATCAAAAAAGATAAACTAGAGTCATTCATAGAAACATGGATGGAGCTAGAAGGGAATATGCTCAGCAAAATAAGTCAGAAGGCAAAGAAAAATACCGGATGGTTTCACTTCTAGGAGGAATACAAGGGAACCAAGTAAGGGACCAAGGAAAAGAATAATGATAAAAAAAACAAAACACATCACAACAAAAAGAAAAAGACAAGGACAAATCAGAAACACTTTGTGTGGCAGGGAGAAGGGATGGAAAGAGCACAAGGGGCTGAGGTGATGGTGCACTGGTGAAATGGTGGTGGGAAATCCATGGGGACCACAGTTGATATAAAATATATATATAAATTAAAAAAAAAAAAGGTAGAAACTACCTGTGATCCAGACAAGATGCTGAGACCTGGAATTTGGGCCTGGAGTTATAACATTACACACAAAATGGCAAAGTTTATGAGTTTCTTAATAAAGAGAACTTAGAAGTTACCAAAATCTCACCAAGTGTTATTTGAAGGTTCCTGTAGTCCTGTAGATACGTATAGTCAGTCCACAAATAATAACTACACTTAGTTGTCATTCTACCCTGTGAGTTACTTATGAGCTATTCTTTTATTTGTTTGTGGGAAGTTGGGAGTTAAAGAGAACTTGATGAGATAGCAACAGACCAAAAAAAAACTCATCCAATCCTTTCTGAAAAAGGCAGTCAAGACTGGTGCTAGAGTGGGCAAAGGCAAGGAAACTGCATGTTAATGCAGCATTGATAAGTCTGGCTCCATTTCAGCATCACTGAAGAGACTGCACAAAGTAAGGATTCTAGAACTCCAGTCCAGTTCTCTTGAATTGGAATCTTTTGGGGCTTGAGTATAAGAATCTCTGCCTATTTCCCCCCTCCATCCCACCAGCTTATCCAACTAAATGAAAGACATGCCCTAGACCTGAGTTTTTGTGCCAGCTGATTAATAAGTTATTTGAGATTCACTGAATCATAAAAAAGAGCTTTACCCAGATTTTTTTCCTGTCAGGATGGGTGACATGTCACTCATATCACATATTACTATGTGCAATTTAAGACCCAGCTCTTGATCTGGAGGAGTCCTTTAAGTTGGGGAAGGCAGAGTGTATAATGATATGTATAAGTAATAATGAGAGCAATCAGGAGAGATAATTCCCAGGGCGGGGTGGATAGGTGGAGACTGTGGAAGAAATGGACAGCAGAAACCACAGATAAGAGAAAATGGTGAGCAAAGGTGGGGAAGGGATGGGAAGATTGGATTGGGAGGAGATAAGGGTTTGGCTAGAGGAAAGGATTAAAGGTATATTTTGTAAACTTTCATCTATCTTTATTTCCACAGGTGTTTCAGTATTTCTATAGGAACTTACATATGTGTATACCTACATACAATATGTAGATATTTGAGGGGACTTTAAAACAAAATGTTCAGTGAGCTGCAATTTGGAATGTGAGAATGTGAACAATCTTCCTGGACTTTGTATATTATTAGCTCCTTAACTATAGGAACATGAGTTAAAGATTACCCAGTGTCATTAAAAAAAAGAAACCGAAAAACCAGTATGTATAATATTATGACACCGTGAAATTACATGTCACTTTTGAATATTGCTTCCTATCTTTAATATGGTGATAATATTGGGGTAGAATTATAATTAAAAATTTTTCTGCCTGGTCATAATTTGTATGAAGATGTTTTGTCACCCAAGCCGAAGGTTCTAACAGAGAGGTAGATCCACGTACAGTCTCCTGCTGCATACGGAATGACTAAGTGCAAAAGAAACACCTCACACATGAATGCCAGTAACTGTGGCAAGAACCCTACCTGAAAAGGTGGTGGTGTGGACACCGCGGGGATGACGGCGGCCGCGGCGGCAGCGGCACTGGCTGGGTCTGGCTGCACTGCAATCGGGCTGATCATGTGCTCCATTGTGTGGATTTTGCCATCTTCAATCATTTTAGGAGCTGGAGCTGCCTGGAACATGGAATACTGGGCCCCGATGGCAGGGATAGCCACTGCAAGAGAAGTAGGAGAGAAACAGGTCAGACACCCGAAGTCCGGAGGAAGGTCTAGCACTGTCTTTTTAACATTTAAAAAGCCAAGGTTAGCAGTCACTGTCCCAGGGAACAGGTGCTTCCTAGCAAGGCTCGAGGGGAGGTGGCTTGTCTTTTATCAGTAACCCAATGGATCATCACGGGTGGAAGGTTTAGAATCAGGTTTCAGCAGCAACATTTCCTGCTGCTGCTATAGAAAACTGCATTTTTTATCTTATTTGTGATGTCCTGTGAGTGAGAAAGGGCCCACTCACTCGGAAAACAAGCTCAGAATAAGAAGTGAGATCAGAGGCTTGATGTGCAGCAGGTGTGAGTGTGGGACTGTCGCTTACACCACCTCACGCACAACCAGACCTTTCCACTTTCACATCACAAGCAGGTGCTGCTGAGGGTCTCACACTGAGAAGTCAAGTCTGTATACCTCCACCCAAGACATATTTCAGATTTCAATATTACCGCTTCAAAGAAAATGGCAGATGAAAAAGGGGAAAATGTCCTAATTTAAATGTCCCCTGGCAGTACAGAAGCAGAAGAGTGTTTTTTTAATGACCTGACAATCCAAAGACGTGTTTGTGAGTCAAGTCCAAAGGACACATTTTGACCAAAGATTCAAACAGACAGCAGTTACTGGAAGTCAGTGGGTGATAAAAAGAGATAAAAAGGAAAAAAATAATAGTCCTGATTTGGAGAAGTTGATGTGTGTGCAGTGTGTTTTAAAAAGCATGAAAATGAAATGCATATACTAAGTACCCTTTCATTATTTTTGTCCCTCCAACTGTAGTTGTATTTATTCCAGTAAAAGTGGACTTGATAATTAAGTAGACACACTGACTACACTAAGCCATGGTATGGTCATTCAATTAGCTATATCCTCACCAAACCCTTCACCTGCCTTTTTAGCCATATGATCTGCTCAGATGCTTCAACACTGGCCTAAGTTTCTCCTAAAACACCCAATTCTAATTTTCTGGATGACTCAGAAATGGAGACCCCCAAGGATAGGGTCCAGAGAGGGTTATGAGTTTTAGCTACATTGGGGTAGTACCCATTAATTTAGGGCTGTCCTAGCTACCAGTCCACAAGAATTTCTACTTTAGGTCTTAGGTCACAAATACACACTCATAGGTTGAGTTATTTTTTCTAGTTAGATCTTAAGTTACTGCAACTTGTCAACTGGAGTCTCTTTCTCAACAAGCAGAAGTGACAACGCCTACATCCCTAAACTATTTTAGGGATGGTAGAGAGATAGATCAGTTTTATCAATGCTTAGAGCACCAATGGCATTTATAAGGAAATTGGTCTGAGAAGTCATTTAACTGCAGAAAAGGTAGAATATTTTCACAGGGCAAAAAAACCCCTAAGATCTAAAAAACAGTAAATTACTTTAAAAGGAAGCTCAACTGGGAAAATGCTTTTTAAGTCCTATATGGCCAATGCAAGCTTATGCCCCAAATGCAGACCTTTTATCTCCATTTTTGCTCATTAAAAAAACGTAATCCTCAACCAGAAGACAATCGAGAGCAGCTGCACTTGTAAGTGAGCCTGCACTCAGTCCTTCAGCACAACCCTGGGAGAACAGGAAAAGGTATGGATGAAGGCTTGTTCCAGTAGGCACCGCTGAGTCTTCATGTGCTCGGGTGGTGTGTGCTGAGAGTCTGTGCTTGTACATGATGGAGTTAAAGAAGGTTCCTTGTAGGTTAGGATCAGAAAGGAGACCTGTTTCACTTAGGAGACCAATGGGCACAAACAACGTTGGCAAACTGGTTTGTGGGGCCTGGGGTTGAAAGCAAAGTTCATGGTCCCTTGGCTTGAATTACTTAAAGGTCCCTATCCTCAATTATTGGTCCGGAAAGAGGAGGAAATGAATGCTGGGAATTAAAATCTGGGGAATCAGCAGCTACAAAACTTATACCACTGTTCCCAGATACTCTAGTTTTGTTAAGACCAGAGTGTTAGTTGCTCTTGAAGGACTTTC
The DNA here is from genome assembly GCA_019455555.1 of Galemys pyrenaicus. Taxonomy (NCBI): domain Eukaryota; kingdom Metazoa; phylum Chordata; class Mammalia; order Eulipotyphla; family Talpidae; genus Galemys; species Galemys pyrenaicus. Next base: position 5,444,631 of record JAGFMF010011678.1, on the reverse strand, counting down.
TACCATTCCCAATAACTATCAGAATTGGCAATAAGCTATATCCTCTGGCTTCCAGTACATAGAAATGCATTTGCATAAAGAAGACAGTTTTTAGTTAATAAAAGTTACACAAGAGTCTCATTCTTCCACCCATACCTCTCCCTCCACAACTCTGCCTACCCAGTCACAGACTGAGAAAAAGCCTATTAACTGGAGAAAGCCATTACAAAACAACAACAACAAAAACACTACTGGAAAGTCTGACGTGGACATGTTCAGAGCTAGACCATCCCCTTCAGTTCCAGATAAGACCCAGGAGGCCACGTTCTTTGCGTAAGCTCTGGTTGCCTGTGAGAAGAGGAACCCATCTGCAGAAAGAGTCTGAGAAAGGTTTGGGGGGGGGTCACTTCAAGGGCAGGGTTGTGGGTTAGGCTGAATGGATGCTTTTCACACTGCTGTATACTGACCTGTACCAGGCTTAATGGCAACTGGATTGACAGCAGAGATTTCCAGATTCGGTACAAGTTCATATCCTTTTTCTTGCTGCTTTCCTTTCCCTTCGTGATATCGGCTATATATACCACGGCCAGCGGAATATCCCCCGAGGTAGGAACCCCTGGGTCCTGGGGCTCTGTTGCCAGCAGCACCTCGACCCCGGCCTCTTATGCTGCCTGCTTGTAATAACAATACAGAAAGTGATGAGCAACCAATAGTGAAGCACAGAAGGCAGATTCAACTCAAGATTCTTGGCATTGTCTACTGCAGCTCTTCAGTGAGCTGGGAAAATGCCTCAAACACTCTATTCCGGCCGGGAGTCACAACTTATGCCTGCTTAGTGCATGAGATGGACTTTGAGGGGGAGTTCCTAGAATTACAAGTGCAACTTCAATAAAGCAGAAACATTCATAGACGGTAAAGAAATTAGATCTGGAAGGGGATGTGTTGGTTCACCTTCCTCATTTTATGCGTGAGAAAACCAGTTCTAGGGAGGTTAGAGGGACCGACTGAAGTCACAGAGTCGTTAATGTGAGAGCAGGACACAGAACGTTAAGTACTTTGTTTCGTTTGGTAGTGTTTACTTCCAGTATACCCAGGCCAATGATTTAAACAAACACCCACCCCAACAATAACAACAAAAAACATAACAAAAATAAATTGTGCCCCCTACTGCCCAACATCATAAAGATTTAATGTAGCTAAAAACTGGTGAACTAACCCTAGTCCGGCCTAGTTGCACTAGTCACCCCAAAGCTACAAACCATCTCCATTTCTCTCAGTGCAACAGAACGTCTTAGATGTTGGGGGGAGAGGGGTGGGCTGGGTAAAGAGAGGTGTCAAGAGAAGAGCGAGCTGTCCGAGTCAACCAGCTCTATAAATGACAGTCACAACGTTCGTGACACCACGTGCTAAGTGGATGTGGTTCTCGGTGGGCCTACCCAGAACAGCCCCCCACTAACCTTTCACGAAGTAGTCCCTGTTGGGCCCGATGAGAGCGTTGTAGGGGTAGCCATAGTAAGCCAGGGTGTAGGGGTCGCAGGAGTACACGTAGCTGGGGGGTTGTACCAACGCCTCGGCGGGGCCACCGCCCTTGGCCGCCTTCTGGTAGCGAGAGTACTGCTCCTTGTCCACAGGCTTGGCCAGCGTCACCTCCAGGCATGAGCCCTCCAGCTCCGTGCCGTTGAGGTTGTTCATGGCATGCACAGCGTCCTCACGGCTGGCAAAGTGCACGAAGGCGTAGTCTCGGATCTTCTTGACGCGCTCCACGCAGCCCGGGTTGAACTGGCCGAAGCTCTTTTTGATGGTGTCCTCGGTGGTCTCGATCATCAGGTTCCGCACGTAGAGGATCTTCACGGTCTCCATCACGTCCTCGTCCACGTCGATCTCCGGCTCCGCCCAGTCCACTGCGATCTGGTGGCCCCACAGCTGGATGCGGCCGGGCATGAGCTTGCGGCGCGCCATGGCCGCAGCGCGGTGGCTCTCGTACTCCACGAAGGCGAAGCCTCGGTTCTTCATCTTGTCAGCGGCGCTGGCGTAGACGATCACGTCGAGCACGCCCTCCGTGACCTTGGAGATCTCCTCCAGGATCTCCTCGCGCTTCTTCATCTTGGGGATGCCGCCGATGAAGAGGCGGCAGTTGTCCACGCTGCAGCACACGCCGAGCAGGCGGCCGGGGCGGATCTCGTAGTTGTTGAGCTCGCGCACGGCGCGCTTGGCCTCGTTCTTGTGGCAGTACATGACGAAGGCGTAGCCGCGGTTCTTGCCGTCGAAATCCATCATGAGGCGCAGCTCGTAGATGCGGCCCACGGTCTCGAACACCGGCACCAGCTCGTCCTCGTATACGTCGCGCGGGATCTTGCCCACGAAGACCTCGCAGCCGCGCTGCGGGTGCGGGCCCTCCCAGCCGGGCGGCGGGCCGCCGTACTTGCGCTGCCCGTTCTCCTGCACCATGCTGTAGCCTGTGCGCTCCATCAGCGCCAGCAGGGCCGCCTCGTTGGGCGCGCCAGCCACGCCCTCGGGCACCCTGGCCGCGGACGCTGCGGGCGAGTCGCTGCTCATGGCTGCGGTGGAATCCTCTGCGGTCATAATGTCAAAGGCATCCACGGCTGGCGGAAACCTAGAGGAGGCAGAAGCAAGGTGAGTGTGGAATCGCCTTGACTGAGCAAGAACTTGGCTTTTTTTTTTTTTTAATCAAAACTCACGCTTGTGAATAGTCATCGGGTGATTAAAAAGATGGAAACAGCTCATTGGAAATGCAACAGTGTTCTAAATCAGTCTAAAAAGACAAGCTGTTTTGCAGGAAAAACCAGAAGTGACGCGGAGGGGAAAAAAAATCAGAATGAGCAAGTACTTCCCTTAATCAGTAGACCAACAGCTTTGAAGCATAGGCAGCCTGCAGCAATTGTTCGTGAAAACCTCGTTTTTGCAGAAAAAAAATCCTGCACTGTCAGTTCAAGTTGGTTTCCTCTTAGTTATAGCATTATACCTCATTTATTTCTATGGCAGACTAAGTTTGTTGAGAGCCTTTTTCATTTAAGAATGGAAATAGAAATACATTCACATTGTTAAGGAACAATGATGCTACTATACAGATAATGGGCTGTGCTGAAATTTTTTTTTACAGGAAATGCAATATTCACAATACTAAGAATTTGGCATGGGTGATCAGGTAGGTCTGCTTTTTAGTGGTGTTGTTCTGGAAAAATTCTTGATCTGACTTATTTATGGGTTTGGAACGGGTCCATAAAAGACCTAGATTATGTTCAAACTGGAAGACATGTAAAGCAGCAACTATTTGGTAAACCACACTGTAATTTCCAGAGAACTGTCACATGCATTGTCTTATTTGATATTCTTAATCTTCTTAACATGGTAAGTGATATTATCATTACTCCCTATTTACTTATGGGAAACATTTCACACAGCAAGTGTCAGCTCCTAACAAGACTTGATTCCAAATTATCTGGCTCCAGATTCTGTATTCTTTCTTCTAAAACAGTACTGTGCAATAGAACTTTTTGGGATAATGGAAAAGCTGTCTCTTGCTACAGGTGGCTACTGGGGTACATGAAATGGGGCTATTGCCACTGATAACAGATTCTTTCACTTAATTTAATTAAAAGTGAATTAATTTAAATTACTGTAAATGAATTAAAATTAAAGTCATATGACAGTGCAGGTTTAAATGGTGGTACTTTACCTCACAGAGCTCAGAACTGTGAAATATATTAAATTATATAACCAGAGTATTACTGGGAGCTGCAGCACTGGTTTTTTTTTTTTTTAAATCATTTAAAAAAATGATGATAAAATATTCAAGCAAACCTTATGGAAAATTAAGGAAAGTAAACAAATAAGAAAAAATTTCTAACTCACACCCAACGACAGCCACAATGAAAGATTCTGGTCTTTTTTTTTAATAGACATTGGGGCGGGAGATAGTTAGGGGTGGACCCTTGCTTTGAATAAATCTATATATTGTTGTTTTTCTTCATTTTACAAGCACTCCTCCATGTTCTTAAACTTCTTTGAAAAGTATAATTTTTAATGGCTACATAAGAGTTAACTAATTAGAAGTTTGAGTGTCATAGTGGAAAATTTTTTAAAAAATTGACATTCTAGGGCCTAGTAAAAAGATGAATTATGGAAAATGTTAAGGATAAATAGGTGGATTTGAGCATCTAAAAGAAAAGCCTCCCCTCACAAATTATAGCACACAACAGAAATCTGAGATGTTTCTATGCCAGCTAGCCAGGCCAATACTTGATTTAACAGTACAATTTAGTGGGTGGGCATGGGTCTCTGACACCAGGCTGCACGTTGTGTGTGAATTCTAGCTCTCAACACTTCCTAGTTGTATGACCAAGGAGCAAGGCTACTTAGCTGCTCTGTGCCTCATGTGACATGGGAGGTAATAGGCTTAATTATATATTAAGTTTAGAGGAGAGAGTTATTATATACAGAGAGCTTAGAACTGTGGCCAGAATATTAGAAATGCTGGAGAAATATGTCAGTCATTATCTCTCATTCCACGCTTCTAGGTAAAACTTCAGACTAATATCTTTACAATAATTTTGATACTTTCTCAGTTGTTTAAAGACATCTGTTTGATGTAGCTTCTATTTTAATTTTTTTTTCTTTTCAAGTGCTTGAAAGCTGGTTTGACAATATATCCAGCTATGAAATTTTTTTCTAATATTGAAAATTAAACATTCATTTCTATAGTTTCACACTGAAATAAATTTCAAACATTAGACTAAAATCCAGAGGAATGCTACTGAGCTATGTGGAATTGACTGATTTTTCTACATTGTACTTTGAAGCCACCATTTTACACAAAAACATTTCATAATGATCAGACAATGAGTCATTCTAATTCCAACAGTATTTCATTAAAAACACTATTTGCCTTCAGTCTGAAATCTGCTAGTGTCCATAACATCAAATATCTTTTAAAATATATTTATTTTGTACATATCTGAGTCAAGAAAAGCCTTTTTTTCCTGGAGTTTCCATCCTATGGAATAAATTAATCATTTAATTTAATTTTTACAGTCTTCTGTATTCCCAGTGCTATGAATTTGGCTATTTAAATTCTTCATCTTGCTGTTTCTATGTTCTAACATTTTGGAACTGAGAGAGGAAAAAATGCACAGATGTATACATACATATGCAAGTCTAATATTAATTAAAGTAGTAGATTAACTATCTTTTACACTAACTTTTACAGTAACTACAAATATTGATGTAAAACAAGTGAGACCCACAGTGAGATGCCATTTTATACCACTAGCATGGCTATTATAGCAAAAAATTAATACAAAATCAATGTTGGCAACAGTGTGGAAAAATTGTATTCTTTGGTGCGTAACTGGCAGATATGTAAAGTGGTTTAGCCACTGTGCAAACAGTGACCACAGATGCTTCAGAAGGATCAGACCTCAATGTGACTAAGAATTCTGTTCTAACAAGGCTACTGTTACTGAATTTTAAAGCCCAGTCACCTTCAGAACTATGTTTTATAAAGTCAGTTTAGAATATTCTCTTTATAAAGGAGTATGTATGTGTGTGTATTTGGAAGTGGGGGTGGGGTATCTGAGGAATAGAAAGAAATACTATGCAAGCTTCAAGCTTTTACTTGGGGTAAAAGGTATAGACACAATGAAAACTCATAAATTAAACCTTGTCTATAAATATAAGTCAGGTAAATGGCACAGAATTTCCATTTTTATACATTCAATTCTTGACAGGTTTTTAATGGATTGGATGGTCTGATTTCTGCAGTCTAGCACACTGAATAAGTGGATAGTCTCTGGTATAAAAAGAACAAGGTCCATATCCTGGCTTCTTGACTTACTCGTTGTAAACTTTGGGGAAAGCCTTTTTAACCCCTTAAAGCCTCAATATTATCATCTTTAATGGTGACAGGAAGAGCTAACCTTTTGTGAATGCCTTCTGTGTGCTTAACTCCTTTCATATATTAACTCACTGCAGTCCTCACAGTATCTTTATGAGCTATTAAGAATATCTCGGGCCTCCCTGGTGGCGCAGCGGGTTGAGCAACGCACTATGAAGCAAACCGCAGTCACTGCAGCATGGGTTCGATCCCTGCCGCCGGCCAGAGGAGGGGACCCACATGGCTGGCAGACCTCTCCTGCCTCGCCCGCTGCTGCTCTCGGCAGTGTGTTTCGGTCGATCTGCCTGTTCTGATCCCCTCTCTGTCTGGTGAATCCTCTCACCTCCCGCGACTCTGGCCTGTACCCCAGCTCTTGTATGCATAAATAAATAAATCTTTAAAAAAAAAAAAAGAATATCTCTACCTCACAAAGAAACTGATGGACAGAGAAATCAGCAGATTATCACTTTATAAGTGACAGAGCTGGTATGTGAATGCCAACTATCTTGCTTAGAGCCTGCACTGTAGCTACTGGATGTGATATAAGCTGTGGTGAGGAGTGATGAAGTGATATGTGTAACGCTCCTAGGCACTAAGTGCTCACAAAAATCTAAGAAAATAGAAACTCTTCCCCCAAATAACAACAAAACATATGAACTTGAGGTAAAGATCTTGCCCTTATAGAAAATCCTTGTGTTTATGAAACAGGCAAGAGGTTATCCCAGCCAACTTTAAACTGGTCAGTGTGCCAAGTGTAGCCTGAGAGCTTCTGGTGTAGACTAGTGTACCAGAGTCTTCCAGATTCTGTCTGGCAATGGGATTCTCCACTGGTGATGTGGCTCAGGCATCGAGTGTAACCTTGATCCTCACTGAACCCTTGGCTCAGACAGTTTGCAAAGGCTGTTGTAGAAAGAACCTGAAGAGACTTGCTGCCTTGGATCCAAGGGATCCACTCATACACATGGATGCCAAATCTCCTGAGGCAGGACCCTCCCAACACAGCCATCCACACATACTCACACACACATACACCCACAGACACACAGACACACACACACACACATGCATTTGCTTTCACAGAAGGCAGCTAGCCTTAAACAAACGTGATGGTATTTTTTAAAGCAGAAATCATCCAGGATTTGAATTCCCTTCTTACTGGTTCAAAGTACATTTCATTAGGGCTTTAACTTTGAACTGGAATGTTTTAGAGGGCAAGGGACACCACTGTACCGAGAAAGATTTCCAGTGTTTACCAACCAGTCTTTCCCAAGGATCAAAAACACATCATGAGTTTACTCTAGAATTATCCAAACCACCTACCTTGGTTCACAGCTTTAGGGCTCTGTGCATGTGGTGTGTGTGCGTGCTTGCGTGCGTGCATGTGTGTAAACATGCAACTTGGATTCCTTGTGAGTTTTACTGCACTTGAAGATCAGCATGGAGCACTTAATGTTCAGCATGGAGCCGAGTCTTCTTACATGAGGTGGAAATGAATTTTAGGAACTTTCAAAATGAATTTCTCCAAGAAGTAATTCTATTTTTTGTTTTATTCACACTGAAAAATTTCTCTTTATCGATAGTTAATTCTTAGGCATTATCTGGTATCAACAGGGTGCAGCTATAATAAAGCCCATTGCTGGCGAAGAGCAAAGCCTTTGGAGTCAGGGGACTTTGAGTTCAAATGGTGACCGTGCCACTGACAGCCATGTCTCTCAGGTGGTTCTAGTCATGGCACCCGTGTCAGGGGATTGGTTCGAGGGTTAAATGAATGGCACAAAATTAGGGGGTGGCACAGGGATCGATCGAAGACCAGTTTCTGCAAAACGATTTCAGATTTGGCCTTGCCCTGAGCGGTTATCTCTCTGTCCGATGCCAAACTGCCACCACCCACTAAAGCAAACAGTAGCGAGAACACTCCCTCCCGAGCAGGCCTCTGGCACAGGGAGGTTTCTGAACCTCGGAGTTTGGAAGTGTGAGCAGAGCTCCACCGCAGACCGAGTGGAATACGTGGCTTCTACATGGGGGTCCATACAATGACCGGAAGACTGAAGCCAGGCTTTTTTCCTATCTTTGCCAACACGGCCCTTGACGCACAAAAATCCTACCATGATGCTTTCATTTAAAATCCTGGAAGGGTAAAGAGGCAGTCGACGAATGACATTCTGAGGCCCATCTTCTGTCTGCTCTTAGCAAATCTGAGAAGAGTTAATTCACAACGGGTCTTAAATGGTGTTGATTCTTGTACAGATTTTGTTATGGCAAAGCACATCATTCACTGGATAATTGTTTGATAAACAGATCCAAAGCCAAGAGGCTCACTTTTCCCAGGCATTTCTATCAACACACCCCTAAAATGAGGCACTTTACTGTGGTTCCCAGGGAACCTTGTATACCACAAGAGGGAGAAGCCACCTGTCCCAAGGGGAGAAGTGGGTAATTTTCCACAGGAGTTGTCAGCACATCAGAACCCTAATAGGATAATTCTGGAAAAAAGTTTAAAAAAAAAAAACACACACACACACATGAAGCCTGCAGCTACGGCACCCATCTGCCTCCTGGATTAATGTTTTCCCAAATTGAGGACAAGCAGTAAGAGGGACTTCTAGTTCCACCCCTTATCTTGGCAACTTTGACCTAAACCTTTGAGGGATCTGGCAAGAACAGAAAAGCGGATGGGCTGGTAGATAACAGAGAATGGAGGAAGAGAAACAGCAATGACTTAGGTAATAGTAAACTTCAACTTACAGTGTTTTGCAGTTCATAAAATTCTTTCACATACATTATCTAATTTCACAAAATCCCAGAATTTGAGCAAAGAAAACTTGGGTATCATTTAATCCAGTGTTTCTCCACCTCATTCCCTCTTGGCATTGGATAATTCTGTGTTGTGGGAGCTGCCTGCCCCGGGCATTGCAGGATGTTTCTTAGCATCCCCAGCCTCTCCCCGCTGGAGGCCAAAGACCCCCTGCCCCCAGGTTGTGACAACCAAAAACATCTCCTGAGGACAAAATTGCTTCTTGTTGAGCATTTCTGATGGAGTTTGACTATCTTGGACTTATTAACAGATTCTGTACTTGCACCTGGCAGGTACTAACTGAGCAGTGGGAGAAAAAGTTGGTTTATACTTTCCACCAAAGCATGGCTTGGGGAACTTAATCTGGTTCTGATTACTGAGAAATGTGCAACATTTTTCAAAGGTCCAAGGTAGTAACTATTTGATACCGAGCTACTCATTTACTCTGGTTGAACACCTAGCAGCTTAATTTTTCACTTGATCTTAGCGAAAAGGCCGAGAAGCAATAGCAGCTTCCACAATAAAGCCCTATCAGACCAATTCCGCTGTCAAACTGATTATCAGACAAATTCAGCTGTCAAACTCATCTGTCATCACAGGCAAACCGACAGGCCTAAGTCATACAAAGAAATGCCACTCGGACATCAGCTATAGATCTGCTGAGCTCTCTTTAAGGTGTCTCACTTAAACCCAAATCCTTATGCTTCACGGTCATGCAAAAACTGGACAGCCTGATTTTTTAACACTTGAACTTTCTCACGCGTTCCTTCAGTAATAGAAAGAGCCTCACTTAAGACTCAAAAAAAAAAAAAGACTTTTAAAAAAGATATATTGTGAACAATTACTAAAATGTGATTCTAGAACACAGATTTATTGGCACTAAAGTAACCTCCACAGGTTCCTCAGTCTACTAAAAATGGGCTACCATATGACCCAGCAATCCCACTTCTAGGAATTTACCCAAAGGACACAAAAACACTAATTCAAAAGAATATATGTACCCCTGTGTTTATCGCAGCATTATTTATAATAGGTAAGACATGGAATCAACTCAAGTGCCCAAAAATAGATGACTGGATCAAGAAAATGTGGCAATTATACACAATAGAATATTATGCAGCAATCAAAAAAGAGAGGAAAGAGCAGAGGAAGAGCAAGGAAGATAGGCAGCCACAAGGTCAACCAAGAGGTCACAAATGTTCTTTCCATAAACACTGTACCGAGTGCCATGGCCACTGAGACTTTGAAAAGTACACAAGCCACAATGAGTCATGGGTCAACAGAACCCCAGGAATGAGGCCCCTATAGCAGATGGACAAGGACTGGAAATCTGTAAGAGTTAAACTCTTCTTACCCTCTTACACTTAGAAATAATTTTATTATCTGGGTTTAAATGAGGCACCTCAAGGAGAGCTTGGCAGATCTTGAGCTGATGTCAGAGTGGCATTTATTTGCATGACTTAGGCCTGTCAGTTTGCCTGTGAGGAAAAATCAGTTTGACAGCAGAATTTGTCTGATAGGTAGTTGTTTGGTTTGAAAAATTAAGCTGCTAGGTTTTCAACCAGAGTAATGAGTAGCTCGGTATCAAATAGTTACTACCTTGGACCTTTGAAAAATGTTGCACATTTCTCAGTAATCAGAACCAGATTAAGTTCCCCAAGCCATGCTTTGGTGGAAAGTATAAACCAACTTTTTCTCCCACTGCTCAGTTAGTACCTGCCAGGTGCAAGTACAGAATCTGTTAATAAGTCCAAGATAGTCAAACTCCATCAGAAATGCTCAACAGGAAGCAAATACAATATATTGCAAATACAGTACATTCTACCCACCTATAAAAAAAACCATGCAAAAGTATTAGACCCATTTCTAGACAAAGAAACTGAAAATAAGCATGATTTGAGCTTAGCTCAAAATTTAACTTCTATATGATAGTAGCTTCTGCTTATGTTTCAAACAACACAAAAGCCAGTCAGTTCAGATATAGTCAAGATACAGATAAGATATGGTAGTTTTTTTAACTTCAAAACTTTGTAAGGGTTCCTTTTCATTTGATTGGGTTCTTGTATTTCTGGTAAAACATTCAGAAAGTGAACATTAGCAAATATAAACCTATATGGTCTGTAAATGCTATTCCCCCACCCATTGCAGGCTATTAGTAGTTTGCAAATGGTAGTTATAGTAGTGACGTAGCAATACTGTGGCTTATTATTGCTGTGTCATAGCATGCATGCATGCTTGCATGCATGCGCTCTGGGATATATTCTGATTATCTTCTTGCAGTATGTCAAATTAGTAGTATATAAGAATATCATAAGTCTTTGTAAGAAAAATTTGACAAATGATTTGTTATAGGCTCTGAAGAGGCATATAGTCAAACATTAGCTTCAGTTTTAGGTGTGACCTTCTGATTCTGTTTGGTTAACATTAGTCATTTAAGTTGTGACTATGAAACAATATGTTACCACAGAAAAAAACCAGATCCTGTTTAATGTTGGTGTCCTGGTATCACAAGTCCTAAGTAGTTGTAGTAAAATAGTATTTCTCCAGGAACATGCTTAACATTGACTAAGCCACAGTTATTCTCTTCTATAAATGTTTAAATTGAGTATTAAAAATACTCACAAATACCACAGTAGTATTTTATGACAACATTACTATACTAGTTCTTTGTGACAAAAATTTTAATAGGGAGTGAACCTTCTAGTGGAAGACAGACATGCACTAAAACTCAACTTTTAACTAATTCACAATGCATTTTTTCTTTTTAATTATTAAATGCTTAGATGTTTAGGGACAAATCTAGCTTTGTCCTGTTAGTGATATTTTGACTTGTTATATTTTGGTTTATATTGAGAAACAAACATGACAGTTTAAAGAACAGATCCTGGGCCTCCCTGGTGGCGCAGTGGGTTAAGCAACGCACTATGAAGCAAACCGCAGCCACTGCAGCACGAGTTCGATCCCTGCTGCCGGCCAGGGCGG